>CATNEM010000086.1:0-139739 GCA_950096795.1 Macrostomum cliftonense
CAAGCTTGATGCGCGGCAATTGAATTCCAGGATGACGAGCGTCAAAATACAGAAACCAAAGCCTCTTAAAGTTTGAGAAAAAAAGTACTGCTCACTTATGCACATCGGCCGTGGACTGGACTTAGCTAAAGCAAAGAGCAACGTTTTTCTCAATAAAGCTAGTCTTTGTTGGCCCGACGCCGAATCGAATCGCCATTCCCATTGACTGTCTGCTCACTGCCGGCTTCCTTCTGTGTGCCGCTGAGCTCCGGGCTCGGCTCCTCATCGAACTCGCGCGTGTCATCAATCTCCCGCTGCGTGCCGGTGGCAACGCGGACCAGCAGCAGAATGATGAACTGGGGTGGCCGAAATTGGGATCGATATTGAGATTTCCATAGCTACCTGGTAATCCCCTAGCTTAAAGCTACCTGATAATCCTTTAGCTACTAGATACCTGCTAATCAACCCGATTAAAGCTACTTGCTAATCCCCCAGCTAATAGATAGCTGCTAATCCCCTAGCTACTAGATAGCTGCTAATCCCCCAGCTACTAGATAGCTGCTAATCCCCAGCTGCTAGATAGCTGCTAATCCCCCAGCTACTAGATAGCTGCCAATCCCAAAGCTACTAGATACCTGCCAATCCCCACCCTTACTAGATACCTGCTAAACCCCCAGCTACTAGCTACATGCTAATCCCCCAGCTACTAGCTATATGCTAAACCCCCAGCTACTAGCTACATGCTAATCCCCCAGCTACTAGCTACATGCTAATCGCCCAGCTACTAGCTACATGCTAATCCCCCAGCTATTAGCTACATGCTAATCCCCCAGCTACTAGCTACATGCTAATCCCCCAGCTACTAGCTACATGCTAATCCCCCAGCTACTAGCTACATGCTAATCCCCCAGCTACTAGCTACATGCTAATCCCCCAGCTACTAGCTACATGCTAATCCCCCAGATACTAGCTACATGCTAATCGCCCAGCTACTAGCTACATGCTAATCCCCCAGCTACTAGCTACATGCTAATCCCCCAGCTACTAGCTACATGCTTATCCCCAGCTACTAGCTACATGCTAATCCCCCAGCTACTAGCTACATGCTTATCCCCCAGCTACTAGCTACATGCTAATCCCCCAGCTACTAGCTAGGCAGGAGAAGCAGGCAAAGCGGCACTTTGACACTCACGTAGAACCAATAAATGTGAAGAATTTGCAGGGCGAACAGCATGGAGTTAAAGAAAACGAACATCTTGGGATCGCGGCCCTGATGGTACAGGTAGACGCTCCAATGGGAAGGATAGAGCACCTTCAGCGGGAACCAGTAGAGTCGAAACCAAGCCCTATGGTGGATTAAAAAAGCAACATGCAAAGCAAAGCAACACTAGGCACTGGCGGGTAAGAAAGTCACACAGCAAACAGACCAGCTCAAGGCGAACAGAACGAATCCAACATTTCCCAGCCACTCGTTCACCAAGTGCAGCCGCTTTCCCCGGTCCTTCAAGTACACGTTGATCTTAGTGAACTCGAGCAGCACGTCGCTCAGATCGTGCAGATACAGCACCAGGGCGCCAATCTTGTAATATCTTTGAGTAACGGGTTTGAAGGTACTATTTATGATTCTGCAGCGTAAAAATTTGGCATTTTTAAGCACTAATAAACTACCAGCTCACTTCATCAGTAGCGAAAACTCCAGCAGAAAAATGGTCAATCCGTGATGGAAAAGCATCATAACGGAGTCCCTGCGCCAAGCGTCCATGAACAGAGTGGCGTAGATTGAATGCAGGTAGAATCCCAGCTGCAGGCAGTACATCCAGTAGATGTCAGTCGGCAGGGGCCTCTCCAAATAGTCATCTGCGGGGCGGGGTATTAATTAGTAGCAGTACAATAAGCAGGCGTAATATTAGTTTTTGTATAATAATAAATAAATAATAATAATTGATTACACCTGTCCCAATCGGGCCAGATGTGCAGCCAACAGCACAGCCGCAGCTGTTGCACGGCGCTTCTGAAGACTGCGTACAGCTGTTCAGTCCATGGACTGGGGGGACGCCACACCCACCTTCAATTACCCCAGCTGATGCTGGTACCCATTTAACAGCTGGGTGAACTGAAGCATTGCAGAGTTAAGTGTTTTGTTAAAGGACACAAATTGTACCAGTGGAGTCGGGAATCGAACCCCCGACCTTCAAGTCGTGAGTCCGACGCTCTAACCACTAGGCTACAACCCCTTTTTGTATAATAATAATAATAATTATCATTATTAGTAGTAGTAGTAGTAGTAGTAGAAGTAGTAATAGTAGTAGTAGTAGTAGTAGTAGTAGTAGTAGAGTAGTAATAGTAGTAGTAGTAGTAGTAGTAGTAGTAGAAGTAGTAATAGTAGTAGTAGTAGTAGTAGAAGTAGTAATAGTAGTAGTAGTAGTAGTAGTAGTAGTAGAAAACTTCTTTAAAGAGAAAAGTAGAAAGTAGCTAAGGCACTTCGACAAAAGAGATAGTAAATAAAGACGAGGAAGATTGCGCAAATTTACAAGGTAGATTATATAAAGACAGAAAGCGGACTCACCGTCAAAGACAATCCCGCGCAGAATGTCCCAGGGATTATGAAAGAAGTCGTACCTGCCGCTAAGAATAACAACATAGAGCGAGTAGAGCCAGAGGCCTGTGTAGGGCGAAGAATTTCCAGATTGATTCGGGCCACTTCAGCTTGCGGCCAGGCTGAATTCGAAGCCGATTGGCCAGGGGCTGAAATTCGAAGCATAAATAGCTCGTCACAGGGCCTGGCAACTAGAGCCTTACGTGACAATACACAGGATAAGCATTTTACTTGATGCAAAGGCCAGCGCACTCAATACTATATGAGATTTCACTACCTTCAAGCCAAGTTAAAGCTAACCTTAACAGTCAGCATCAACCACTGCGCGCCCTGTATTAACATGATAATGAATGAAAGAATGGCTCGTGTTCGGTTTAATTTTAAATATCATACTGGACCTGTCGTCCTTTCGACTAAAAGTACAATCGGTACCGTCGCAATGCGCTTCGATATAACCATCGTAACTACTAACGATATAACTTTCATGTCTATAAGCCTCTTGGTTAAAAGCTTCTTGGCTTTGGCTGCAACACTCTTGGCTGAAACACTCTCGGCTGAAACACTCTCAGCTGCAACACTCTCGGCTGCAACCCCTTTAGCTACTTTGCCTGTTTAGATAGCAAGCCCTCTAAGACAAATCGAAGCAACATTGAAGGAGGCTGATGAATGATGATAACCCTTGGCAGGGACAAGACCTACTAGGGGAGAAGCCCGACGGAGATCACGTAGCGCAGGGCAGTGAGAGAACGGCAATGAGAATGGCGGCGGCCACGTCGGCAGAGCGCGCCGAGGCCAGCATGCGCAGCGTGAACGCGTAGTCGTGCGGGTACTTGGTGGAATTGAATGCGAATTTCCTGCACTGAACAGGCTGATTCGATGGAAGAACTCTGCAAAGCTTGGATCCTCATAGTAACTAGCAGGATAGACTCTTGAATAGCATCAAACACTGCGGACATCCTGGCGCGAGTTCACTTAGATAGGAATTGGACTTCACTAGTTCAGTGTCAGCCTCTTACTGAAATGGGCATCATAGAAAATGTTTGCATGAAATTCAAGAGCAAAAAACTGACCCAATTGCTAAAATTGCTAGCTCGAAACTATTTACACTTCGATATAGAAAAGAAAACCATGAAATGCATTTTCCTGGTACAGGAAATGTTTTTGCTGATTTTATTTAATTTTAAAAATTTTACATTCATGCATAGCTTTTGCCATATAATAAACATTAAATTCCAAAAATTAAACCAGATATAAAGCTGTCATATCATCACTAGCTAAAATTAGGGCTTAAAATAGTAACAATTCAAAAGTACTTTAATTTTCTCTACATTTGCAAGACTTAATTGTATAGGCCCTAGCTAATAGAACTTTGAAGTAGCACTTATAGCTACTCAAAGCTAGAAAACTAATACTAACTAAAACTAACTTAACTATATGCCTAAGCCATTTAAAATAAAATAGAAAAAAGCTTTGAAAATTTAATGCCTCACTTCTTTTAAACTATTTGATATCCTGACTTGCATATTAATCATAAATGGGATTAGCTAGTCTTTAATGACTTCAAGTCCATATTTATTAAGGTAGGCCTATTTGAGTGTCATAATCTTTTATAATAGGCATTAGCTGAGGCATAGATACAATAAAACTTATTTTGACTATCTATTGCACCCTTGGATATAGCATTTTATATTACATTCCCTTTGCAATGCATGTATGATGTGACTCGCAACACGTATCAACAGTTTGTTGGCTAGCTAAATTCCACCTGCTGGCTAATCAAATGAGCTGTCAACGATGTGGCATGGACATGTGATTGCAGTCTAGAGCTGGCAACAAGTACATTGATGGCTGTGCTTGGGATTGCCGCAACTGCTGGAACTAGCATTCTATCCTCTGCGGGTCCTTTTTTGATGGGTCCCCACCTTGCTCTTAGCAAGATTGTGGAGCTCGGGTACATGTGGAAGCTGGAGATGAAGACCCAGGACCAGATCCGACAGCTTGGTGTGAGTGAGCACACAGTGGTTGACTGGCACCAATTTCTGTGTGACATCTGCCAGCAGTTTCTCCTTGATCATCCAGTGGAGTTAGGTGGACCCAGATGCAAAGTAGAGATTGATGAGTCAAAATTCTTGCCAAGGCAAGAATCACAATTGCACAAGATCAACGAGACTGGCCAATCTGCAGCAGGGCGTCAGTCCTAACACACAAGCATGCTGGCCAGCAGCTGCATAGTGGCAAAGACTGCAGCAAGTGGCTCCATTCTGTGTCTCTTTGCCGTGGATGCAAGGCGGTTGCCCAATGCGTGTGAGCATTGGTGCTGATGGCGGCAGCATTGGCAATGATGCAGCCGCTTTTCCATCCATCAGCACAATGAAGACACTGAAAGGTGTGCTGAATCTCAATGACAATCAGACGTTGAAGGCCACACAGGTACTGCGACATACATGCGCAACCTCCTGAATCTTACCCGGCCAGTGCGACGTTGTTTAATGTAAGTGCGACATTGTTTGTGACAAAAAGTGCGACGTTGTTCAGTGTAAGTGCTGACATAGCTTGTCAATGGAAAAATTTGCGACTTAGTTGGGCAAAAATTTGGAAGGACCAAAAAAAAAGTCCCGCGAACCATTTTTGTCTGAATCTTCCTAATTCTTCTCCATTTTGCAACTTACCCCCTCGTTTTTCACCAATTTTGCGACATACATCGGGATTTTGTGACATACATCGGCGATTTTGCGACATACATCAGCGATTTTGCGATGTCCCTTGCTTGGCAGGCCTGTCACCCGGCCGATTCGGCGGGTTGGCCGGGTGTTGTGCATGTATGTACTGCGAGCTGGTGCAAGCTTTTCCCAAGCAGTCGAGTCTCAGCTGAAAGAGTCACTGGTGACTCAAAGTTGTGTATTGGAGGACTTTTTTCAGCTTCAGACACTGCAATTCGAGCTGCCATCCTCTGCAATTGGTGATTGTGCCGCTGTCCTCATGCACTAACCCTTCGCACCTTGTTGAATTCATTGTGCAACAGCGAGGTGCTTCTGACTTAGAGTGCAGGCTGGGGCTTGATGGTGGCGGTGGATTTTTTAAGACTTGTGTGTCTGTTGTTACGTCTAGCTCTGGGCACCGGCCGCATGGCGCTGCTGCAGTGCACAGCAGTGTGCGCCACCATTCAAAGTTCAGAGACGCCAGAGTGAAGAAGATTCTGGTTCTTGCAATTGTCGACATCCCAGAAACATACCATAATGTAAAAATGCTACTGCAGGCTGTTTCTATGGTGGATCTATCTGCTGTGACAGTCACGGATATAAAGCTGGCCAACATTCTCTGCAGCCTCCAGCCTCACTTGAGCTCTCATCCTGTCTGTACTGCAAGTCTGCTGTGCTGCTCACGACATGAGGCAGACCGCGAACCTTGGCAGAATGTGCAGGAGTTTGATTCTGCTAGACGAGCATGGAGCAGAGCAAAGCAATTCATGAACTGCGTCAATCTGCCACTATTAGCTGGTGATGATGACCAAGAAATTCTGATGCTGCTGCCCCCTCCTGAACAGCATCTTCTTCTCGGAATCAGCAACAAGCTGCTAGATTCCTTGAATGAAGCTTGGGCAAAGGCCACAGATTTGCATGGGCACAATCACATGGCATCGTGCAAGCAGGATACTGAGATGGCACAATGAAAGGCAATGCTTACTGCAAATTGTTGCTGAAGGCCAAGATTCTTCTTGCTGACATTCCTCATGCACTGCGGCCATTTGCACAATGCCTAATTGCTTTAACAGCATTGTTAGTGGAGCATTTGGCCAAGAATTGGCCCAGGATGTTGGTGACTGAATCAAACAGTTTGGAGCTGCATACATACATGGCACTAGGCTTGGCTATCATGCCAAAAGTGCATGTCCTCCTATGCCATGTGAGTGACTTCTGCTACCGCACAGGTTGTGCTCTTGGAAACTGCAGCAAACAGGCTATAGAGAGTGCGCACTCGGACTTCAAACAGTCATGGCAGCACTACAGGCTGCCAGCCAATCACCCACAGTATGGCAAGAATCTGCTGCGGGCCACAGTGGCATACAACAGCTGGCATATCTGATGCAGTGCTGGATTTGTCATTTTGTGACCCCTCTTTACTGGCACTATTGCCACCATTAAAGCACTAGTTATTTTTTGTGTGTTATTTGTTTTTGTTATTTATTTTAGGCACAGTGCATATGTTTAAGGAGAGTTTTTAGTGTGCATGGATAGATTAATAGAAGCTGAAAAGTGCTATTAGTTCCTGCATTCTTTGTTACTATAGAAACATGTAATACTAATAATATAACATAAAAAATAAATATGCACTCACTACAAAAGTGGCTTTTAGAACTGATTTATCTTCAAGGAAAGGCCTAATTCTGCACTTGTTGGCTAATTAAACAGGCTAATTTATATAATTAGAGATAACTAGCCAAGATAAACTGATATGATTATAAGAAAAACATTCCCTGGACAGCTGAGATGTTCCTCTATCACACTATAGTGGCCGTTTTAATGGGCATTTTCTTACCTCAAATTCAGGCTCCAGCCAAACCGTGACTAAGAGTAAGTGAGGCTGCAAATATTTCAATTGTAAATTGTAGCTAGTAAAGCTGTCAATTTTATATAGTTAGGCTAGTGCCTATCAGACCTAATATCGTCTACTAGATAATTCAGACCTAGTATATACATTAATATTTTTATGATAATTAATATAAATATACATTAATAGGGGCCTATAAATATATTAATATAATATATATAGTATATATATAGTCTATTGAGTTTTTGCTTCATTTAGGATTCACAGTATGAATCATGGATGAAGGAGAAGCTGAATGCTTCCAGTGGCCAGAAACTTGGGTGTTTATGGCGAAATCGCTCACTATTGAATTGTATGCTCAGCTCACAAACAAAAAATAGCAAGTAGAGTTTTGAATTTTAACTCGGGCTCAAGGCATTGCCCAATCTTGGACTGAGTAAATTACAAAACGTCTTCGTGGCTCAGACAGAGATTATTTCTTTAACTTAGCGCAACAAAGTCTTGAATTCAAGGAAACTACTATAGGTTTTGTCATGTCATATACATACTAGAACGGGAAAAGTCAAATAATCAGTTCACCCAAAAACTTACAAATTTTTACAGGTCTTAAAAATTGCATCGTTGTTTACGCATTTACAAAGCTTTGCTGTCACTTTAACGTAAAATAAACATAGAATTAGAATAAATTTATGCTAATAAAAAAACTGCGTTACTTTAACTTTTGGCTTTGAACTCTTTAAGATGCTTTTTGTTTAAATTGAATAGCTGAAACGAAAAACGAAAAGCGTCACTTTTAAAAGGCTATTTAGGGTTTCCGTGGCTGTTATCAAGTGTGAAATTATTTTATCAACTCTAGCACCTAAAGAGTTTCCTTCTCAATAAAGCGGTATTATTCAAGTGTTTAACAAAAAAAATACAAAAGGAATATTAAGCAGTGCGCTAACGTGCTGACACTGACTAGGTCTACTCGAGAATTCGGACAGTCAGGCTACTGCAGCCCTGGATTACTTGATTTTAGGTGTATGCATGCGTAGAATACATAATATAATATATATAAGTCGTTTATATATAGGTCAAAATATATCTCGTTTTCATTAAATAATACGTAATCTATCTCTAATTTTACGCCTATACGCATCATTTTTGAGTATCCAAACTAGATGCAGTTAGAGAAATTAGAGAAATTTCTAATAAAATCATGGTCAATAAATATGCGCTCTAAGTTTTCCGTGTTATTTTTATTAAAGTTTTATATCTGATAGGTTCAGTAAAAAATTAAGTAGGCTTAGTTGCCTGAAGTCGGACTACTTTTTCGAGGTAGCCTTTAAGCTCGACCCCAATTTTCGGATATTTTGCTACGGGAATATGGCTTAGTCTCTTATGCATGTATCATAGCATATAAATTTTATTACATATAAAATAGATTTATATATTTACAGTTGCTTTCGTCTTCCATTGATGCTATACAAATTTCAGACTCATTCAAACTTGCAATTTCAGAAAAACCAGTTAATCGCCATAAGCAACATGAACTCACGAGCCGTTCTCACAATTATAATTTTCTGCTACTTCCTCTCGGCCACTGAATGCATAGGTGAAACTAGCGAGGAAAATATGAAACAAATTCTTAAGCTTAACTGCGAAATCCTAAATGGCAATGCCCAGGATACATCCTCTCTAGCTGGTGCTTCGGCTTTTTCAAAAAGGCAGCTAGAAAGCATGGAAATGCATGTAGAATCATGTACGGCTAATGGCCTGTTTCTCATAGTGAAGATCATCAAGGATGATGGCAAGTTCCTTCAACGCCAGCGCTGTAGCTACACTCAGAACTTCACCAACTTTGACAAATGTTCGAGCGTCAGGGACTGCATGCAGTCAATGCTGCCAGATATGCGCTGCGAATACCTGTCTGGCTATGTTGGGTCCCGAGAACTGGGCGTCTTCGTAGGCGTGCCGCTTGGCTTGGCCATTGTTGGCCTTGCAATTGGCCTGACTTTCTTCTTTGTGCGAAAGAGGCGCGCTGGCCAGATGGTAAGTCAATGGCTTGGCTTACTGTGTTTTTGTCTGTCTGTCTGTCTGTCTGTCTGTCTGTCTGCCTGTCTGTCTGTCTGTCTGTGTGTCTGTCTGTCTGTCTGTCTGTGTGTCTGTCTGTCTGTCTGTGTGTCTGTCTGTCTGTCTGTGTGTCTGTCTGTCTGCCTGTCTGTCTGTCTGTCTGTGTGTCTGTCTGTCTGTCTGTCTGTGTGTCTGTCTGTCTGTCTGTGTGTCTGTCTGTCTGTCTGTGTGTCTGTCTGTCTGTCTGTCTGTGTGTCTGTCTGTCTGTCTGTCTGTCTGTCTGTGTGTCTGTCTGTCTGTCTGTCTGTCTGTGTGTCTGTCTGTCTGTCTGTCTTGACTTACTTGACTTAGCTGCAGGGAGGTCCCAGAGGGGACGCAGCGGGAAGGCGCAACCGCCATTCCGCTAACCCCTGGACGACCGACGCGCCGTTATGGACGAATGGTTGGCGTCGCCCAGGGGGTCCCTCGGTGTCGCCGGCAGCTATGTTGCTCCCTGGAATTGGGAGTTCAGCCCTGCGGGTTGCCCGGAGGAAGCGCATGAGCTGGTTAAAATTTTCGGGTTTGCACGCATCATAGATAGAAGTGTGTGGCCCGAGGAATTTAAGTCTGGCCCGCGTGAAGGCGGGGCAGATGCTGACGAAGTGCTCAGCTGACTCGTCACCCGAGTTGCAGAAGCTGCAGGTGGCGCTAGGAATGCTGCCCTGCAGGTATTGGTGCCTGGAGAAGCAACCATGGCCTGAGAGGGTCATAGTGGCAGCCCGGATGTCCCTCCGCGAAAGCCGGAGGAGGAGGTTCCGGAGCTGGCGAGAGGGCTGTGGAACAGCACCTCTAGATTGCCTGCAAGTGATGCAGTTCGCCCAGAGCGAGTAGTGCTGGGTCTTGACCCACGTTTTGATCCGTGAGTTGATGACACAGGAGGGGGTCGGGACGAGGGGCTCAGGCCCAATGCAGGATCCAGATGAGCCGGCTTTTGCAAGCGCATCAGCGAGCTCATTTCCCCGGAAACCTTCGTGTCCCGGCACCCACTTAAGAGTGATTTTGTTGGATGAGCCCAACACGTTGAGGTGCTTGACACAGTCCAGGACTGTTGCTGAGCTGACACTGCAGCTGCAGATGGCGTGCAGTGCAGCTTGGCTGTCAGAGTGGAAAATGATGTCCTTGCCAGCAACGCCAGAGGCGAGAAGCTCTGCTGAGCACGAGCTAATAGCTAGGACTTCATTTTGAAAGACACTGGAGCTGGTTCCAGTGTACTGGGCGTGGGTGGCGATGACCCGCCCATTGAGAATAATGCAGACACCGAAACCGGTGTTAGCTGACTGCTTGGAACCGTCAGTATAACAGTGGATCTCTCCAGGGTTCCAATTGTCACTAATGGAGTCACGCGAGTCGATGGCTACCGAGTAGCGTTGTCTCACGTTGAGCGTTGAAGCGATGCTGTCCGTGAGGACTTGGTAAGCTTCGCATTCACTGAGGATGTTGAGGCACATATCGCTGTGTGGGACCAGGTTCCACTTAGCTGGTGCTCTCATATAGCGGAAGTTTATACCGGCGTCAAGGAGCCGCCGGGTTGCTCTAGCCGCCTCCCCTTTAATAAAAAGGTCGAGGGGGGGGCAGGTCGAGAAATGCTCCCATACCAGCAAAAGGTGTGGATCTGGTAGCATTGCAGATCAGCCGACACGCTCGTCCTTGGATTGTGTTGAGCCTATCTGCATGGCTTTTAATCTGGGTAGCACTTACCCAGACTAAGGAGGCGTAGGTAATGGCGGGTCTAACCACAGAGGTATAGATCCACCACAAACGCTTTGGGGACAGTCCCCAGGTGGTGCCAAGCGCCCGGCGAAGCTGGGCTAGAATTGCAGAGGCGCGTTTGGCTTTAGCCTTCACATGGCTAGACCAGTTAAGCCTATGGTCGAGAGTTACCCCGAGGCACCGGGTCTGCTTTGCGAAGGCAATGTCTCTGCCGTAGAGCTGCAGAGGCTTAATGTTCCAGCGGGTTTTTGCTGGTAAACATGATAGCGACAGTCTTTGGCTCAGAGAGCTTAAGACCATTGCTGCGGGCCCAGGTTTCTGCTCTGCGAAGAAAGGTTTGCATGAGATCCCTGAGAGTGCTGGGCGAGGGTCCTGCCACGATAGCAGTAACGTCGTCCGCATAGCCGACTTTGAAGACGGGATCTGGTCCAGGGCTCCTGAGTAGAGCGTCGATGACCATGTTCCAAAGAGTTGGAGTGAGGACGCCGCCTTGTGGGCCTCCTTTACAAACTCTGGTAGTGGCAGTGTGCCCAAGAAGGTGGGCAGTGACCGTACGGTTGGAGATCATATACATGATCCAACGTATGATGGTAGAGTGGGTATTGCGATCGCGAAGGGCACTCTGAAATGCATCAAAAATAACATTATCAAAGGCCCCCTCTATGTCGAGGAATAAGCCGAGAGCATAGCCGTTGCCCAGCACGGCTTTCTCTAGCTTTTCAACAATCGCATGGAGTGCGCTGTCAGTGGACCTTCCGGGGCGGAAGGCGTGCTGATTGTTACTGAGAGGCATGGCTGTTAGCTCGCAAGCCAGCAGTCGCCAATGTACGAGCCTCTCAGTCAGCTTTAACAGAAACGAGGTTAAGCTGATGGGCCTGAAGGCCTTAACGCTCTGATAGTCGCCTTTTCCCGGTTTGGGAATAAAGACAACACGAGCGTTAGTCCAACTTTTGGGAATGTACCCTAGCTGGATTGTGGCCCGCAATATGTTGCAGGTGATTCTCAGAAACCTGGGGATCTTGGCTGCCTCGCGCAAAAGGACAGGGTAGATACCGTCAGGCCCTGGGGATTTGAAAGGCTTGAAGGTTTTGACTGCCTTAGCAATCAGTTCCTCATTAATAAAGCTCGCAGCCAGGTTGGATCCTTCCAGCGAATGGTTGGGTTCCGTGCCAGCTGTGGGAACCTCGGGAAAAAAGCTGCCCAGCATTTGCTGCAGCACTTCCTGAGGTTCGTTGGTGAGAGAGCCATCATCTTTTTTGATCATGGCTAGTTTGGACATTTTGTCCATAGTAAGGGCCTTGACCAGCCTAGAGGTGGGCCGGTCTTTGTCCAGCTCGTCGCAGAATTGGCGCCACTTACTATCCTTGGCCCTACGGATTTCACACTTGAAATGTCGCGAGGCCTGTCGGAAGAGATCCATGTCGTCAGGGTTACCCGACTTCATGGCACGGCGATGAAGACTTTTGGCCTTTTGCCGGAGTTTTCCCAGTTCCGGGTTCCACCACGGAGCTGAGGTTTTGCCTTTGTAGGCCCGAATGGGGCAGGACGCTTCGTAGGCCGCAGTGATGCAGCCCGAAAGCGTCTCAGCCGCGTGATCGACACCCTCGCAACTCTTAATCGGATCGTTATCCATGAGTTCCTGAAGGTGAGAATCAAGGGTAGCCGTGAAGGCTGCCCAGTCAGTGTTACGGATGTTGCGTCTCCAAGTTATTGGAGATGGTCGCTTAGTGTCCGTAATGTTGAAGGCTATAAAGAGATGGTCAGAGAAGGATGGCTCATCGGTCCAGACCCTCCACTCCGTAATCCTGTCAAAAAGTTTAGGAGAGGTAAGGGTGGCATCGAGAACCTCCGTCCATCTGCCATTGTTAAAAGTAGGTGTGCTTCCGCGGTTGCAGAGCATAAGGTTGGTGCCGGAGATAAGAGCAAGAAGCTCTTCCCCTCTGGTGTTGGTATCCTTACTGCCCCAGTGCTGATGGTGGGCGTTAAGGTCTCCGCCCACCAGGAGATCAGCATTCTGGTTCTCGCAGTATTGCGCAAGGCGCAGTAAGCTCTCTGGAGCTGGGTCTCCGTTTGCCAGGAATATAAATAGAGGCGACGAAGCACTGGCGAGGAGATAGGTAGTTGGATTGGATGACACAGAGGTCCCCATCCGAAAGATCAGTCCTCAGCCAAGCCTGAAGATGGCTGGCAGCAAGGATGGCCGCACGCGGGCGGCTGTTCCCCGGGCCACACACATAAAAATCACAGTAGCCAGAAGGGATATTGGTTAACTTACCATTGTAAATCCAGGGCTCCTGGATCAGGATGAAACCTGGTTGATACAGTTCTGCAATCTTCATCAGATTAACTGATGCTGATACGCAATGCTGTAAATTTATTTGTACACAATAGGTCGCTCCTTTGGCGTTGCGGAGCTTATCCATACTGTACTAAATGCAAAAACAGGCTGTTTTCCCGTGACATTTAAGGGGATCGTAAAAGATCGTCCTCATCCCAGGTCGACGGGAGATGGCTGGGAGAGGGGAGTCGATCCACGTCCATGGCCTCCTCCTCCTCCCCGGCTTCACCGGCAGACTCCACAGACTCCGAGGTCAGGGTGGAGAGGGTATCTCCATCTGAATCGTCGTCTGCAGACCCCACCAGAGTCGCCGAAGAGGGCTCGGAGTCCGAAGTCGTGGTCTCCTCCGCAACTCCTTCTCCAGATGGAGAGTTTTCCTGCTCCTGGGGTTTGGCCGAAGCCTCTTCCTCAGTCGCAGAGCTCTCGCCTGTAGTAGGGTCGGGCTCAGTGACAGCCTTGGGATCGGCTTGCGCCTGGGGTTTGGCCGAAACCTCCTCCTCGGTCGCAGAGCTCTCGCCAGTTGGGTCGGGCACAGTGGCAGCCTTGGGATCAGCTTGCGCCTTTCCTTTGGCTTTGGGCTGTGCCTTCCCGCCGCTGGAGACACCAGGGTTGGCCTTCGCCTTCCCTTTGGCAGTTTTGCCTCGGCGAAGCCTGAGCTTCAAAGCACCCAGCTGAAAAAGAGAGTCGCTGGGGTACTTTTTTGTCCAGGCCTCAGACAGACCGAGGACAACCGTATTTTCCGCGTCGCCCCTACGAACTTTCCGATGATAAATCAGTCCGCTCGCAGGGAGTTCGGGGTTCAGGCGCAGTAGGACCTTCCGGATTACATCCGGTCCCGCTGCGGTGCTCTTCGCAGGGACGAACACCAAGTAGGGTGTTGTCTTTGGACGTTGACCCTCCCGCGAGAAAAGGGGGCGGCCGAGATCAGCGTCCAAGGAAATCGCCGGCAACCGTTGGAGCAGCTGCCGGGCGTCTTCCTCACTGCTCGGAGCAATGAAAATGGTTGGTCCTCGAAGGACCATGCGCTCGATGCCGATGGAGATACCCTCCTCGACAGTCAGCTCAATGAGGAGAGAGTCAATGGCGCACCAGACCTCTTGAAGCTGATCTGTGGACCAGTCCCGGTCGCGACACTGAACGATCACTCCCGGGATCTTGCCCTTGGCTTTTGCTGCGAATGTCGCCCCTGTTGGGGCTTCCCCGCTAGCTTGGGCCATAGTTTGCGCCGTGGCTTGGGCCTCAGCCGCCACGGCAGCCTCCCCAGAGGGCGCCGCCGCAGCACTGCTGGGGCCTTCACCAGCCTGCCCGTCAGGTTGCTTTGAGGAGCTGCTTGCTTCAGCACCCTTGGCGGGCGCCGCCGCTTGAGCCCTCTCGGCTTCCTTTTTGGCCTGCTTTTTGGCGCGTTGTTTGGCGCGTTTGCGCTCAAGCCGGGCTTTCTGAGCCTCGTCGGATCTGCCAGTTTTGGCCGGTCCTTTTGGCTCATTGCCCATGGGTCCCTTGGATCCACCAGCGGAGCTGGCAGGTCGCTTTGGACCCTCCGGATGGTTTCGGCGTTGGTTGGATCTGCCAGCAGAGCCGGCCGGTCCTTCCTTCGCCACGGTAGAGGATTCAGTCAGTTGGGATCTGCCAGCTAAGCCGGCCGGTCCCTCAGACTGAGGTTGGAGTTTGGAAGGGTCTCCGTCCCTAGAATTTTGGTTTTTATCCATAATCGGCTCGAAGGCCATGAGTAAAAATAGGTGGTCTTCCCCGAAGGGCAAGGTACCCGCCCGGCCGATTCACCAAAAACCGGGCAGTAGACCGAGGAGAAACCCTCAAGGCTGGCCCGACACCAAGAGGGAGAACCGCTAGCGACCAGAATACTCCCTGGCCAAAAACCCATCAGCGCGGTAAACACTGGGGCATGTTAGAGGGCGCGTTTAAGCCTCGCCAAAGCCCGTGGACTGGCCACGTACCCTGCTAGCCATGGGGGCTAGCCATGGTTTTAGGGTAGAACCCGGCCCCAGCTTCCTCAGAGAGGTACCTGGGTACCCAAGGCCTGGGTAAGCGAGCCAGGGATGAAACCCTGTACCCAAATTTATATACCGGCTGGGTGGTGCCGGCGCCAGAGCCCAAGCAGTTTGGTTGGCCTAGGGCCAGCCTTAACGCTCGCGGGACGAGAACCCTTGGGTTGACTTGCAAAGCGGGGGTGGCGTTTTGCGGCTGCCAGTGGCAGAAATAGTGCGCGCAAATCACCACCTTGCCATGTCTGCCAAAAAGAAGGAGGCAGGTGCTGAGCATCGCAGATCGTAGCCCGTGGGCCTAATCTGACTCATACACAGCTGGCGTTCCGCAATGCCCGTGCGAGCTATGTAACTCGAACTAGGTTTCCCGTCGTTTTCTGATTGTTATTCGGCATGACTTCAAAAATATGGACGCTGTTTGACAAGCCCAAAAATCATAACATAATAATTCAATTAGTTTTGCGACTGATTTTCTAAGGTGCTGGATTCTACAAATCAACTGGCGCAAAATAATTTGAGCTAAAGGTAAATAGAACCTTAATCAGTTCATATTCTGTTCGGGCCTTTAGCTAAAAGGTCATAGTTATAATTCTTTATTTGCCTTATCTTCTGTGAAAGCAAGTGTATTTGAAGACCTCGTATGATAGGGTCCAGTTAAACCCTCAATAGACCACTAACAATCGATAGGTCCACCTATACCTACAGAAATGAAAGGTCCACCTAAACGGGGTCCAGCTAAACACAAAATATATTAAGTTAAATTCTCTCGAGTTGGAGCCTTCTCAAGTTTAATAAACAAACAGTCTGATGCCTTTGCATCCAAGTGGCCTTAGTTTTGCCAGTTTTTTAAAGAAACAAGGTGGTCCACCTAACGCACTATCGAAACGGCAGTCCATGTAAACACACACACACTGGTATATGTGTCTGTGTGTCTGTCTGTCTGTCTGTCTGTCTGTCTGTGTGTCTGTCTGTCTGTCTGTCTGTCTGTGTGCCTGTCTGTCTGTCTGTCTGTCTGTGTGTCTGTCTGTCTGTCTGTGTGTCTGTCTGTCTGTCTGTCTGTCTGTCTGTCTGTCTGTCTGTCTGTCTGTCTATCTATATGTTTGTCCGTCTGTGTCCATTTAGTCAGACCTCCTGCCTTGAAGTTTGTCATTCAACAGAAGATTTGCAAGTACGAGCTAAAAATCTCGAGTCTTGAAAATTGAAATTCCAGGATCATTCGATCCTTGTCATGGAGGCCTGATCTACCTGGTCCTGCGATGACTTAAAAGTAGATTTTTTACAATTCACAACAAAGTTCTCCATTGTAATAGCAAGCATGCCTTAAAATCGAATTCCTATTATTGTGGCGCCAGTTAAAATTCAAATGTTATTTAATTGTACAATACTTGAAGTATAGCTCATTGCGAAATCATGAGAATACTTAAAAAAGTTTTTTTTGTAATTTATTAGCCAATTATGATTGGCCAATAAAATTTTGTGCTCATTTTGACAACTAAAATCTTATCAAGTAGCAACCGTACGTTGACAACTGAAAATTCACGGAATCTTTTTAGACTACGTATTTTGCCATTTACTAATGCACAAAATTTTCCTGCTGAATATTTCTCATTACGGGCTATGCTGATTTTACAAATTATTATCAACACATTAACAGCTTATTTCACGGGATTCTCAATTCTTATTGCCGACAAAAGTGGCTTAAAAATGCGGAAATAAACCCGTACAGGCTAATATAAATTTTGCCTTAAAAAACTGTCTCCAGCCTCAGTCTTCAACTTTTTATTTTCTATATTCTGACTAGCAAAGTAAAGCCTAGAGTTTTACTCCTGGCTGGAGAAATAAGCTATCCATGAGTTAACCTTAGAAGAGAATGGGAAGGAATAAAACGGTTGAAATTCATCAAGAAGTGCGCAGTCAGCTATCCAAATCAGCTTTTAGTGCGTGTCTTGCGGCTGGCGCTGCGGATTGAATCTGGATTGGCACAGTTTGCATGGCTTGCCTGAGCCTGTTATTCTTTTTTTGATTGCCTGAGCGCGGACTGCATTGTAAATTGTAAACAAAAATAAAAAAGCAAGAAAACATATTGATATGACTTGTACACCAAGCTGGAACAAAAACGAAACCAGCTACCGCCGCTGTGCTTTTCATTTTCTAATGAGTACAAAGAAGAAAGATTGTCCGTAGTTGCCTGAAGCTTTTACACTGTGTTGTAACGAACATTTAATAGGCAATTCGTGCTTTCCTACTATTTTAAAGTCTTTTCGAGCATTTTCTGTTCCTGCATGGTGTACATCTATAGTGTCTGTGTATCTTCTACGAGCCGTATGACTGTGTCTATGTTGTCTCTATGTGTGCGCATTTTGGACTCAAAGTCATCCCCCTAGTATCTTTCCGTCTATATCTAACTATCTATCTATCTATTTATCTATCTATCTATCTATCTATCTATCTAACTATCTATCTATCTATTTATCTATCTATCTATCTATATCTATCTATCTATCTATTTATATATCCATCTATCTATCAATCAATCTATCTATCTATATATATCTATCTATCTATTTATCTATCCATCTATCTATCTATCTATCTATCTATCTATCTATCTATCTATCTATCTTTCTATCTATCTCTTATTTATCTATCTTTATATCTATCTATCTATCTATCTATCTATCTATCTTTCTATCTATCTCTTATTTATCTATCTATCCATCTATCTATCTATCTATCTATCTATTTATCTATCTATCTATCTATCTATCTATCTATCTATCTATCTATCTATCTATCTATCTATCTATCTATATCTATCTATCTTTCTATCTATCTCTTATTTATCTATCTATCTATATCTATCTATCTTTCTATCTATCTCTTATTTATCTATCTATCTATCTATCTATCTATCTATCTATCTATCTTCTGAAATCAAATCAGCTAGACATGAGGCGGATTGCATTTTAGCAGGAGCTATCTATCCATAACTAAGCCATGCTCTAGGGAGGAAAAGTTCATAAGAGATGGATGAGTTGAGTCCGCCGCCGTCAGCACCCCATCAGGCATCTAATGAGCAGTGGCTGGGCAGTGTGCTTACAGACTGCAGTGTTTACCATGCAAGCAGCACTTATTGCAAAGCCTTGCCCTAAGTTTTAAAACACTGGACAGGGAGCTACCGACTGCTTCCAGCTAACGCGAAGTATAATTTTGCGTAAACACACTTAGGAATTATTTTTTGGCATTTGTAAACAGGCTGCTATACCGTGTTTAAGCTTTGCTGCAGCCAAAGTTAAGGCAACACAATTATTCGCTGTTTTAAGCTGAGCGCATCAACTGCAACTTATTTTGTGCTGAATTTTCGAAAAAGTAATTAATTCGCAACTAAACTGGGTCTTCGTTCGAGATTATTACTCTTTATTTATTTAGCATGCAACTCTGAAATGCAACGTCTGCAGGCAAGTCGAGTCTCAGAAGCATCAGCGCACTCCACCGCTGAGAGTTTTAGTGAATTTGCTGGCTCAGAAGATGCCGTTTCCATGCTCTCCTGAAACAGTTTGTGAGTCAATCTTAATTCGAGAGCGACAACTGACTCGTGTGTGATACGGATATGACGTGCGAAAGTTAAATTACGATGAAAATTCCATGCAAAGTCTTCAAACAGAGCAAGAAGATGATGGAGTGCAGCCTCACGGATGTAAATGCTCGCATTGTAGGTCAATTCAGGGGGAGGTAGGGGAGGACAGGGAGCGAACTTCCTTACACACGGGGCACAACGGACATCCAGAATACGCTCCTAGCAACCAATCATGCACTCACGTAGGGTGTACAAACTCTCTATGCCTTGGGGGGTTGCCCTCATGGGCGTAAATTGCGCAACTGGCCCATAGCCCAACCAATTCGTGCTCAAGGCCGCAAATTAATGTGAAAAAAATCTGGGTAAAAAAATCTCAACCTACAACGCGAGGTCGAACCTGGACCTGTGGCACACAAGGCAGACGCGCTAGACTACCGAGCCACTCGCCTCCTGAAAGAGGCACCCGACTTGCTAGGAAGGGAAGGGGGACAGTGCAAGCAAGCAGCAGCCAATTATCGCCAGATACAGCAGAAGCTCGGCTCGCTCACACTCTGGGTGTTGAAACTGGTTTGGAGTGACAGCTGTTGGAAGTGGCTGGCTGAGGTGCCTGCGTGTGCCGGCGCGGTGGGGATTCTCGGGTTCGGCACAAAAGTGCTTGTCGATGAGGCACTTTGAGAGAAATTTCGGTAGAAATTTTCAAAGCTAACTTCCAGACGTCCAAAACTTGGGAAGCGTAGGGCTTCGCAGTTGGGAAACTGACCGAGTGCTTAATGGGACAAATGATGGACAAATGCAACGAGTTTCCTAGCAGAATACTTTATTCAATATTCCTACTTAAGAGCAAAGAAGTGACCTACCGATGACAACGGAAGCTCAGTAGCTCTCAGAAGTTGCAGTCGCCCGTCAGAGATGATTCGGTGAGTTTGGCTCCAACGCAACAATAGTATCAAGGATCAGGGACAAGGCTTCAGTTCAGACTAAACGGGTTAAATTTGTCAGCACAGACAGCTTTAGCACATTTAATTCTATTAGAGCAATCCCGAGGGATCATCGCTGGTTGGCCAAGAGTGACCAAGTCAATTGGCAGTGAAGCCTGGCTGACGGAGCAAATGAAAAAAAACTCACCAGAAGACAACGGAAGCGCGCCTCACTCGGACTCTCGGGTGTTGACACTCGCTCAGTCAGACAGTAGCTGTCAGAACACGGGTGCCTCACAGAAGTGACTCCCAAAAGTAGTCTTGCTTCCGAATTTTTTGGATTTAATTCTCTCGATTCTCTCGATGCAGCGAGCTGCCTTATCAAGCGGCCCGAGCAGGGACACAGGTTCGGGCTTTTTGTCTATGGGGCAGCTGCCCAGAGCAGCTCATTTTGATGTCTATGGCCAAAACTAGCCAACTTCTGCCCCGCCGCCCAAGTCTCTAATGGTTCGAGCGTCTCTGCAGTGCTTTGTGCCTTTCTGCGCATTTCTTAAGAGGCGTCTCCAGCATTTCTAAATGGGGCGCTGCATCGCAGTCTCGCGGAGCCGCTGCCCCTGCGGACTGTTTTTTCTGTTTTTATATTAATATAGCTTGCTCCTCTGACTCCTTTCTCCAAATTCACGCTCGTTACATGTCCTTCCGACGCACCTAGCAGCTTTGCCAGCTTCGGCCCAAATGCAGCAGCTTCGGCGCCTTTGACTGCAGCAACTTGACTGGCCTTGCACTGGCCCGAATTAGGCCTGAACTGCCCTTCACAGCTGCTTGCGAATGGAGCTGCTGTCTGCAGCAGCGCTGCAGTGCAGGTCTCACTGAAGTTCTACCACTTTCTGTTGCACACGGAGGCAAGGACCACTAGCTAAGTAATCAAAAACTTGCAAATTCCAGTCTTCCGCATTTAAAGATTGAAATAAGGGTTTTGTGTCAGCTTCCGACCTGTCAGTCTGTCTGTTTGTTTTTCTTTATGTTTGTTTGTCTGTCTGTCTGTCTGTCTGTCTGTGTGTCTGTCTGTGTGTCTGTCTGTCTGTCTGTGTGTCTGTGTGTCTGTCTGTCTGTCTGTCTGTCTGTCTGTTTGTTTGTCTGTCTGTCTGTCTGTGTGTCTGTCTGTCTGTCTGTCTGTCTGTCTGTGTGTCTGTCTGTGTGTCTGTCTGTGTGTCTGACTGTCTGTCTGTCTGTCTGTCTGTCTGTCTGTCTGTCTGTTTGTTTGTCTGTCTGTCTGTCTGTCTGTCTGTCTGTCTGTCTGTGTGTCTGTCTGTGTGTCTGTCTGTCTGTCTGTCTGTGTGTCTGTCTGTCTGTCTGTCTGTGTGTCTGTCTGTCTGTCTGTCTGTCTGTCTGTCTGTCTGTCTGTCTGTCTGTCTGTCTGTCTGTCTGTTTGTTTGTCTGTCTGTCTGTCTGTCTGTGTGTCTGTCTGTGTGTCTGTCTGTCTGTCTGTCTGTCTGTCTGTCTGTCTGTCTGTCTGTGTGTCTGTCTGTGTGTCTGTCTGTCTGTCTGTCTGTCTGTCTGTCTGTCTGTCATGCAGCACATTTATTTCACTGGAGGATTTTAGCAAATTTTTGTATCTAATCGTAGTGTCAATGCATTCATTTCTTGCTGTTATTCACCTTATAATGAGCATTATGGGAACCCATTCATGGGCTCTGCAGCCAGATCTGGTTTCGAAGCAGATTTATTCATTTAATAATTTTTTATAATTTATGGATTTTAATTAAGTATCCCTCATTAATTAAAGGGGGAGTTAACAAGAGCGCAGGGTGTGAGTGCAGCTCAGTCAGAATTTATTTGGCAGCTCATCAGAGTGGCAGCCCCAGCCCAGCTCACGCAACTCAGTCAGCCAGCCCAGAGTTTTCAGTCTCTCAACGCCAGCCGGTCCGAAGTGCAGCTGGGCTTGGAGCTGGCGGCGGGCGGCTTCGCTCAGGCGCATCTGAAGGACAGCTGCGACCGCTTGGGGCAGACCCATTTGTGTCCATCGAAGAACTCGCTCTGTCCATTGCCCGGTACGCATTTGGTGCTCCAATCGGACTCAGAAATGATTCGCCCGTTCGGATTAAAATAGTAGCAAGCCCCAAACCACCAGCCACCGCGTCCTCCTTTGTCTTTTGAGCAGTGCCGGGAGCTGTCATCGTCATTCTCCCTATCGAAAGTGCTGAACTGCCTGTTGTTGTGATACTGCAGATCACCATAAATCTGCAGACTGCCGGACTCCTTGGCCCCGAACCGCAGCCTGTAGTTCTCGTCCGCTCCGCGCACCTGGAAGTCCTTGTAGGTGGCGCTCAGCACCGAGCCGCTGAAGAGCGTCACCTCGATAGTCCACGTGCAGTTGCGGTCCTTGGTGAGGGCGGACAGCTGCTCCAGGCCTGCGGGATCGGTAGGGTGAATCCGGATGAGGGAGTGTACTTTTATTTTATATTCGATCGTAAGTGGGACCATAGTTACGCTGTAAATAAAATTTGAATAACAAATATTTTTCTGAGCAGCTTGCCTCACTGTAAATTAAAGTATATGTGGTCCATGTCCTAAAAAAAACCTTCAAGTAAATTTACTGGGGCAAATAAAATCCCGCTTATAACAAAAATCATTCGGACGTCAGTTTAAAAGTGAAACTTTATCACTCCTAGAAATTATCAAAAGTTTCAAGGGACTGAAGCAGTAACCAGAGCAGAGCAGAGCAGATCGAGGCAACTCAAGGATGATTAAAAAACGTACCTTTAAAATCTCACGGGTAGTGCATTCTAGGTAGGGGAAACCGCAAGCTATCCCGCATGTGTTACTGTGAGTAGCCAGCAGGGACAAAAAGCACACAAAGTGAAGAAGCTCATTGGGAAACCGCAAGCTATCCCGCATGTGTTACTGTGAGTAGCCAGCAGGGACAAAAAGCACACAAAGTGAAGAAGCTCATTGGGAAACCGCAAGCTATCCCGCATGTGTTACTGTGAGTAGCCAGCAGGGACAAAAAGCACACAAAGTGAAGAAGCTCATTGTGAAACCGCAAGCTATCCCGCATGTGTTACTGTGAGTAGCCAGCAGGGACAAAAAGCACACAAAGTGAAGAAGCTCATTGGGAAACCGCAAGCTATCCCGCATGTGTTACTGTGAGTAGCCAGCAGGGACAAAAAGCACACAAAGTGAAGAAGCTCATTGGGAAACCGCAAGCTATCCCGCATGTGTTACTGTGAGTAGCCAGCAGGGACAAAAAGCACACAAAGTGAAGAAGCTCATTGGGAAACCGCAAGCTATCCCGCATGTGTTACTGTGAGTAGCCAGCAAGGACAAAAAGCACACAAAGTGAAGAAGCTCATTGGGAAACAGCGGGCTGAACAGCGCAGTGCGGGGGAGTTGAGGAGCCTCCGCTAACTTCAGCTCAGGCCAGGCAGAGACCGGAGACCCCAACGCCAAATGAACACCAGCTGCTCACAGGCAGCCGCACAAGGCGATCTCCCTCCAACTGGCACGGCAAGCAGAGCGCTTGATGGACAGCTGCTGGGCTCAGAGACACGCGCAGCAGCGCAAATAATTTCCAGCTAATCCAAAGCAAGCCGCTCACCCATCCAGTAGTTGCCGCTCGGGTCTCCGAAGCCCCTCTCGTAAGCGCTCCAGTTCTGGGCGAAGGACAGGCTGTCGTCCACATTCCGCTGGAACAAGAACAAGAAATTTCCGTCTGGCTGCTCGGCGGAGCGGACGGCGCTGAACTGCTTGGAGACGCCGCCCTCCAGACCTCGCGGCACGAATTCGACAGCCTGCTGGACGAAGGCGGGGTTGAAGTTGATTTTGCTGTGGATTTTCTGGCAGCTGCTGAGGGAGCCGCACAGGAAGACCAGCTGGCCGGAAGCTCCGGTGCTCGACACGCGAGCCAGCACGGTGGCGCCGAACTCCGGCCTGCTCATCCCTTTGTCGGCGATCACCTCCAGCCCGGTGACCAGCCGCTTCACGTCGGCGCTCTGGCAGGCCACTTCCGTGATGTTGAGCTGCAGGGCGAGCTCGTACTTGTCGTAGAACGGGTTGAACCTGGCTCGGCGGAAGTGAGGGCGGAGTCTTTGTGAGTCAGGCTGGAGGGGACATTCCAGAATATCCCATGACTCAGATTAGGTGAGCACATTCAGTAGCAGCAAAAGCATTCAGACTAGGAAAAAAATTCCATGATTGCTTTCCACTCCAGACACTATCCTTAAGAAGTCCATGGTTGCAGGTTAACCCTGAGTCAGCTGGAAAAGTTGGCATAGGACAGAGACAGCAGCATGGCGCAAACACACCAGCACAAGGACCACTAGTAGCTCAATCAGTCTAGTAGTCCTTGCACCAGCACTGGACAAAGGCATGGACAAAACAACAGCAAGGGACAAAGACGCACTGAAAGACAAAAGCAAACAGAATACCTGATGCTGGCAGGCTGCCTGGCAAAATCCACCCGGAACTCCACAGCGGACACCCACAGACCGAGGCCCAGCCACAAGGCGAGGGACATGGCGCTACGACAGAGAGGCGTCATGGCTACTTGAATTCTTGTTGAAGCAGTTGCTGCAGTTCCGAAGACTCGTCCTTGGAGATTCGACTCGGAGCTGGGGAACGGCCGTATTTGTAGAGCTGACGGGCGTCTCTGCGAAATTCCTGCAGACCGGAGGAATTCGGCGCCAGTTTTTTCGCTGTTCCATATTTATTTGCAGTTCCATATTTATTTGCAGTTCCATATTTATTTGCAGTTCCATATTTATTTGCAGTTCCATATTTATTTGCAGTTCCATATTTATTCGCAGTTCCATATTTATTTGCAGTTCCATATTTATTTGCAGTTCCATATTTATTTGCAGTTCCATATTTATTCGCAGTTCCATATTTATTTGCAGTTCCATATATATTTGCAGTTCCATATTTATTTGCAGTTCCATATTTATTTGCAGTTCCATATTTATTTGCAGTTCCATATTTATTTGCAGTTCCATATTTATTTGCAGTTCCATATTTATTTGCAGTTCCATATTTATTTGCAGTTCCATATTTATTTGCAGTTCCATATTTATTTGCAGTTCCATATTTATTTGCAGTTCCATATTTATTTGCAGTTCCATATTTATTTGCAGTTCCATATTTATTTGCAGTTCCATATTTATTTGCAGTTCCATATTTATCTGCACTGAGGTGCAAATAAACGCCGCGCCTCCTATGGTTGGAACGGAGGAGCCGCGCTTAACTGCTGCGGCGGCCAAAAGCGGCAGAACCAAGCGCGGGCAGCGGAGCGCGCACCGGCGGCTCGAACGTCGGTGGGAGCGGAACTGGCGAGGTCGGCAACGTGGCGCCGCCCGCCGAGCTGCCGCCTTGGCCCAACTGGATCCTCCGGGTGGCGCCGGGGACCATGAGGCTCAATGTCATCGAGCCCCAGCCGTACCACAGGGCACGCTTCGGGTCGGGACGCTGAACTGCCGCACCCTCAAGGCCGACTGGCGAAAAGGGCTGCTGGCGAAGCTAGCGCTCGACCTCAGCTGTGATGTCATCGCGCTGCAGGAGGTGTCCATCAAGGCCGACCCTGGGCTTCACTGTGAAGACCTAGGCGCCGGTTGGACTCTCTGGTTCAGCTCAGCGGATGAGCGAGGCCGTGGAGGAGTTGGAGCGCTGATCGCACCGAGGCTGCAGCAGAGCTGTCGCTGTGTCTCCTTGTCTGGTCGGCTGCTTCGGATCGACGTCCGGCTTCGCGGCCGGAACGCTCGCCTGTTCTGCGCGTACGCGCCCCCTGCCACCCGTCCCGATGAGGCTCAGGCCTTCTTCGAGCAGCTCTCGGAGCAGGTGGAGGAGATGACGCAACGTGACACAGTGGTCATCCTCGGAGACCTGAACGCAGTTCCGCGTAGGTCCGAGCGGTCACTGTTCGTGACACCGCGTGAGAACGGCAACACCGGAGCGCTGGAGGACTTCCTGGAGAGACAGGACATGGTGTCGGTCAACACCAGGTTCCGCAAGCCGCCGGCTCAGCTCGCGACTTTCGAGGGCTGCAAGCGGAGGCGGCGGAACGCGCGCGGACGAAACGCTACTCGGAGGCTGGCACAGCTCGACCACGTGCTGTTGCGCTACCGGGAGCGGCGCCGCGCCATCAACTGCCGCACCATTACGCCGCTGGCTCTGCGGTCCGATCATCGGCTCCTCGTCTGCGACCTGTCCGTTCGAGACCCGCTGTACCGCCCGCCGAAGCGGCCGCCGCGGCGCTACTACCGCGCGCTCAGGGACGCCGAGACGCGTCGTCGCTTTGCCGGCGCCTTCGTGGCTGCGCCAGGCGACAAGCGTGGTGTGTGTCGAGGTCCGAGTACGCGGATGTCGGCGCTGCAGTCCGAGCCGCTGCGGATCAAGCGGTCCCGCTGCTGCGACGGGCACAACATCAGCCGGTGCGGCATGACGACCCCGCGATCAACGCAGCAAGGGAAGACCTGGAGAGGCTTCATCTGAGTTGGCGACTAACTCGCGAGGCGGAGGAGGCCTTGGCGTCCGTCTACCTGCAGCGGCAACAGGCCGCTGTTGACGACGTCATTCAGGCTGTCCTTCCCACCGGTCCCGACGCCAGACGGCGCGTGGCCTGGTCCGCAATCAACACTCTGACGGGGCGAAAGCGGCTTACAGCTCAACCTGGAAGGCGACACTGCAAAAATGAGCTCGCCGAGTTCTTCATCGCCATCGAGAAAGCCCCGTCACCCCCCGCTGCCCGACGACATGACGCTGCCGCCGGAGACGCCGTTGCCGACGGAGGAGAGTTTCAGCGTTGAAACAATCAGCCTAGACGAAGTTGTGAGGGTGCGCCCAAGGAATGGACTACAGCCCACATCGTCGCTATTCCGAAGAAGCCCGGCACCACCAAGCTTGAGGAGCATCGAGGCATCTGCCTTCAGTCCTGCACTGCGAAGCTGTTTAACCGGATACTGTTATCGCGGTTGCAGCCCGTGCTGGATCACTACCTGCGACCGAAGCAGAACGGGTTTAGTTAGTCACCACAGTGGCTCAGTGACGCAGATCCTAGCTCTTCGGTGAGTCATCGAGGAGGCGCGGACACGATCCTAATTGTCATCTTCGTTGATTTCAAGAAGGCTCTCGACTCGGTCGTCAGGGCCGCGCTCCCCTAGATGCTCCGGGCGTACAGGATCAGCTGATCGCCGCGGTCATGGCGATGTACCGCGAGACGACTGCTGCAGTTTTGACACCGGACGGCCTGTCGGACTTCTTCGAGATATCTTCCGGGGTGCTCCAGGGAGAAAAGCTGGCGCCGTTCCTGTTTATTATGGTGCTTGATTGGGTGCTACGGACTGCTCTGCCTACCAACGAAGACGGCTTTCCGCTGCGGCGACGCGTGGGCCGACGTCAACCGATCTCGCCCTGCTGTCCTCGACCGTCGAGAGAGCCCAACGGCAGCTGGACAGGCTGGTTGCCGTTGCAGCGAGTGTCGGCCTGGTGGTCAACGCGAAGAAGACCGTCGTGCTCAGCGTGCCGAGCAACATCGAGGCTGCAATTTCATGCCGAGGTGCTGATGGCCAGGCGAAAGAACTTCCGCGCTGTCAGCAGTTCGTCTAACTCGACGGTCTGGTCCCTGACACCGGCGAAGACCTGCGGCGTCGATGAAGACTTGCCTGGGCTGCCTTCCGTTCGATAAGGTCGGTCCTGCAGTCCGAGGCCCTGCCAGATCGTCAGAGGGCGGCGCTGTTTCGGGCGGTGATCGAGACCGTCCTGCTGTACAACGCCGAGACCTGGACGCTGACGGACTCGTCAGCAAGTTGACGCGGCGCACGCTGGCCTGCTGCGCGCCGCCTTCAAGATCAGCTACGAGCGGATCTCCAACGCGACCCTCTATCGCCGCGCCGGCCTGGACCTTCCAAGTGAACAGTTGCGCCGTCGGCGACTCCAGCTGGCAGGCCACGTCATCCGCACCAAGTCCTATTGCCCCGAGTCGGTGTAGGTGCTGCTGCTTACGCTGCAGGCGCCCTACCGGCGAGGAAAAGCGCGAACTCGGCGTTTCGTCGATTGCCAGCTGGCTGACGCCGGCAGCGCCACTGTTTGCGCCCAGGCCCTAAGGCGCGCCCTGAGACGCTGCTTTTTCGATCTGACAGCGTACTATGCTGTTGTTTTTGCGGACAGGACTTTTAGCCTAATGGTTAGGACACCCGGCTTATGACCGAAAGGTCATGGGTTCGAGGCCCAACTCTAAAAGAAAATTTTTGCCCTTAAGCAAGGCGCTTAATCCCGTAGTGCTTCAGACCACCCAGGTGAGATCGGGTACCAGTTTGAGCTGGGTAAATTTTGAGTTGGTGTTGCGGCCTCTCCAGCCCGTCAGGCTGAGCAGCTGTACACAGCCCTCGGATGCGCTGCGCATCATCTATCAGACATACATCTATCTGGTCGAAAGGTCGGGTGTCTAAATTTATTTTTTTTTAAAATAGTTGCCACCAGTACAGATTGAATGTTCGAAAGGAAGAAGCAAAAACCAGCCTCTTGTCGATAACTGTCATCTCAAACTCAAATCCCCCGATTACTTGTTAAGTCAGAGCCAGATTTCATAAATACGAGCGTAAATCAATCGGATAAGTAAAGTTACGGACAGCTTACGATCCTTGCACGTAAATCAGAGAAAAATTGGGATGGGAAAAGCAGAATGGCATTGCAAGGTCAGTTATTAAACCCAAGTCTTCTCTTTACCAAATTTAGTGTTTGGAATGTTGATCTCAGGCAGACGATATCCGTGTAAGCGATAGTCTACTGCAAGTAGAGATTTAGTAAAAATCAGGAAAGGAAAGACTCAGAAATTGCGCTAAACAAAAGCGTTGGAGTTCTGTTAAGCTAGCTAGAGGTGGGAGACAGCAGAAGTTGTTAGGTGAGGTCGCCTGAAGACGCTTAAGAGAGCAGAAACCGGTTGCGACAGTCCTAGTAGAGGTTCGATTCCGCTTTTAGATAGTTTATAATCAGCTATGGATACAGTGACGTCAGAGCTCGTTGAAAATAAAGCGCCTATTTAATCCAACGCATTATTATCCATGGGGTCCGCGTCAGATTATTGCGTAATAGTTTACTCGCGTTGTGAACGGTTTACTGTAAAAAACTATTTTATAATTTTAATAGACAAATAACTAAAGCCAAAACTTTTTTGGGTGTTTTAGTGCAATAAAATTTTTAACATGACACCTGTCGAAAAAAACTGGCATGCTATTTATATTCAGTTCAGTATAGGCAGAATAAAAAGATGTCGCTGCAATAGAAAATTGTCAAACAATTCAAATAGGGCTAAAGCAGTTAGTTAGTGGAGCGTGCCAGCAAAAATCATTGTCGCTAATTAACAAACTGTTGGCGTTTGATTAACGCAGAAAGTGCAAAACTGAAAGAAATTAAATTGTACAGTTTGGAAAACATTGTTCAAAGGGCTAACAACAATGAGTAGAATATCGAGACCATGTAATGACAGAGTGAGTAACGCGCTGGCGATAATGATTTAACCTGGCTTGTTTCTGGCTTAGCCAATTGGAATAAAAGTTCCACAATAAAATACGCAACGCGGCACCAATAGCTTTTAGAAGCAGACGGCTTTGTTTCGTTGGAAATAAGCGCAGCATTAATACTAGACGTTGATTTGCTAGTGAGACAGCATCGCATATAATGTTCACTCTCTGCTGTAATTAAATAAAATCAAATATAAAAATCAATAAAGCATCAACAACCAGCTTCTAATCATAAACCGGATCCAACTGGAATATATTTACAGCCAAAAAAGGGAAATAAAGACAAATTGAAAAAACAGCAGCCAAAACACAATAAGTGGACAAGAACGGTTTACAATAAGCGATAATAATGAGTGGCTTCAAAAAGTGTCGATTTTAAGACCTGAGCGACTGTCCCCGCAAATCGAGGGCGTTCCACAAAATGGCGTCGGGCGGTCAACCTACTAGTGTACATTAACTCAGTACAATAGGGGTAGGAAAATTGGGGTGGGTGTTAAGAATGTACACTTAAGGCAGGCAAGATAAGAACGATTTAGGAAAGGTGTGGAATCTGAAAATCGAGTGAGTTTAATTTTGCCTACATTTCCCGTGTTTATCATCAATCGAATGGACAAGATAAGGTTTTACAAAGTCAGACAAAGAACAAATCGATAAATTTAGCCCATTTAGGTTGCCCAGACGGTGAGTAAAAAAGTACACACTTGCGTACTTTTTTGCTTCTGTAAAGTTTACAATAAACTCAGACCTATTTTTATTAGGACACTTTGCTAACCAATACTCGACAACAAAAAAGTTAAAAAGACAGCGCCAAAAAATCAAATGTCAAAAATTCTATATCAAAACATGTCGTGATAAAAATTATTGACTAAAAACAAAAACAACAAAGTAGTTCAACTAAAAACAAAAATTATGTAAAAAAAAGTTGCAGCATAGCATTGAGAAAACAAGTAAATGTCTTGTTAAAAAAAGGTTAGCAAAACCTGCGAAAACTTAATTCATTCGGCCCACATAATGCTGCTGCTGCATTTGCTGCTGCTGCCACTGGTTGGGTCCGGCGTTCAATTGAACTGGCGGCACGGAGCTCGCAGCGGCTGGATACTGGCCATTAGATCGGTGCTGCTGCTGCGCCTGCTGCTGTTGCTGATGCTGCTGCGGCTGCTGAGCGCCCGTGAGCAGCTGCAGCTGAGCTGAGCCAGCCAGCAGAGCCAGCTGATTAGCCAGCTGCTGGTTCGTCCATTGGTTGGCCAGCTGCTGGTGCTGCTGACCAGCTGGCGGCAGGAACTGCTGCTGCCGCTGGTGCTCCTGAATCATCCGATGACCGACTGGCTGCTGCTGACTGGCCAATAAAGGCGGATTTGCCAGTGGATGACGATTAGCTGCTGCCGGGTGCGGATTAGCGGGATACCCACTCTGATTGGGATACGGATTAGCGAGGCCCGGATTAGCTGGCTGCTGGTGATTAGCCTGCGGAGCTGGCGGGGGCGGCGGGGGCGGCGCCGAAGAATACGGCTGGGGATTGGCGGGCTTTCTAAACAGCTCCGGCTGCGCAGGCGGGGCCGCCGCCGGTTGCTCCGCCGCCTGCTGGCCGGCGTCCACCGGCTCAAACCGGTGGTGCATCAGCTTGGCGTTGAGCGCGACGAGCCGGTCCCGCCGGCACTGCAGCCGCAGGGCAGCCGCCTCCAGAGCCCGATTGTCGCGCTGCAGCTGGTGCAGGCAGGTGAGCAGCGGCGCCAGATCAGTGCCGGCCAGCATCCGCATGAGGTAGTCAGCCGTCTGGCCCCACTGCCAGTCCAGCAGGCCGTCCAGAGACAGGCCGGCGTCGGCGGAACCGGACGGGTCGTTCAGGTCGGCCAGGCTGAGGCCTGCGGGCAGCGCGGACGGCCCGGCGTAGCCAGTGGGTGCATCTGCGCCGACGCCGAGGAAGGCGGGGGCGCTCGGGACATCGGGGCCCAGGCTCGTCGGATCCGCCTCGTCGGATGAAGGCGAGGAGGACGCGCCATCAGCAGCGCCCTGATCCTCTTCCTCATCCTCATCCTCATCTTCCTGATCCTCAGCAGACGACGACGTCGAAGCCTGGGAAGTCAGCAACGGCAGTCGCTGTGACTTGCGCGGCGGCAGCAACATCGGCGGCTCCGACTGCCGCACCGCTTGCTGACGAGTGCGCAGCTGCCGGCGTTGCTGCCGCTTCAACAGACGCTGCAGCGGCTGCTGTGACGCCAGCGCCGACTTCGACTTGCCCGAAGCTGCGACCGAGTTCACCTGAGCCGGCGGCGGCTGACGCTTGCGCAGTCGCGACGCGATCATCGCGCGCCGCCGATGCTGCAGGGCCGTCGTAGCAGCCGCCTTGGCGCCGCCGCTGCTGTTGCTGTTCGTCGCCGACGACGTTTTTGTCGCCGCTGCCGGCTGTCGTCGCGGCATCGGGCGAAGTCGCCTACGAGAAAGCCGGCTGGTTGAGGCCGATTTGCCGGTCCGACTGACAGCCGGCTGCTGGCTCTGAACCCGCGGCTTCTTAGGCAGGGTAGTCGCCTCGCCGGCGTCCCTCTGCGGCCCTTCAGCCTCCTCCGCCTCAGCCTTGCTCGCTGGCGGCCGCAGCGCCAGGAGAGGCCGGATGGCCGGCAGCAGCTGCAGCTCCGGATGATCGGCCGGCGCTGCTGGCACGTGCGTCGGGCAGAAGGCGGCGAACACGGGTCGCCGACTGCCGTCTGGCGCCGGCCTGGCCGTCTGGGAGGTGCGGCGGAGGCGGGAGAATGCGAGCTTCGGGCTCGGGAGGTTGAGCAAAGAGATTTGACAGATCGAATCGGGGCTTCAGTCTCACCTGCCGCAGCAGTCCCCGAGCTTGCGCGCACGTCGCGTGCAGCCCCAGACGGCAGCGCTGGCACCGCAGGGTGGCGCCGCCGCCAACTTCGCCGCCTGCGCCGCTTCCTACGCCGCCGCCGCCGCCGCTTGGGTCGCCGCTGCACAGGCAGCAGGGCCGGGACAGCCGCTCGGCGGGCAGGCCGGCCAGCAGGATGGGCTCCAGGCGGGCCCAGTCGGCGAAGCTGACCTCCGGGAAGGCCAGGGCGCAGAGGACGTGGCACCAGCCGCTGCCCCGGTCCGTTCGCTTCATCGGGCCGCCGCGCACCGGGCAGAGCTCGCAGCGGACGCGGGCGGAGCGCTCGTGCCGGAATTCGCAGCGGCGGCAAACCCAGCTGTCCGCTGCATTGGCGGCGGTTGTAGAGGACGGTGCGGAGTTCGAATCGCCGGTGATTCCGTAGCAGCCGCGGTGGACGGCGATGCCGCCGCACTGGCCGCCGGTGCAGCGAACCAGCTCGCCGCGGGAGTCGCCGCAGACGCCGCAGACGGTGCCAGTGGCGGACACGGCGCCGTTCGACGTGGACGCTGTTGAAGTCACAGACATCGGCAGGGTGGCTAGCGGCGACCGAGCAACAGCAGCAGCAGCAGCAGGCAGAAAGTCAGTGCCAGGCAGGGGAACCAGCAGGTGAAGCAGTCTGCAAGAAATGTAACGTTGAAAATTAACGTAATTATTTTTTAATTGAAAATTCAGATTTTTTTAGATTATGAAATAATCTTTCAGATGATGACGTGATGCTTCAGATGATGACATGATGCCTCAGATAATGACATGATGCCTCAGATGATGACATGATGCTTCAGATGATGACATGATGCTTCAGATGATGACATGATGCCTCAGATGATGACATGATGCCTCAGATGATGACATGATGCTTGAAATGATGGCATGATGCCTCAGATTACATGATGCTTCAGATGATGACATGATGCTTCAGATGATGACATGATGCCTCAGATGATGACATGATGCTTGAAATGATGGCATGATGCCTCAGATGATGACATGATGCTTCAAATGATGGCATGATGCCTCAGATGATGACGTGACGCCTCAGATGATGACGTGATGCTTCAGATGATGACATGATGCTTCAGATGATGACATGATGCTTCAGATGATGGCGTGATGTTTCAGATGATGACATGATGCCTCAGATGGATGATGAAATGATGCTTCAGATGATGACATGATGCTTCAGATGATGACATGATGCTTCAGATGATGACATGATGCTTCAGATGATGACGTGATGTTTCAGATGATGAAATGATGATTCAGATGATGACATGATGCTTCAAATGATTACATGATGCCTCCGATGATGGCGTGATGTTTCAGATGATGAAATGATGCTTCAGATGATGAAATGATGCTTCAGATGATGACATGGTGCTTCAGATGATGACATGATGCTTCAGATGATGACATGATGCCTTACACGATGACATGATGCTTCAAATGATGACATGATGCCTCAGATGATGGCGTGATGTTTCAGATGATGAAATGATGCTTCAGATGATGACATGATGCTTCAGATGATGACATGATGCCTCAGATGATGGCGTGATGTTTCAGATGATGAAATGATGATTCAGATGATGACATGATGCTTCAAATGATTACATGATGCCTCCGATGATGGCGTGATGTTTCAGATGATGAAATGATGCTTCAGATGATGAAATGATGCTTCAGATGATGACATGGTGCTTCAGATGATGACATGATGCTTCAGATGATGACATGATGCCTTACACGATGACATGATGCTTCAAATGATGACATGATGCCTCAGATGATGGCGTGATGTTTCAGATGATGAAATGATGCTTCAGATGATGACATGATGCTTCAGATGATGACATGATGCCTCAGATGATGGCGTGATGTTTCAGATGATGAAATGATGATTCAGATGATGACATGATGCTTCAAATGATGACATGATGCTTCAGATGATGACATGATGCTTCAGATGATGACGTGATGTTTCAGATGATGACATGATGCCTCAGATGGATGATGAAATGATGCTTCAGATGATGACATGATGCTTCAGATGATGACATGATGCTTCAGATGATGACATGATGCTTCAGATGATGACGTGATGTTTCAGATGATAAAATGATTCTTCAGATGATGACATGATGCTTCAAATGATTACATGATGCCTCCGATGATGGCGTGATGTTTCAGATGATGAAATGATGCTTCAGATGATGAAATGATGCTTCAGATGATGACATGATGCTTCAGATGATGACATGATGCCTTACACGATGACATGATGCTTCAAATGATGACATGATGCCTCAGATGATGGCGTGATGTTTCAGATGATGAAATGATGCTTCAGATGATGACATGATGCTTCAGATGATGACATGATGCCTCAGATGATGGCGTGATGTTTCAGATGATGAAATGATGATTCAGATGATGACATGATGCTTCAAATGATGACATGATGCTTCAGATGATGACATGATGCTTCAGATGATGGCGTGATGTTTCAGATGATGACATGATGCCTCAGATGGATGATGAAATGATGCTTCAGATGATGACATGATGCTTCAGATGATGACATGATGCTTCAGATGATGACATGATGCTTCAGATGATGACGTGATGTTTCAGATGATGAAATGATGATTCAGATGATGACATGATGCTTCAAATGATTACATGATGCCTCCGATGATGGCGTGATGTTTCAGATGATGAAATGATGCTTCAGATGATGAAATGATGCTTCAGATGATGACATGGTGCTTCAGATGATGACATGATGCTTCAGATGATGACATGATGCCTTACACGATGACATGATGCTTCAAATGATGACATGATGCCTCAGATGATGGCGTGATGTTTCAGATGATGAAATGATTCTTCAGATGATGACATGATGCTTCAGATGATGACATGATGCCTCAGATGATGGCGTGATGTTTCAGATGATGAAATGATGATTCAGATGATGACATGATGCTTCAAATGATGACATGATGCCTCAGATGATGACATGATGCCTTACACGATGACATGATGCTTCAAATGATGACATGATGCCTCAGATGATGGCGTGATGTTTCAGATGATGAAATGATTCTTCAGATGATGACATGATGCTTCAAATGATGACATGATGCCTCAGATGATGGCGTGATGTTTCAGATGATGAAATGATGCTTCAGATGATGACATGATGCTTCAAATGATGACATGATGCCTCAGATGATGGCGTGATGTTTCAGATGATGAAATGATGATTCAGATGATGACATGATGCTTCAAATGATGACATGATGCCTCAGATGATGGCGTGATGTTTCAGATGATGAAATGATTCTTCAGATGATGACATGATGCTTCAGATGATGGCGTGATGTTTCAGATGATGAAATGATGCTTCAGATGATGAAATGATGTTTCAGATGATGAAATGATGCTTCAGATGGATGATGAAATGATGCTTCAGATGATGACGTGATGTTTCAGATGATGACGTGATGTTTCAGATGATGACGTGATGTTTCAGACACTGGCAAGATGCTGGCACGTACCACAGATATAGAATAGAGACAATTGCGCAAAACACTGACAATTTTTAATTTGCCACGCGCGTACAGATTTATTGCAGCGACTCAGGCCAACCAGATTAACAATGTGAACCTCACAGTAAAAATGTGCGCTATGCAAAGGGGAAATACTCAAGCAGTGTCTGGAGCATTTGATGCGCAAAACAGCATCCATAAAAACTGGATAAAATATCCTAGATAAAAAACTGAACGGCAGAATTACAGGGCCTGCTCAACGCAGGTAAAATCAATAGCAATATGGTTATGAAAAAAAAATATTTACTGACATCATCGTAGAAGAATAAAATCTGAATAGCACGGCACATACTACTATCCGTTTGCTCACTAAGTAGTAAAGAGGAAGCGCGCACAGGTACAATACGATTGAGGAAAAATAATTGCAAAATTATCGTTTGTTGCTACTCACAAATTACAGGGTAAGTAGCACAATTTGTCAAGCATAAAATGCTAATTTCAATAAGGTCACTATCAATGCACACAATTTGCACTCCCTAGTTGATGGTTACACCGGGCAGCAGGAAGGAGCTGAGGATTTCAGGGTGGTGGGCTGCAGCTTGAGGAACTGTGTCGCTGCAGCCTGAGAATCTGGGGTGTGTGGCTACAGTCTGAGGATCTGAGGTGTGTGGCTACAGCCTGAGGATCTGGGGTGTGTGGCTACAGTCTGAGGATCTGAGGTGTGTGGCTACAGCCTGAGGATCTGGGGTGTGTGGCTACAGTCTGAGGATCTGGGGTGTGTGGCTACAGTCTGAGGATCTGAGGTGTGTGGCTACAGCCTGAGGATCTGGGGTGTGTGGCTACAGTCTGAGGATCTGGGGTGTGTGGCTACAGCCTGAGGATCTGGGGTGTGGCTACAGTCTGAGGATCTGAGGTGTGTGGCTACAGCCTGAGGATCTGGGGTGTGTGGCTACAGTCTGAGGATCTGGGGTGTGTGGCAACAGCCTGAGGAACTGGGGTGTGTGGCAACAGCCTGAGGATCTGGGGTGTGTGGCTACAGTCTGAGGATCTGAGGTGTGTGGCTAGAGCCTGAGGATCTGGGGTGTGTGGCTACAGTCTGAGGATCTGGGGGGTGTGGCTACAGCCTGAGGATCTGGGGTGTGTGGCTACAGTCTGAGGATCTGGGGTGTGTGGCTACAGCCTGAAGATCCCCACCGGGGCTCATTTCCAGTACACATTCACCCAGTAGGCCACAAAGCAGGCGACGACAGCAAACGCAGCAGCGGCCGCCACCGCTGCAGCCCAAGCCGAAGGCGGCTGCAGTCGGCGGGGCAGGCCGAGACGCCGTCGAGCAGTCGAACGGTTGCCGGCAGCGGCGGCGGCCGCCAGACGCATCGCGGCGATGTCGGCCCGGCTTCGTTCGCTTCGCTCGGACAGCGGGCGCCGGCGCGGGCCGCCGGGCGTTGAATCTGGCGACGGCGTCGACGGAGGCGTCGGCAATTCGTCGTCGTCGGTGTCGGCCAGCCGGCCTGGCAAGGCGGAGCCGCGCCGGCAGCTGTGAAGGTTGCGGCTCTGAGCCTCCAGGTTTTGCCTCAGCAGCTCCTCGATGTCGGGTTCGGGGGCGGCCGCGGCTGCCGGCTGGCTGCAAGGGAGCAGAAAATGCAGCGCGCTCAGGGCATTCAGAGTGGTGCGAGGCGCAAAGATAGTAGTGGCGGACTTTATTGACTAAAAAATCTTAAATCCACAGGAGGGCTGCAGACACTTTGACGCTCAAAGTGGCATCGACCCACAACCAGCGACTGGGCATGACTGTCCATTGCGCTGACTCCTGAAGCGCGTTCAGTCACACTAAATACGGTATGCAGGCATAGACACACACACAGGCCGGCACCTAGTCGGTTCCAGGAATGTACACTCTCTATACCTTGGGGGGTTGCCCTCATGGCCCATAGCCCAATCAATTCGTCCACAAGACCCCAAATTAATGCGACCCTGCACACGAAACCGCGCTGGGGAACATAGCCAACCTACAATGCGGGGTCGAACCTGGACCAGTGGCACACAAGGCAGACACGCTAGACCGCCGAGCCACTCGCCCCACCCGTACAGAGTAGTGCTCTGGGTGTAACTTAAAGTACTCATGCACCTATCTTGGTACGCCATCTTTATCGGGTCAGCGTGGGGTTGCCACGCACGGCCAGCTGGAATCAAAGTAAATCTCCAACAGATCAAAGAGGACTCGGGAAGCCCTACCGGTCCGGGCAGTCCTCCGGCCGGAAGCGGGGGAAGCGACTGCCGCGAGCGGCCAGCAGCCGCCGAGCTCCGGCCACGATGGCGTGAAAGCAGAAGCGCAGCTGGCCGGGCGTCTGCACCAGGCCGGGCCGCTGGGCGCGCATCCTGCGCAGCTCCTGCAGCGGGTCGAGGCCGTACAGGGTGCCCTGGCGGCCGGCGATGGCCAGGCAGGCGTCCACCAGGGCGAAGCAGCCGGCCCGCCCGGCGCCAGCGGAGCAGTGGACAACGGGCGGCGCCGACGGGTCGTCCAGAACGCCTGCGGCGCGCGCGGCCCCAAGGTAGTTGAGGAAGCCGGCGGGATTTGGCGGCTGGCCAAAGTCCGGCCAGGCTGTGAACTGCAGGTGCAAGAGGTCCCGAGTTCGAGTCTCGTTATTGCTGTCGGTATGCGTCAGACGGAGGCGCCGCTCGATCCAGGGGTCAGCGGCGTCAGGATTGTCGCTGATGCCGCTTCGGGATTCGCTGAGCAGTTCCACCGTCAGGTTGACGTCGGGATATTCCAGTCTGGGGAGAAGACGAAGCGACTGTTATAATGCATTCTTTGCCTGTAATTCCTATCGAGTGTCTGTAATTCCTATCGAGTGTCTGTAATTCCTATTGAGTGTCTGTAATTCCTATCGAGTGTCTGTAATTCCTATCGAGTGTCTGTAATTCCTATCGAGTGTCTGTAATTCCTATCGAGTGTCTGTAATTCCTATCGAGTGTCTGTAATTCCTATCGAGTGTCTGTAATTCCTATCGAGTGTCTGTAATTCCTATTGAGTGTCTGTAATTCCTATCGAGTGTCTGTAATTCCTATTGATTTCGATAATCCCCACCAATGTCAGCTAATCTCGGCACCAATCCATAAAGATCAGCGAATCCCAGGTAGGTCCACACGACCCCGCTGCCCCACACACACCTGGGCTCCTCAGCGGTCGGATAATATCTGGCGCACTTTTTCAGACAGCCGGCCTCGAGAGTTCGGCACAGCATGAGGACGCCGCGACTGCCCGCTTGCCAGGCCATCAGCCACAGGTGCGAGCAGGTGTGCGGCAGCGGGCCCTGCGTTATGAGGTACGCACGGCCTGCAGTTGAAATGATTCAGAGAGACGCATGGCTCAACTGCCGATTGGCGATTCTAATGGGACAGTTTGGGGTTGACTCTCAAGAGAGGGCGACTCTCTAGACATGCTTCGAGGCTATTTTCAAATAAAATAAATCCATATAAGCGAGTTCGGGTTATGATAAACCCTAGGGGCGATTCCTAAACACCCATTGGCGAATGCCGAATAGCTACTGAACGGCTACTCCTAAACACCCAACAGGCGAATGCCGAAAAGCTACTGAACGGCTACTCCTAAACACCCAACAGGCGAATGCCGAATAGCTACTGAACGGCGATTCCTAAACACCCAACAGGCGAATGCTGAATAGCTACTGAACGGCTACTCCTAAACACCCAATAGGCGAATGCCGAATAGCTACTGAACGGCTACTCCTAAACACCCAACAGGCGAATGCTGAATAGCTACTGAACGGCTACTCCTAAACACCCAATAGGCGAATGCCGAATAGCTACTGAACGGCTACTCCTAAACACCCAATAGGCGAATGCCGAATAGCTACTGAACGGCTACTCCTGAACACCCAATAGGCGAATGCTGAATAGCTACTGAACGGCTACTCCTGAACACCCAATAGGCGAATACTGAATAGCTACTGAACGGCTACTCCTGAACACCCAACAAGCGAATGCTGAATAGCTACTGAACGGCTACTCCTGAACACCCAATAGGCGAATGCTGAATAGCTACTGAACGGCTACTCCTAAACACCCAACAGGCGAATGCTGAATAGCTACTGAACGGCTACTCCTGAACACCCAATAGGCGAATGCTGAATAGCTACTGAACGGCTACTCCTAAACACCCAACAGGCACCTCACCGGCCCGGCGCACGTCCACCCGGCTGGCGTTGATGTAGTCGCTGCCCCCGGGCGAGCCGCCCAGCCGGACGCGGCTCCAATCGAACGGCACCAGATCCGGGTATCTGTTGCGTCGCTCGTTGCTAGGTGCCCGGGCGGCCTCAGCAGTCAGCAAGAAGCCGTCCCGCTGGCTCAATCGCTCAATTCGACGCAGCGCGTCCGACCAAGCGTCGCGCTCGTCGTTGTAGTTCAGCTCCAACTCGGCGTAGGAAAGCATCTCGCGGTGATTCGGGTGCGGCGAGGCCGCTGCCTCAGCCCCATCTTCTCGGTCGGCGCCGTTCACTGCGGCGGGACCATCGCCGCAGCCGCCTTGGACGGCATTGCGGTCGAGGCTGGCGGCTGCCGAGGTGGCCGACTGAAATGGTGAGGATTCAAAGACAGGAGTTCCCAACATGATAACTAAGGGATAATTTGGATTCCTGGAATAGGAAGGTAAAGATAAAACATGTAGCTTTCAATAGTTATCAACAATAAAACTAGTATTGAAATTATAAATAAAAAACTCAAAAAGACCAACAATTACTAAGGGATTCTAAAACGATTTTAATTTATTTTTTTTCGAGAAGAACTTTGCATTTGATGCTAAGACAACTCCAAGGCAGGTCATGATTGCTAATGCTAATTGCTATTGCAAAAAATTAACCTTTAGCAATCGTAAAAAACCTAAAAGCAAAACGATTTACAGGCGCTAAAATTATGTCCAACAAATTTTTTACTGAAACATGGGCACAACTCGGTTTCTGATTGGCTGAGGTGTGGAACAAGCTATTTCTGATTGGCTGAGGTGTGGAACAAGCCTATTTCTGATTGGCTGAGGTATGGAACAAGCCTGTTTTCTGATTGGCTTAGGTTTGGAGCCAGTCTGTTTTCTGATTGGCTGAGGTGTGGAACAAGCCTATTTCTGATTGGCTGAGGTGTGAGGCAAGCCTGTTTTCTGATTGGCTGAGATGTAAGGCAAGTCTGCTTTCTGATTGGGCTATGCAGCACGAAGAAATTAAGTAAAAAATCTTTTATTTACGTTATTTACTACTAGATACGTAAATACGTACTAAATTTAAATAAAAAATTATTTTGAAACAATTATTGTAGCATACTTGGTGCTTTAACTGCTGGTAGCTAAAATGGCACATAGGATGCACACATAGGTGAAACTTTAATACATTGCAACTAATCGCTTTCAATAAACTGCAGCCAGACTCCACTAAAACTTCATTCAGGGACACAGCTGTCTAATTAGCCAATTATTGTCCCCAGCAAATGTGACAATATTATCTGCCGACAACTCGCTACTACTGCAAGTACTATCAGCAGAAGGACAACAATAGTAATAGGCCAATCTAACAGCGGAGCAAACCCCCTCGCTCTGATCCGCCTGATAAAATTCGTAATAATCCGGCTTGATTCGCACCAATGCCATGCTATCGGGCGGCTTGTCAGTTTGGCCATCGCTGCCTGGCAACAAAGCAGCCCGGGCAGCGCCGACAATCTCGCCGGCCTGTTGAACAGTCAGCGGCTGGCTCTGCTTGTCCCCGGCCGCTATAAAGGCCGCTCTAATAGGCAGAGGAAAGCCGTCGGCGAACATGGCGGCGGTCAGGGCCGGGTCGGGCTCCGTGCTGGCCGAGCCTTCAATGCTGACGTAGCGACCGAACTCATGCCAGCTGTATAGCAGCGACACTCGGCTGCTGCCTCGAATTTGCTGCATCTGAGGCGCCGGGAAAGAACATGGCAATCTATGCGCATTCATCCTACCAATCTTATCAGAGCAAATATGAGTGACTTCTTAATTAAACTCGCACCTTCCTGCTCCCACTGATACTAAGCATAGAAAAGTGATTGTCATTGCCATTAAAAATCTGCACAGGCCGTTGCGAAGGCCCCGCAGCCTGGCTGCCAACCGTTGCTAGGCTGGCAATTGAAGCTGGACAGCCAGACTTGGCAGCCACCTCCTGCTGCCAGCAGCAAAACAGGCGATAAGGATGGCCAAAGTCCTGCTCAATGGCATCTAGCGGGCTCACTAAACTGGTCCAAGTTGACTTTGCCTGCAACACAATATCAAAATGGTATAATTTTGATTGACCAAGGAGTTATTTCTGAATAATCACCAATATTATATTCAGAACATACCATAATGGATACACTCATAGCTATCAATTGATTTTTAATGAAGAGCATTACTTAAGATATATTATTTATAGTCATAAGAGCCTTGATCCTCTGATCTGGGGATCTGGGAAATAAGTAATAAAACATGCTCAGAAATAAATTCATGTGACCATAGGAAGGTAATAAGATTAGCTAGCTACATTAGAAAGCCACTACACATTGATATAATAGAGTTATATTAGGGATTAGACTAAATAGTCCATTTTCAAAAGGCTTGAATAGCAGGTATAATAAAAAATAAGCTTTAAGACATTCATTTTGCCTATTCAATGTTTTAAAGCTAAGTATAAATTGCATAATAGCTAGTTAGCTAACTCAGTTAAAATAATAAGTACGCTCGTAAATTTGATTGGAATTAGACATGACTATAATTGTGATCACAATATTAGGACTTTGTAACCCTTTTTTATTGGTCATGATTTTTTGAATCATGAGCCATGATTATGAATAAAAAACTCAATAATCTCAAAACTCTTCTAATATTCTAACTTCAGATGTCTGCCCAAACTTAAGGTTTCACAATCTAACCAGCTGCTTCAAATGTAGGCTTTTATTTATACATTTATTAGATATAAATTGATTTAAATATTTAACATGGCTGTTTTAACTTGAGATTTTTTCTTATTGCTAAGTTATCTAGAAAACTATTATATAGGCCCTAATTAAATTTAATGATTCAATCTACTCCAAAAAATGGATACCCCATTTGTAAAGCAGCATCACTAAAAATTTTAAACTACATGGTCATATGACTAACAAAGTAAATAGCAAAGTGAGGGAGGAAGCCAACATGGAATCTTTGCTATGACACATAGGAATAGAAAATTGTGATTTTTAACAGTGCACAATTTATTTTGAGCCAGGCGCAATTAAACAGAAGTAAGCAGAATTGTCACAAAACTTGTGACTTTTGCCACAAAAATTTCAAAGGACCAAAAAAGGCCCCGCAAACCACTTCTGCCTCAATTTTCCCTATTCTTCTCAATTTTGCAACTTGTGCTTTAAATTGTGAAATTTTCATTGCACACTTTTAGCAACTTTTTTGTGAGTTGACACATTTTTTTGCACTTCTATTTCTTTGTTGCAATTTTTCCCTTGTGCGCACACAATTTGTGCAATATTTTTGTGCAGATGCAAGAATGTATTCCAATTTTTGCGCAAGAATTCCATCCTGGGGAGGGAGGAAACAAAGGAGAAGTAAAAATCATCAGGGCCAATCACCCTACCACCTACCCACCCCATCTACCAAAACCCAGCATACACTTAAATTGAAGTTTATAACTTGAGACAAGGTAACAAGGTATCCATTTGTATCCACAGTTTATCCACATATATATATATATATATATATATATATATATATATATATATATATATATATATATATATATATATGTTAGGCCTATAGTTCATAAGCACATTGACAATTACACTTGAATATAAATTGTCAAGCAAAAGTAGATTGGCATAAGTATAGTTCCATTCGTTAAATTTTTTTGACTTTAGAAAATGAATTCTGTGACTAATTTTAAGTAAGAATAACTACTGCTGAGGGGCCTAAAGTCAGATTAAAAGCGATTTATACTTGTTGAAACTTGTTATATTGAGTATCTACTTTGACCGTGAGCCAAGAGCCGAAAATTGTAGTCTGTGGCCAAAACCGAAATGTTAGACTATCAATTGGGGTTAGGATTCAAGCAAGATAAGCAAGATATATGCAAAGTTCTCGATTCTTGAAAATTTTGAAAATTTAAAAGCATTTATAAGCAATTTTAAAGTACAATGGCTGGACAACCACCAGCGCCGACTTCGATCATGTTAATTGTTAACGCTCCTTGGTAGTCATTGTTATATTGTATACTTGTTATATATCATTGTTATATACTTGTTATAACAAGTATAACAAGTTTTGACAAGTATAAATCACTTTTAATCTGACTTTAGGCCCCTGAGCAGTAGTTATTCTTACTTAAAATTAGTCACAGATTCATTTTCTGAAGTCAAAATAATTTAATGAATGGAACTATACTTATGCCAGTAGATTTAATAACAAGTCTATATAGTTGGCCTATTTGTGAATTATCAAAGGGTATAATATATTTAAATGTTTGCCTTCTTATAATTATTAGGCCTATACTATAGGGATTAGTAAATTGCTAAGTAAGCCTAACTATACTTAGAAATGATATAGTTATAATTATATACTGTTAGGCTAACTTAAAGCAAAAAAATTAGATCGGACTTGTCATGTAATTATTATTTAGAACTTCACTTAAAGTTCAAGACTTCATTAAAAAGCCAATTAGGCCTACGTATATCAAGGTTTAATAATTGGGGGCAGGATCAGGACAGGATGCAAAATTAAAATTCATTGTACAATGCAATGAGAAGGATACAATTTTTATGAGTCCCAAAATATTGCAAAATTGTGAAAAATTAAAAACTCTAGATGTGAAATTGTATTCTAGGTGACTAGGTCTAATTCAAGGATGTAATTCAAAGTCAAGATGCCATAGTATCCCTATCACACAAACAACCAGAGAAGGGAGAAGCTGGGATGGGGGCAAAGCAGAGATAGATAGGGCAGAGGACAAGCTAGTGAAATAAATGAGAAATGGGACTCCCTCTTCTGGCGCTTATATTATTCTTCTTCTTAAGTTGCGCACGCATAATTGGCGCTGATTTTTTAAAACTTTTAATATTAAATTGTCGAAAACTGAACAAGCAAAAATATTGGTAGTACGAACGTAAAAATGCAACGAAAATCCGCATAAGTTGGTAGTTTTTTCTCAAGGCAGCAGCAGTGAACCTTTTCAGTGAACCAGCAACAGCCGGGGCAGCGACAGCCCTTCGACTTGCTGGCGCGGCTTTTCGGCTCCGGCCAGAAGTTTTCGCGGGATTCTGACTGGCGGGACCTTTTTTGCTCCGTCGCACACATTAACTTGAAGTTGGCGCCACTCGTGACCTACCCTTACTAACCAAAATCCTGCATAAGCCAGTTCAGTCACATGCATCGTCTTTATGGGCATCAGGACTGGAGGTCAGCTGGAGAAGCAAGTCAATTAACTGGCAGCTGCAAAATGTGTCAAGCCGAAAACACCGTACGCTTGAGTGTGTAAAATAGTGTAAAAGTTCCCAAAAAAGTAAAATCCCAACAAGAAAATATAGCTGAAAATATAGTACAATTCAACAATATCTTTAATGTGCAAAGTCGACAATCCAAAAACTTGGAGCCCAATATTTCCGCACTTTTGGTGGACTTTTGCTCCGAAAAAATGCAGAAAAAGTTGCACTCGATCGTTCAATTTTCCGATTTTCACCATGCAAAAGCAACGCGCCCACACTTTGAGCCGATAAATTCCTGCCGACGTGGCAAAGCAAAGGAATTTCCCATTTCTTTCCCTGAGCAGGGGGTGGCGGCTCAGGCGGGTGCCTCTCCGAGAGCCCCAGCCGAATTCCTGCACGAGTCGCAGCCCTACAAATACAAGCCGGGTGTGGAGGCCCCATTTCGAGTCTCCAAGAAAGCGGACCGTCAACAAGAAGCCAATCAACCATGCAGCCTCTTTCTGCGACTTTTTTGACCCTCTGGTTGTCTCTCGGCGTCGGGACATTCGCTGCCGAGTTCCAGGTGGAGTTCGTGAACAAGCCTGCCAGCATCAGGTAGCTACGTTTGCTTGCTTGCTTCGGCATTTGCTTGCTTGTGACTTCTGCCTGTCATCTTGTGTCATTCTTTTCCTGTTTCATTAAATTGGATGTCAAGTCCATGCCGTCACCTGTTTCTGCGCATCTTGTTGTGCTATTCTAACTAAAGTCCCTACAGTTCAACTCCCTTTTTAAGTATGTAGCATTTAATTTACTATTTAATTTTAAAGGCATAATTAACGCCTATACATGATCTGGCAGAGCAGGGAAATCTTAATTCACTTTCACATTCACGTGGCCAGGTACAACCCTTTCTACGGCAAGAGCGCGCTAGTGCTGGAGCTCAAGCTCACCGAGGTCGCTCCCTCGGACGGCAACAACAGGCGGATTGTCACCGGCCTGGCTGTGACTGTCGACAAGGGCGTCAGCAGCAAGGACTTCGGTGCCACCGTGCTGGCTCGCCTGTCAAACAATGGAACTCGCGGCCAGCTGCTCTTCCTGTGCAGCTCGTGGCTCAGGTGCTCGGAGATCAAGCAGCACATCGACGCCAACCCGTCCTACATCCAGCAGGCCGTCGAGATCGCGCCGTTCGGCCTTCAGGGCGGCCTGCCGGTGCAGTTCGGACACTTGCGGCCTTCAGGCCACCCTGCGTTCGTGCAGTCCAGCCTTCAGTACAGCGACGTCGTGTTCCAGCGGCACCTGGACAACAGCGTCCCCTTCACCCAGAACTGGGACATCTACGTGAATGGCTTCGGAGATCCCTCAGGCAACTACTGGATGGGTGAGCGGCGCATCAAACGGCTTGTTTACGCTAGGAGTAAAGATTAGGGTTCTCTTTGAGTTCATTAAGCTCTGGGCTGTTCCGCCACAGCCCTCATTATACCGTGACACTGCGAAATTGACGGCTGCCTACCTTCAGTGTCCAAATATTAGTTTTTAGTTCTTTTTTCTTGACTGAACGCGTGAACCCAATAAAGTAAGCCCGAGTCCTTAAATAAATGCTTCAGGTTGCCCCTCACTTCGGTCCCAAACCAAGATATTCTGCATTCCAGAATCCGTGGCCCAATCTGGTTGCTTCTGGTTCCCTATCAGCTTTCCCATTGATCCGAACAGTAGGGCCTGTTTATCTGAATGGCCATTGTTTTGCTCTGCATTTCACAAAGTACCGCTAGAAATTAATACCACACCTAGCATGCTTTTGACCGTTTTTATGAGAAGATTTGACGGGATTTTCAAGAAAGTTTCACAATTTTTATTTAAAACCTGCGCTCCGCGCCTCATCTGCATCCGTGCCGCCGATCCCGCAGGCCTGGAGCTTCTCTCGGCCCTCACCAAGGACCGCAGCTGCAAGTGGACTGTCGAGGTGACGTTCTTCAACGGCTCGGTGCTGAGCGCCACCTACAAGGACTTCCAGGTGCGCGGAGCGGACGAGAACTACAGGCTGCGGTTCGGGGCCAAGGTGTCCGGCAGTCTGCATATTCATGATGTACAGCATCACAACAACAGGCAGTTCAGCACTTTCGATAAGGACAATGACGATAAGAGCTCCTGGCACTGCTCAAAAGACTCAGGAAACAACAGTGGCTGGTGGTTTGGGACTTGCTACAATTTTTATCCGAACGGGCGAATCATTTCTGAGTCCGATTGGAGCACCAAATGCCAATGGGGCACTGGATTAAGCCAGCTTCACGATGGACACCAATGGGTCTGCATCAAGCGGTCGCAGCTGTCCTTCAGATGCGCCTGAGCGAAGCCGCCCGCCGCCAGCTCCGAGCCCAGCTGCACTTCGGACCGGCTGGCGTTGAGAGACTGAAAACTCTGGGCTGGCTGACTGAGTTGCGTGAGCTGGGCTGGGGCTGCCACTCTGATGAGCTGCCAAATAAATTCTGACTGAACTGCACTCACACCCTGTGTTCTTGTTGATTTCCACTATCCGGGCTGACCGGCTGATCAACGGCAGATCCGTTAATAATTGAAAACTATTAAAATTTGATTCAAGGGTCATCAGTGCATCTAAACCAATCAGGGACTGCTATTTTAGTTGTCCCTGATTTATTAGATTGCTGAGTTTATGAAGAATTTGTTACGTTAAGTAGTTCAATAGATTTTAAATTAATAAAAAACTCAATGAGTTTAATTGAAACTTGTCCTTCTATAAATACTCAATAAAAGGGACAATAAAGTGGCTAGCCAAAGATAGACAGCTAAGTATGTAGGTAAAATTAAATTGCAATAATGTGACAGACAGAAAAACAGTTTAAAGTCGGGAAAATGACTGGCCCCTGGATTTAATTCTTGGACCTGCCTCAATCACAGCCGATCAATTGCACGAGCCGGAGGGAGCTCGTGGCGTCCTGCTGAAGCCGCAGCCAGCGTTTTAACAATTGCGGATTCTCCACTTCTATAGCGAGACATTTCGACAAGCGAACTAAACGGCACTGCCGCTCCCGCCAGCAGCTTCGCCTCCAAGCGGCTGGGTCAGGCAGCCCGACTGCATCTCAGCTGACTTTGGCAGCGGCTGCCGCAGCATTGGCCCGTTGGTTCGGCACCCCTAAGCACATTTGAAAAGCTTCTATCAGTTATTCTGTGCTATCACTGTGTGCCATTCTTCACTATCGCTGATAGTTTTTGCTGTCACTCTTTGTCGATACTGTCACTCAGTCCCTGCTGTCACTCAGTCCCTGCTGTCACGCTTTGTCGATGCTGTCACTCTTTGTCCCTGCTGTCACTCTTTATCGATGCTGTCACTCAGTCCCTGCTGTCTCCCTCTTCATGACCTCACACAGGCGCCTTGATAGACTGCGCTTCGTCTGGCTTCCCACCCAAAAAGCCAAGTTACGCAAGGATAAATTTGCCCACCATGCTACTATTGATTATTCAAGGTTTGTGAATTTTTTTTGCTAGTCTTGGACCGCTTAAGGACCTTTAAAAATCTGTGAGTTTCTAGCAAAGCCGTAATTTTTTAAATTCTGATAGATACATTGAATCTCAATCAATTAGAGTTCTATTTTCTAATAAAACAAAATAAAACAAGTATCAAGACACGTCAGAGAAAGCGGACAGCCTATCTAGATCAAGAATTAGGTAAAATTGTCAACAAAACCGTGAGCCCAAGGCATCTGTCACTCTGAATGATTGGCAAACGCGAGCAAACTATATGACGCAATCAGCTGTCCCTGTCAGTCTCGGGAGCCGGGAACAGGCAGTCGGGGCGCGCCGCCTCGGTCTTGATGAGGCGCTTGAACTTGGCCTTGACCGAGTTGAACTCCATCACGCTGGCGCCCTGTCGCTGCCAGAAGTCGGCGAACCGAAGGAACAGGCAGCAGAACAGGCGGTGCAGGTCGTCGATGCCGTAGCGGCCAAGGTTGTAGAAATGCTTGCGCAGCTTGCGCGCAGCCAGCAGGCGCCACACCAGGTGGCCGATGTTGATGCTGGCCACAGCGAAGGGGAACCCGCTGACGGGGTGCCGGCTCTGGCTGAGCACCGCAGCCGCCTGGCCCGGGTAGCGGCAGGCCAGGAAGAGCAGCTGCTCCAGGCCCAGCAAGCCCATGCCGCGAAAGTCCGTCTGCGGGTCGTCACCCTGCAGAACAGGGCCGGCCCTGCGCACTGGTTTAGCGATGCCAGTTCAGCCTGATGGCAAGCTAATGCTCACCGTGCATCTCATCCTGACACACTGTCTAACATCCTGTGAGTTCAGACGCTTCCCACCAATGGTACGAAACGCACTATAGCAGTACATCAGAAACCCGTCACTGTTCACACCGCACGAAATGACCCCACAAACACCGAAGGAAAGGTGCAAAACCAGCCGAGAAGAGACACAGAAGGCTTGACGAGTTTCTGCCACTCAGACAGCGCAGGCACCAGACCGCCTCAAAGCCTCAACCCCAAGGTGCCAGGCATGCGGACACACAGGCGAGCCACGCACCTGAAAGCCGATGTCGCCCCACTGCTTGGATATTCGGCCGGTCAGCCGCTCGCCCGGACACAGCGCCGCCCACAGTCTGGCCAGCTTGGCCTCGTGCTCGGCGCAGTCGGCGCTGAAGGCCGATCGTCGGATGGCGTCGGCGCGTCGGCACAGCCGGTCGTGACTGGCCACGGCGATGGCCGCCTCGGCCAGGGCGGCCTCGAATTGCGGATAGACGCCGGGCTCCACGCGCTTGGCGACGGCAGCAGCGGCGGCAGCGGATTTGATGTCGTCAATCTCCTCCTGGCCGCTGCTCGGCCCGCTGGCCTCGTCGTCGCTGGCGTCCGCCGGCGGCAGAAGAGCCCGCACGGCTGGACAGCTCGAGGAGCGAATGGCCTGCTCTGTTGGAGTTTCAGGGAATATTTTATAGGCAAATTCGTTGCTAGGCGCGGCACCCATCAGGTGGAGCAGCTCACCGAGCCTGCAGATCCGCTCCGCGCCCGTCGGATAATTCAGCACAATCCGCAGCAATTCGCACCTGCCGGAGAACTTGTTGAGCAGCCACTTGAGCATTGGCCAGATGAGGATTAGCAGCAGGTTAAACAGCCGCCTGATTGCCACTGCCGGTGGCCATCTCTTTACCATGGCTGAAGTGTCGGAGGCGTTGTTCACTTTTATTCCCACAATAGGATGCCATTCAGGAATGCCACAGTAGGCAACGCTCCCAATAAAGTAGCTACAGACGCTGCTCAGTACCAAATGAATGCAAAGGCCAAACAAATGCAAATAGAGAGGCAACGAGCAAAACAAACAGAATCAAGGAAGTTGCCTGACCAGACTTGCACAGTGGAGCCCCGTCTCCACCCGCTAACGCTGTGTATTTATACGCTCTGGAGCGAACTGATCTGTATGGTTCAGCATTAACGCGGAATAAAAATAAAACAAAGACTGTTTAGACAGATGGAAAATGGTCCAACAGAATCTGGATGCAGCCTTGTACTCGTACTGCTAGTACAGCGATGCACTTCTGCCCGCTGGTATTTTTGATGACAAATAAAAAAGCTGTACAAAAGCAAGCGTGCGTGTTTATTCTACATTCCTGCGGTTAGGCCCGGAACAAAGACTGCGGCAAAGTCAGATCGAACAAAGACTGCGGCAAAGTCAGATCGAACAAAGACTGCGGCAAAGTCAGATCGAACAAAGACTGCGGCAAAGTCAGATCGAACAAAGACTGCGGCAAAGTCAGATCGAACAAAGACTGCGGCAAAGTCAGATCGAACAAAGACTGCGGCAAAGTCAGATCGAACAAAGACTGCGGCAAAGTCAAATCGAACAAAGACTGCGGCAAATTCAGATGGGATACGTGCGTAAAAAAGGGAGAGTTTCGGCGAGCAATCGATACTGGAGCGCGAGTACTAAATGCAAGTACGAGGAGGGATTGCGAGTTTATTTGGGATTAGAAATACGCTTGGGAGATCTGTAGGGGAATTGGCAGAAGAGAATCATCTAGCTAGACGGCTCGGGGCTCTAAAAACAGGCGGAGAGTCCGAAGCTACAGCAGCTCTCACGGCTCCACTAGAAGCAGACAGACTTGCGGGAGTAAAACAGAGAGGGCGGAGCATTTGGCCACTCGTGCTGCTTCCGCAGCTATCGCGTAGGAAATTAAAAGCAAGCAGGTGGGATAAAACAGAAACACGGGTGGAGGCACAGCCGGACTGGGTTCCGCTGCCCCGCCGTCACTGCATCTGGCTGAGGCAGGAGTGCACCGGGCCGACCGACTCCGGCGGCACCAGGACGCCCACGATGCGGCGGCCGTCGCTGGCGCGCATCCTCACCAGCTGCATGTTGCGGCAGACCCGCTCCAGGGTTGGCCAGACGCTCAGCACGGAGCCGGCCAGCAGGTGGTAGACGCGGACCCGCAGCCCGACCTCGCAGTGCTTGCCGGTGGCCGCCTGACGGCCGCACAGGCCGCTGGCCGAGGCGATGGCGTGGGCGCACTGGCTGCGAGACCGCTCGTACACCTGGCGGGGGTGGCGGCGCGGGTGCGACGTCGGAGTCGGCAATTTGGCCGGGAGACATCAACGACTCAAACCTCTAATCATCACACACAGCCGCCTCTGATCATCACACACAGTTACTTCTAATCATCACACACAGCCGCCTCTAATCATCACACACAGCCACATCTAATCATCATACACAGCCGCCTCTAATCATCACACACAGCCACATCTAATCATCATACACAGCCGCCTCTAATCATCACACACAGCCGCCTTTGATCATCACACACAGCCGCCTCTGATCATCACACACAGTTACTTCTAATCATCACACACACCCGCCTCTAATAATCACACACAATCACTTCTAATCATCACACACAGCCACCTCTGATCATCACACACAATCACTTCTAATCATCAAACACAGTCACCTCTAATCATCACACACAATTACATCTAATTATCACACACAGATGCCTCTAATCATCACACACACCCGCCTCTAATCATGAAACACCGCCGCCTCTAATCATCACACACACCAGCTTCTAATCATCAAACACAGGCACCTCTAATCATCACACACAGGCACCTCTAATCATCACACACAGCCGCCTCTAATCATCACACACAGGAACCTCTAATCATCACACACAGCCGCCACTAATCATCACACAGCAACCTCTAATCATCACACACAGGCACCTCTAATCATCACACACAGCCGCCTCTAATCATCACACACAGGCACCTCTAATCATCACACACAGCCGCCACTAATCATCACACAGCAACCTCTAATCATCACACACACCCGCCTCTAATCATCACACAGAGTCACTTCTAATCATCACATACAGTCACCTCTAATCATTACACACAGCCGCCTCCAATCATCACACACACCCGTCTCTAATCATCAATCATCAAACACCCGCCTCTAATCATCGCACACACCCATACCTTCAATCACACACACAGCCACCTCTAATCATCACACACAGCCACCTCTAATCATCACACAGCCGACTCATAATCACACAGCCGCCTCTTATCATCACACACACCCATCTCCAATCACACACAGCAGACTCAAAATCATCAGCAACAATCAGCTGGAAATCAGCCCCAACAAAGCCCCACTCAAGCAGCCCCACTCACCTGCTCCCAGGTCCGCTTAGCCAGCTCCAGGTCGGTGATGCGGTGCCAGCGCTCCTGCAGGCGGATCAAATCCTCCAGCCGCGCCTGCTGCCCGGTGCTGGGCCGGTACAGCCGCATCAGCGTGCTGCCCGAGTCCTCTTCGGCCGCTGCAGACCCGCCGCCTTCGAGTCGGCGCCGTTTGTTGCGCTGCTTCCTGGACGGCGCCACTGCCAGCAGCGGCTGCTGCAGGCCGGAGGCGGCGGGCTGCTTGGGCAGGTAAAAGCCGTCGTGCGGGCCCTCGTGCAGGTAGAAAATCTCGGAGGCCCGGTGCCAGGGCAGGCCGTGCTCAGCGCGCACCGTGTGCAGGTGCACCTGGCAGCAGTCGCCGAAGTAGCGCGTCTCGTAGGACTCGGTGTCCTCGATCTGCCGGCGAGTCGGGCGGGGGGGCGGACAATTGAAAGCTTTGAGGCCGCGGCTTTAAAACTGGGGCAGCTCGTATTATAGCAACTTTAAAATGCAGAAAACTGCAATCATAAAAACCCGAAACTAAAGTAGCCTAAAAAACAGAAACTCGAAACTGCAGCAACCCAAAAGTATAGAACCCCAAAACTACAGCAATCTAAAAGTACATTAGCCCAAAAGTACAGAAGCCCTAAACTGCAGTAACCCAAAATTACATTAACCCAAAACTTAAGCCTCCCGAAACTGAAGCAACCTAAATATATATAAATAAATAACTACAAAAACCTGAAATTTGAGAAACCCAAAAATACGGAAACTTGAAAATGCGGAAATTTAAACCTAAACAATTAAAAATATACAGCCTTTTGAAACTCTTAAAGACTAAACGGTCGTTTTTTCTATAGCTCCATACTTTTGGATCTGCAAGGCTTATTTAACTGAATTGTCAGACAAGAACCGAGTCGATCTGAGCGCAAACAACTCGAGACTGCAGAAAGCCACCACTAGAGCCACCAATTCCCCGAGTTCCCAAAGCAACACACAAGAAACAAGCCAGCAAAACCGGGCCAACGCAGCAGGCCAAATCGCCAACCTGCAGGCTCTCCCCCTTGACGCCAAGGTCGGCGATGCCAATGTCGAGTTTGCCTTCGCGTTTGGCTTTGAGCGTCACCTCGGCCAGGGTGTCGGCAAAGTACTGGAACAGCGCGTTCTGCATGCCCACCTCCAGGCCCAGCAGGCGGTTGAGAAACTTCGGGATGCAGTTGTACTCCCTGTCCAGGTAGTAGCCATTGGGCTGCCGGCCCACCATGCCCATGCTGACCAGGGCCTGCGGGAAGTCGAACCACAGATCCACGGGCACCTCGGCGATGGGCTCCTCCATGCCAACGGCCGACTTGACTGCCGTCTCCAAGGCGACGCGGCCGAACCGATTGTCCAAGTTGAAGCGGGACAGGTCACGACTCTCGCCGGCCCGCCTGTCGCCGTGGGTCAGCGCGCCGAGGCTTTCGAGGCGTTTGGCAACGGAGGCGGCGAAACGACGCTCGCCGGCCAGCTCGGAGATAAGGAAAACGTAGCGCGGCGCCGACACCTGGTTGGAGCGGTGGGTCCGGCCGAACTGCTGGATGGCCCGGTCGGCGCTCCAGGGCAGCTCCAGGGTGATGTGCACCCGGCGGCGCTGGTTCAGCGCCCGCTTGTCCGCCTGTTTCGCAGTGAAGGCAAGATGCGATTTGCAGAGTGTCATGCGCAGCTTATACTACTCTCGCTACTTAGGGTTAGGGCATGTTGAAAATGTTAAAAAAACTACTACTCATAAGTAGCAACAAAATTTTTAGCAGAGATGTCAGATTTGTAGCGCACCTGCAAGCTTATACCGCTGGAGGCGGCCTCCGAGATCACAGCAATCAGCTTGTCGCCGTCCATGAAACGCTGCTTCTCTGTCAGGTTAATGAGCTCCATGGACAGCTCGGCCTCTCTGCGGCTCTCGTAAGTAACCTGTGTGATAAAAATGTCACTATGATTATGAATACGAACATTATGAATAATAAGTAATCAGGAAGTGCAATTTTTACACGCTGTCCCACCTTATTTTTAAGGCGGATGTCAGACTTTGATGAGGCGAATTGCAGCACGAATGTGGACAGGGGTTGCGAGCGGGTGTCAGGACGGAGTTGAGAGCGAGTGTCAGGACAGAGGTGAGAGCGGGTTTCAGGACGGTGAGAGCGGATGTCAGGAGGTGAAAGCGGATGTGAGGACGGTGAGAGCGGATGTGAGGACGGTGAGAGCGGATGTGAGGACGGTGAGAGCGGATGTGAGGACGGTGAGAGCGGATGTCAGGACGGTGAGAGTGGGTGTCAGGACGGTGAGGGCGGGTGTCAGGACAGAGTTGAGTAGATGTCAGGACACGGGTAAGAGCGCGTGTCAAACTTGCCTGTCCTGCATCGTCAGCCACCACTCGACTTCGCCGGCCCGTCATCTCCGCCACGACGGCCGGCCCGCCGAGCCTGTCGATGAGCTCGTCCAGCGCATTCTTCGGCAGCTGTTCGTCCATGGCCTCGACGGCGCGCAGCAGTTCCGCCTTGAGCTGCACGGCTCTCAGCCGGTCTTCGCTAGAGATTTCACGCGGCGCTTCGGAGCCGCGAACCCACCGACTGCCGAGGATCTCGTTGATGGTGCTGTCGCCTTCGAACAGGTCCATGAGGGACAGGTCCACGCTGGGGAAGTGCTTCTCCACCAACGACTGGAACACGCCCTTGGCCGTCGACACGAAATCGTTGAGGTCGCCTTGGGCCTCCTCGAGCATCTCGGCGGTGCGCGACTCCCCGGTGGACTGCAGGCCGATGACCACGCAGTGGCCGGCCTCCACCGCCTCCGTCGCCAGCTGGCGGCGAATCAAAAATAAAAACGAAATGCTCAATCCCAGCCGCACTACTGCCGAGTAGTCAGTCAGCCCTATTTCCCAGCTTGGCTAAGGCCGCTCACCTCAACGCATCGATCAATTTTGGCCGAGACGCACAGGTGCTTGAAGAATCGCTGGTGAGCGGACCAGAACTGGCCCCACACCACCTTGCGGTTGCGGCCCTCCGGATCCGTGCGCTTCGAGGCCTCCTCGAATGCGGATTTGGCCTGCTGCCACAGCTTGCAGCTGGCGTTGTACATCTCGGTGTATTCCTCGGACAGCGGCACCTCGTCAATGCCGAATTGCACGCCCTGGGGAGGCGGGTGCCGCATGGTTTGAATCGCTTTTCACATCTGGGCTGGGGGCTTTAGCTTCAGAAGAGACCAAAATCAGAGCTGGGCTGGGGGCTTCAGCTTCAGAAGAGACCAAAATCAGATCTGGGCTGGGGGCTGTAGCTTCAGAAGAGGCAAAATCACATCTGGGCTGGGGGCTGTAGCTTCAGAAGAGGCCAAATCACATCTGGGCTGGGGGCTGTAGCTTCAGAAGGGGCCAAAATCAGAGCTGGGCTGGGGGCTTTAGCTTCAGTAGAGGCAAAAATTAGAGCTTGGCTTTGAGACTCAAGTAGCTTCCAGGGTGAATGCGAATGTGAGAGCGTGTGAGAACGGATTTCAGGACACAGGAGAATGCGGGTGTCAGGACACAGGTGAGAGCGGGTGTCAGGACACAGGTGAGAGCGGGTGTCAGGACACAGGAGAGAGCGGGTGTCAGGACACAGGAGAGAGCGGGTGTCAGGACACAGGTGAGAGCGGGTGTCAGGACACAGGTGACAGCGGGTGTCAGGACACAGGTGAGAGCGGGTGTCAGGACACAGGTGAATGCGGGTGTCAGGACACAGGTGAGAGCGGGTGTCAGGACACAGGTGACAGCGGGTGTCAGGACACAGGTGACAGCGGGTGTCAGGACACAGGTGAATGCGGGTGTCAGGACACAGGTGAATGCGGGTGTCAGGACACAGGTGACAGCGGATGTCAAGACACAGGAGAAAGCGGGTGTCAGGACACAGGTGAAGCGGATTTCAGGACACAGGAGAATGCGGGTGTCAGGACACAGGTCAAAGCGGGTGTCAGGACACAGGTGACAGCGGATGTCAAGACACAGGAGAAAGCGGGTGTCAGGACACAGGTGAAGCGGATTTCAGGACGCAGGTGAAAAGCAGATTAGAAAACAGGAGATCGTAAAACACCGGCCACAAAAGTTAACAGCCTAAGCGATGTACATGAAAGCTGAGCTGCCTGGCGATGTACATCCCGCGCAGCTTCATATCCATGGCCAGCAGCTCCATGACGCCGATGCCGCGCCTCTCAATGGTATTGATAAAGTCAGTGAAGGTGGGGAAGGCGCTGCCGCTGCCCCACAAGCCGAGGCGGGTCATGTAGCCCATGTTCTTGGGCTCGGAGGCGCCCGTGGCGGATGCGTACACAACACGGGCCATGGGCAGCTGGTTCTGCAGGTCCAGCACCGTTTGGCCAGTCTTGCTGGGCTTCTGCGAGCCGGCCGGGTACAGGTTCTTGGCCCGGTGGCATTCGTCCAGGATGATGAGGCCTTCAAACTCTCTGCCCAGGTAGTTGACCAGCTGCTTCAGCCGGGTCTTGTACTTGCTGCTGGCGCTGCCTGACTCCCCTATTAGCGAGGCGTAGGTGGCGAATATGCAGCCCTTGCGAATGCGCCCGTTCTCGTCGCTGTTGATCTTGGCGTACTTCATGCGGTGCAGCGAGTGCACGGCGATGCGGTCAGCCTGTGGGATCGGATGAAGGCGTTGGCTGGGGATTTTTTAGTGGGAAACTGGATAATCTGAAGTAGATTCTCGTTTGTAGCTTTTTAAACGAATTGATGTTAGAATAATATTTTACTTCGACTAGCAGACTCTATTGATGCGGCAATTATTGATCAGGGTTTGGGGATTATTGATCAGGGTTTGGGGATTATTGATCAGAGTTTGGGGATTACTGATCAGAGGTTAGGGATTATCGATTAGCGTTTGGGGATTACTGATCAGTGTTTGGGAATTATTGATTAGGGTTCAGGGATCATTGATCAGGGTTGTGGGATCATTGATCAGCGCTTGGGGATTATTGATGAGCGTTTAGGGATTATTGATCAGGGTTTGGAGATTATTGATCAGGGTTTTGGGATTACTAAATGGGGGTTTGGGATTACTAAATGGGGGTTTGGGATTACTAAATGGGGGTTTGGGATTACTGATTTGGGGTTAGGGATTACTGATCAGGTTAGGGGATTACTTAATCAGGGTTTGATAACAATAATTAATTTTTCAAGAAAACAAAATTGTATTCGGGAAAAAAACCAGACTTTGGCACGCACCAGCAGATCCCGCAGATCCCGCTCGGCGTCAACCCGCAAGTCGTTGGACACGGACAGCCAGAGGGCACGCTTCCTGCCGCGCAGATAATTCTCGTACAGCAGGGCGGCCAGGACGCGGCCCTTGCCCATGCCGGGCCCGTCGCCAAGGAGGTAGCCGGCCCGCTGCCCGCTCGGCAGGATGGTCTCGTGGCGCTGGCACGCGTAAATCACCGCCTCCAGCTGCGCGCTGCTCAGCATGCCGTCGTCAATGACTTCCTGCGGAAGGCGCAGCTCGTACTGCACGTCAGGGGGCTCCACGGCTGCCAGGGAGCTGGACTCCACCACCACGTCCGGGTGCGCGCTGCCAATGCTTAGCTTCTGCGGCCTGAAATCATTGGGTCAGGGGTGTCTGACTCATGTCTGCGGACTCGCTATTGGGTCAGGGTGTGTCTGACTCATGTCTGCGGACTCGCTATTGGGTCAGGGGGTGTCTGACTCATGTCTGCGGACTCGCTATTGGGTCAGGGAATGTCTGACTCATGTCTGCGGACTCGCTATTGGGTCAGGGGGTGTCTGACTCGTGTCTGCGGCCTCGCTATTGGGTCAGGGGGTGTCTGACTCATGTCTGCGGCCTCGCTATTGGGTCAGGGGGTGTCTGACTCATGTCTGCGGACTCGCTATTGGGTCAGGGGGTGTCTGACTCGTGTCTGCGGACTCGCTATTGGGTCAGGGGGTGTCTGACTCATGTCTGCGGACTCGCTATTGGGTCAGGGGGTGTCTGACTCGTGTCTGCGGCCTCGCTATTGGGTCAGGGGGTGTCTGACTCGTGTCTGCGGCCTCGCTATTGGGTCAGGGGGTGTCTGACTCATGTCTGCGGACTCGCTATTGGGTCAGGGGGTGTCTGACTCGTGTCTGCGGCCTCGCTATTGGGTCAGGGGGTGTCTGACTCATGTCTGCGGACTCGCTATTGGGTCAGGGGGTGTCTGACTCGTGTCTGCGGCCTCGCTATTGTGTCAGGGGGTGTCTGACTCATGTCTGCGGACTCGCTATTGGGTCAAGGGGTGTCTGACTCATGTCTGCGGCCTCGCTATTGGGTCATGGGGTGTCTGGCTCGTGTCTGCGGACTCGCTGTTGGGTCAGAGTGTCTTATCTCTGCAGAAGAGTTGCAGAGGACACCCAAGGCTGTCAATCAAGCCTCACCGGTAGTCCTTGTAGGTTTCAGCGGCGCCCAGCTCCTCCAGCTGGTCTTCCAACTCGTCGGCGGCCTCCTCTCGAAGGCGGCGCAGCGCCAAATTGCGATGCATCAGCCGGTCGCGCGCCAGACGCTCTCGCTCCTGCTGAGTCAAAACCGGGGCGGATGCCACAGTCTTCAACGGCGTGGAAGGCAGCGAGCCTGTCGAGGATTGGCTGGTGGAAGCCGGGGAAGGCAAGTGGCTGGCGGGCTGCTGACTGCGCAGCAAGTTCTGCGGAGCGGACAGGCGCACCTGATACGGCAGCGGCTGCACAGGCGGCTGCACAGGCGGCAGCGGCGGCTGTTGCGCAGGACTGGCGAGGCTTCCCAGGCCGCTCTCGGCCAGCGCCAGCTCCAGCAAGTCTGTCGTCGGCTTGTCGGCAGTTCGAGAGGGCGCCACTTGAGCCGGAGACGGCAGCGGCGACTGGGCCGGTGGCGGCGGCGCCAGGCGCACAATAGGCCGAACTCTGCCGAACGGCGCGGACGAAGACACGATCACGTGATGCCGAACCGCGGCTCCGCGCACAAGGCCCGGGCCGCCGCTAGGCGCCACCTGCAGGATTAGGGCGCCGGAAGTGGCGCCGCGCAGACCGGACGCAACAGAAGTGACGCGGGTGAACGCGGCGGAGGCGGGCGACTGGTGGCAGTGAAGCTGGTAGCGCTGAAGCGGCAGCGGAGCGGTAGAAGCCGCTGCAGTGGTTGCCAAGCCGTTGCTAGACGACACTGGCAGGAACTGCTGATGACGAACGATGATGGAGCTGGAAGACGGCTGCTGCACGGGCTGACTGGCAGTTGAGCTGGAGGGCACCGCGGAGACCGCAGGCGGCTGCTGCTGCTGCTGCTGACTCGCCGGTTTGATAATGAGCTTGTCGATCTCGTCGTCGTCCACGTCGTCTAGCGACTCTTCCACTGCTGCCGTACCGTTGCCATTGGCAACCGACTGAGACGCGTCCGACTTGCCAGCGTCGCCGTTGATCGGCTTGTCATTATTGTTGGCCTCGCAGGCGCCGTTCACCTGCTGCTGCTGCTGCTGCTGGCCAGCCGCTCCGGACTTGCCGCCGCCGATGGCACCGCCGAAATCCTGCAACAAGGCGTCATTGAACAGATCCAGCTGGTCCATCAACTTGATGGCCCGCCGTTCTCTAAAGTGTTTTTGGCTGAGGTCGCTTGGTTAAAAAATAATCGAGAAAATTTCGTGTTGATTCCAGTCAAATTTTGCTTTTTATGGCTGCACTGCGATTTGGACGTTCTGGAATTCAATAGAAAGTAGATATTGGTCAGAGCTGGGGTAGTTAGTGTTCTCCAGCACAAATAATAGTTTTTTGTCAAGCGAATACTGCCCAGCAGACGTGAAAAAAACATGTAATGAAGAAACTGTGCTGAAATAGGCCTCAGATTGGTAGCATGATTCACATATTACTGATTACTGATTTCAACTAATCAAATACTTGTGTAGATTAATTCTTAATTATTGAGTCACAAATAGTAGAACAATGAAAATCATTTCTAGATAATTAAAATGATTGTTTGTCATAAATTTTAAGTTACATAGAAAAAAATTAAACCAATTTTTTAAGTCGATTTAAGTGAGGTTTTTTATTTATATTGTTATAAAAAATAAGATATCATTTAAATCAAGAAATTTTTTGCCCTTTTATTTTATGTTCCCTATAATACATTCTTATGTGTTCTTCTCTGGTATATTAGAAAAAGGGATTTTAAAAAATTCATTCACAAAATGAGAATGTTCATATAAAAATAGAAGGTATTAAAAATCAAAATATTATTTTGTGATACAAAACTGATTATCAATATAATTTGTAAATTTGTGTTAATCTTCATGTGCCAATTGCATATTGTTTTCAAATTAAATAATCAGAAATATTCAGAGAATATTCAAGTGTTTTCTTACTTTTTAAAAAATCAGTGAATATTGAGAATTATTTGGAGAATGGTACTAAGAACTGATATGGAAATAATTAAAGCTTTTATATAGAAAAAATATTAAATAGAGTTAAGTATTGCCAATCAACCAAGGGATGTAAAAACTAAACAGGGTATACTATTTTTGTTTTATTAGTATAAAGCAGGGGTTCCCAACCTTCTAGGGTTGGCGGGCTGCCTTGACAACTGGCTTGGGGCATGTGGGCCACATGCTAATACACAAAACATTAAATATGCAAAGCCAAGCAAGAATGTCTACTAGGAGTGACTAAAATGGCAATCCAGATGAATTTAAGTGTCACTTCTAGCAGTGGGGGTAAGAGATTTCTGGGCATATTTTCAATATAGCTAGGAAAACTTTAACATTTTTGTAGGCTGCAGTGAAATCCAGCAATAGACTCAGTGGGCCACATGTAATGCAAACTACTGTAATCCAAATGTGCCACGGGCTACACAATAAGGGCTTGCAGGCTGCAGGTTGGGGACTCTTGGTATAAAGTACATAGCTATCTAGTAGTTTTAAATTTCATACCACAAAAATATTTTTTAAACCTAAGCTTAAGGATAATTACAATTTTGTCCTTTCATTATTTTTAGATTTGGTATAGACTTATTATAATTTTGCTAGTTTTTAGATATTGGTAAAAATTTTAACAAAAAAAACAAGAGATTACAAGTGTAGAGCATCAAATTGACTAGCTGATTATTTGTAATAAGATAGGGTAAAGCATCATCAACCAAACAAGGGATCTAAAAACTGAACAGGGGTATACCTTTTTTGTTTTATTAGTGTGATGTGAAGTATAGAATATATCTAGGACCATGACATTTCATATTATAAAAGTATTTATAATATTCTTAAGGACAATAGCAATTTTTATTCTTTTGTATTTTTAGATTTTATAAACATAATATGCACTTTAAACAAGCAATATTTTGCCTAATTTTGCTTTATTTCAAGATTTCAGGAAAAAAATTACTAGAGACTATAAGGGTGGGATATCAAATTAATCAGCTCAGTGATTAGAATAAGTTAAAGAAATAATCATACCACAAACTTGCTTTATTCAGGCAGAATCTGCTCAATTTTGTTTTTTGATAATGAAAAAATTAGACCAAAAAGGGATACTTTTCTGTATTTAACATATGAGTATTAAGTATTTGATAAAACTATTACAAGTAATATGTCATTTTAAAGGTCAACCCATTTGCAACAACTTTTAATAAAAAGCTCTACTCATGGCAAATTGTGGTAAGCAGAAATTAGTAAAGAAAAAACATGACTTTCTTGTTAGGCTGATGATGCTTTATCCTATAGAACAATTTTTAGCAAAAACTAGGTCTAGCTTTACTTTACTTAGCAAGAATCAGTTTTTTATATTTTGATGCCTATAATATTAGATGAAAAAGATACTTTTTGTATTTAACTCACTAATTATTTAAGGAAAATATTTCATGTGGGATCTTCTCAAAGATAACTTGTTCTAAAGTAGAAATTAGTAAAGAAAGTAAAAAGTATAAATTTCTTTTTTTCAACATAATAGTATACTACTAATAATTTAATATTAGTTTTAGTCAGTGGCACAATGGCTTATAGTCATTTGATACCATAACTATAAGGGCATTGTAAATTGTATACACAAAGTGTAAACAAAGAATTTAAAAAAGCCTGAAAAATATTTCCACTTAAATATAAAAGCAAAGGATACCATAAATTGCACAAGCAAAAAATAAACAAAGATTTAAAAATAAAAACTGAAAAACATTTCTATTCATACATGAAAGGGAAAAAGAAATACAAAAAAATGTGAGACTGTATGACTGTTATTAGAGGTGCCATCCAATTATTTATATAATAATTATTTTAAGTATTGACATGTTACTATCTAAGCAAAGCCCAGTATAATTTGCAATAATGTATTTGACTTTGCTGATATGACTATTTATCAAAACACCTTTGGCTGAAGCATCTTTTTGCCAAAATGACCTGCACCTAGCACAACTAGGAAAGGTAGGATAGTTGCCTTCTTTTAGCAAAGAAAGTAAAAAGCAATGAGGGAAAAACAAGAAATTTTCATAAAAAGTCATTTAGACCAAGATAGGCCTAGACCCTATTTGCTACTGTAGCGTACTTACTTTTATTATAAACAGTATAATTGTTCTAGAAAATTCTCCAGTTTGCTTAAATCAAATTGAACTTTCCAGAAATTTCCATTACAGTAAATATATATCTTTTTGCGCATTTATTAACAGTCAATAATTAAATTTAGCCTAGTTAGTTACCCTTTTGATCTTATACACTAGAGTCACATAATTTATCAATATTTAATTTGTTATAACTAAAGAAACTTCTAGAAATTTCTGGTTATCCCTTATGAAGCATATAAATACACAGCACGCGAACCTTATCAAATCAAGTTGAACCTAATTGTTCATTGCTCCCGAATTTACCAATAAACAAACCAAAGAAGCACTGCCTTCGCTCATTTACCTTTATTCCCTGCTAGCCACGGACCGGCAGGCCTTATATTACCAATTCCAACCAAACTCAAAGGGGTCCATTCCCTTTACAAATTTCTGATTGCAAAACTAGTTTTGTTTAATTAACTAAATAGTATATCAATTTTAATTTATATACTTTTTAAAACAGTTTAAGTGCAATATGTGTATTGTGTCCCTATAGGAAAAAGTTCTATAATAGTAGACAGCATCTAGCATACTTTTGAGGTTTTTCTTAAGTGCAGTACATGCACAGTGACTGCACCTGCACCTGCCTTACACTTCTTTTTTTAGCTGACTGCTGGATAACAATGGTATCTTAGCATAAAATATAGAACACATTCCTTGCGCAAAAAAATTTGTAGAAATTGGTGCAATGTTGGACTGATATTAGAGGAAAAACCTGGCTTTATTTTTTGGTGCAATAGGGATATTATAGCATCTTGACTTAAAGAATCACATCTTGAAATTCAGTATAGGATATGATTTTGCATCCTGATTTTTTTTCTTTACAATAAAAGACCTCTTGGCATAAGTATGGTTCCATTTGTTAAATTACTTTGACTTCAGAAAACGAATCTGTGACTAATTTTAAGTAAGAATAACTACTGCTGAGGGGCCTGAAGTCAGATTGAAAGTGATTTATACTTGTCAAAACTTGTTATACTGCATATCTACTTCAACCATAAGCCGAGAGCCGAAAATTGTAGTCTGTGGCCAAAACCAAAATGTCAGACTGTCAATTGGGGTTAGGATTCAAGCAAGATAAGCAAGATACATGCAAAGTTCTATATTCTCGATTCTTGAAAATTCTGAAAATTTAAAAGCATTTAGAAGCAATTTAAAAGTACAATGGCTGGATGACCACCGGCGCCGACTTCGATCATACCACCGGCAGACATACGCCCCAGTGCCGATTTGCGGCTACTGGACCTGAACCACAGAGACCTGATGACAATTACGGCTGACACGATGGCAACGATGCGCTGGTTGGCCACCTACTATCTACTTCATAACGAGCGGCAGTGTCATTGTGCTGTTGGCCCAGCCGGTGTTATATAAGTTTTGTTATAACAAGTATAACAAGTTTTGACAAGTATAAATCACTTTCAATCTGACTTTAGGCCCCTCAGCAGTAGTTATTCTTACTTAAAATTAGTCACAGATTCGTTTTCTGAAGTCAAAGTAATTTAACGAATGGAACTATACTTATGCCGACCTCTTAAATAGGACTTTAAAAAATTGCATCCCAAAAACCTGAAATTGCATCCTAAAATCAAGAACATGATGCAATTTTTCATCCTGTGCCCATCCAAAAAATAAACCTAGGGAAAATGTAGCAAGTAGGAAGATATTGGCATGAAATGACTTTATTTTTGCTCCTTCAAACTTTTTGCCTAGTAAGTCAAGAATTTTTTAGGGTAGCTAACTAAAGGCAAAGTGCAGTAAAGAAAATTGACTGTACTCTAAAGCACACAACCGCGGGTTTTCAACATTTATTCCAATGGGGTATTGTGTAAAATATTTTTCTTAGTTGTAGCTAAAGCTAGTTTACTATTCTATCACTAGTCTATATTATACTTACAAAAAATCCACTTTTAAGTATAAATTTCCCAGTGCAGTATGCAAGGACCACTAGTAGTAGAAGGACGGGACACTTCGTTTCTTGGAAAAATTTTTAAAGGCTGATTATCACGGAAAAATACACTAGCAAGATAGGAAGTTTTCACTTTTTTAACAGTAAAATAGTGACTGTTTTTTATTGGAAGCAGATCCAAAGCTCTTCTTTTGATATAACTTGCCTAACATGTTGCTCCAACGAACTATGTAAAGCTTTACTCATGAAAAATTGATCTTCATACTATTTTCTTTAGTATATCGTGAGCCTAAAATTGACAAGCTATCTAGGGACAGTAGCTTAACTTTTGTTTCTGGACTGTCTGGACTTGTCTAGTCTAAGTAACTACTAGTGGTCCTTGGCAGTATGATGCACGTGCAAAACTGAAGATCATAAAAAAACTACATAAATTAAAAAATAAAAATTATCTTAAAGTTTGAGTCTGCGAAAAAGTAACAACAGCTTCATCCTCATAGACTACCACACACATTGAGGACGAGGTGTCTAGCCTCTACGGCTCTAGTCTAGGATTTTGAAATGGGGGAATAAGTCAATTTCCGAGGAGATAAGGTTTTTTCGCCGTTCCTGTAAAAAACTAATCAAAAGAAAAAGGACTAAAAATCTAGCTCTTCTAATCTCACACATGGGATATGTATATGACCCGTATTCTCCGCTGTCTAGACGAAATATTTCTAGGAAGCACAATATTCGTTATTTGGCCAGCATCCAACTAAAATTGTTAAAATGACTTATTTGTTAATGTTAGGTATTTTGCTGATCCCCGCCGCCAATTTGAATTACTTCACGCTCTTGCCTGAGGATGGGGAGGTGGATCGAATATAACAATAGTCTAACGTTCAGGGTTCTCGCTGACTACCGAAATATACTTCGACATAATAAAATATTTATATCCCTTTCATCAAAAAATATTATGTTTGCGGTCATTACTCCATCTCAAATAATTTAAAAGCGCAACAGCCAGAATGAATGTTTTACAGAAGACCCTATTAAGTATGTATTTGTCTTTCACTCTTATAATAGAAAAATAAAATTGTAATTGGTAGTAATTAGTGTTCAGTGAAGTAGTATTTGACTAATACAATGTTGGGGACGCACTTTTTCGCTCGCGTCGCATTCATTTTTTCACACTCTTTCCCTCTACTTATGGGCAGTAGTATGACGCTTAGCCCCGGTCTTTTTTCATTTTCATACAGACCAGTAAAGGTCTCTAGGTCCTTTATGTCTAGAGCCATAAATCACTGTTCCCAGACAGTCTGACCCCTACTCTGACAGCTTTTAGGCGCCAGGTGGTGTCTGCGGGACACGTGACTGTGGCGAATTCTTTTGTTCTCTTTTGACAGCTAGACATCCTTTCCCCACTAATTCTATTGTTCTCTTTTTGTTTTTTTCGATGCTTTTTGACAGCTAGACTTCTGACCCCTCAAAGTTCTTTGGGATTTAGGATTAGGACTTTCTCTTCAATCTCTTCAACTTCTACGCGTTAAAAGGATTAATCTGTATATTTTTGCGTCTCTGTACGATAATCTGCTTCGAAAACCCATAAATCATTTTGCTCGTAAATTGTCATTTTTTGGCGCCATCTGTCATGTGATTTATGATCCCCGGAGACTGGGTTAGGATCCCCTGATCGGGTAGGGTCACGTGATCAGACCATCAGCCTATCAGAAAATTTCACGACCGTTATAACAAATGGTGCCTGACCAATTGGAAAAATCGGCGATCAGTTTAACAAATCGGCGCCAGGCGCGCCTATTTAAAGCGCCGCCGGGCGCGCGCGAAGAATCAGACGTTCTGACGTACTGAAGTCCCCGCCACGCTCTAACGTTCTGACAAGTCGGTGTCACGTTCTAACATCACAGCGTTCTGACAACCCGTTCAGACGGCCCCTTAGTCTATTAGGATCAACATCTTCCCTTTAGTTAGCAAGTCCCCCTAAAGTTATCAGCGATCAGCAACATCGATCTGCTTCGTCACGGTTATCATCAGCCGTTTTATCAGCACAGCTAGAGAACAGCTGCAACTGTCCAATCGTCGGGATTAGGCGAGAGCGACACGTACTAACGGTCGAGTTCGAGATCTAACTCGGTCACTGTGGAGTTCGAGACGGTCTAAAGTGTAGTAATCTGATTGGTCTGGTGAGAGGTCACTTGATCTTGCCTAGTCGGGTGTATTCTAGATCGGTCCCCTTTCTTAGCAGCTTAATGGGAATTGGCGCATTTTTCTCATTGCTTATTTTGTGCTGATTTAGGACAGTAACTATTAAGTAGTCATAATACATCGCTAAAGTAGTTCGTTGCTCTGATCATCATAGCCATTGAAAGCGATTAGGTGTGAAAGCTAAATAATTCAGTTTTTATACTCTTTTTGACTCATTATTTACTCGCCATGCTGGCTCACATGAGCAGCTAAATTAGTTGGCGCCGGTCAGGGTGGACCAAAGGCGGATCAGTCATGCAGTCAGTCAGTCAGTGATTCATGCAATCAGAGTCCAGATTGAGGACTCAGCTTCGGCTGTACTTTAGTGCAGTTCGAGGCGGCGCGGCAGCCAAATTATTAACGTAACTTAATGTAATCTTTAGTATAGTTAGGGCGCGCTTTCGGAAGAGTCTAATTAGGTCATTTCAGCGCTTTGCGGCAGTTAGTTGAAGCATCGAGGCTAAAAGCTGGGATATTCCCTATCCACTTCCCTTAGTAATATAATAGTGCATTTTCGAGTCCACATAATCCGATCCATGCAAGAACCCCCTGCAAAAGTCCTCTCTGAGCCTGCCTTGGTCATGCGATCTAGTCCCTGCAGTGTCCCTTAGTCGGCTATGACTTCGAGATTGACAGCTAAAAGACACTAGTTGTAGGTGGAAATCAGGCCTCAATTAGTCGGGAACTTGGTTTCGATAGGGCTGTTTGGTGATGCAGTCCACACAAGTTGGTGGCGGCGGGGCTGTCAGCTTCCCTCTGGGGCTGGCGGCTCTCTACCTTTCTTTATCTCCGTGTCTGTCTCTCGCTGTCTTCTCCTAGCATAGGACCTAGCCGCTCGCCACATCTATCATGCTACCCTTGGGGCTGACCTCGAGATCGGGAATGGGAGGCCAGAGTTGTCGATATAGGCAATAAGATCGGCGCTCTGAGGTTGCGTCGGTAAAACGACAAGGCCGAAACCCAACAAATGGAGGCAGCGGTGGGATCTGGAAAACGGCGCAACTCTAGGTTGAGCCGCTGGAATCCTAATTTAGCTTTAGATTTAGGATTAGGCACTAGCGACCAACGAATAGCGGCGAGCTGCAATTAATTAGTATTTCAAAATTTTTTAGTAGTATTACTATGAGTAGTTAGGGCGGAATGGATTTTCAAGCCTGAATCTTTGTATATAAAATTTATGCTTCTGGAACCAAAAATATTATACCGTATAAAATGCGCGCGCAAATCGCTTATCAATTATTATTATAAAAATCAACCAAAAAAAAATTCTTAAAATTATAACAAAGCCAGAGCATACAAAAATCTATTCAGCTTGAAGGTCTATTCTCTCTGTCTGCTCAGTCCCTTCCCCTAATAGGATTCCCCATGCTAAAATTTCGGATTCGGGTTAGGATTTGTACTTTTACTAAGCATAATATTTCGAACTGATCACTCGGAATTTAGTTATTAATTTTCGTCGTGTAGACGAGAGGCCACTGTCAAAATGATGGTGATTCCTCGGCCAAGATGTTCCCTTTAGAATTTCAACAACGCGCAAGGTTTTTGACTTGTTTGAATAATCTAGAATCAGGCAGCTTTTTGGATGCGTGAGGCACTTGGTTTCGTATGCAGGGCCCCGCGGAGCGAGGAACCAAAGGTTATAAGCTTGGGCATATTGGTCCGGGTTAAGCATGTTGGCTTACTGTGTGATTGTAGATTGTTTTCGGTAGAACAATAGAGTCTATCTAGGGCAACTACCTGAGTGCCTTCCTGAATTAATGACCGCCAGTAAAGCCTGGGTCCTATAAATGCTTTAAATGGCAACGGAGGTTCCGAGTTCCACCGCAGCTCTCGGTGTTCCGGCTTACTATGGCAAAGCTGACTCGATGGGCCTCTGGGCGGCGAGGTTGTCCCACGTCCAAGTCCTGAATAAGATGTCTAGGGTTGATGGCCACTAGAACGCGAGATGCAGCCGCGCGCATCGGGTTTGGGCACAGGGTTGTGGGGTCTGAGGATTCTTCAAGTTCACGCATTTACCATCTGCTTAGCCTAGGAGCCTGAGGAGGCTGTAGGTGCTTTTTAGTGCAGTTTGCCAGTGCACTTGTAAATTCCTGGTGCAGAATTAGGGTTGAGGTTGCCTTTATATTCGTTCAGATGTACTTTTGGGCGGATATCTATAATGTAAATACTGTAAGGAAAGCGGAGCTGGGTTACCACACGGTGCCATGGTAGTCTTTTCCAGCTACTAATCTGGCTAAGGATCCGACATAGAGGAGGAAACGCCGTGGGCTTGCTATTGTGAGTCAGGGAAGGGGGGTCACAGTCTTTACTGGATGGATCTCCTGCCCCAAGACATAGATGTCTTCTATGGCCCGCCGCTATATAAATCCCCGAGCTGATAATGTAGGCTCATAATGTGAAGCAACTCTCTGTTACCCGTAGCTTTTTCTATGATCAAATTCTTAGGGACTGTGCCATAAGGTTTAGTAGCGGAGCAAACACTGCAGTTCAAATCAGTTTAGTTCCTTTTGGGTTAATCTATCTGTTAGCGAGCAGGTGCTAGTAGTGTAATCCGCCTTTCTCGCAGTGTCGTGAACCCTACACGGAGGGACCTCTGGCCGGCGAGGTTGTCCCACGCCCAAGTTCCACAATAGATCAGCCTTGATGGGGACTGTGAATCCGAGGTAGCAATGGCGACAACGGGAGAGTTTCTGCTAGTAGTTGCCACGCAGGAAAGCTCTTATTCCATATGGGGCGCCCAAATATGACGCCCGCAATTGAGCTAGTTAGAATCCAAGAAAGCGCAAATAATATTTAATTCCCCCAATGTAAAAATCGAATCGAAAAATGCTGCCGCGCATGGAAAGCGAAAGAGAGAGAATTAAAAAGACTGACTGAGGCTGTGAAGCCCGCGGGAAGCCATGGCCTTGCCATTTAGGAAATTAGTGAATTTTAATTCATCGCCAGCGAGTAGTGAGTTGTGTGTGTGTGAGAGAGAGAATCGAGAGATTGAGAGGTGAGATTGAGGTGGCTGAAGTGTCCGCCAATTGCGGATTAATTTTTTGTGTAGTGGCTGCGCTTGCTTTAGCAGCAGCGGGCGCTTTTCCTTCTTTGTGCACACTCTGTACAGTTTGCATAGTGTGCGCCTATTGCGTTTTTGCGTATTTTTTTGTGTACATTGCTTTGTACCGAGTCGTTGAGTTCCGAGCGTAGGAACTCTCTCCCCCATTTTTGCTTACGTAATTTGTGTCCCCCCCGTGTGTTTTTGCTCACCCCCGTCCCCCTTTCCTAACTCCCTTCCCTTCCCCCCGTGATTCATTTCTTTTCATTTGTCCAGCTCTGAAGCGGACACCCCTTTTTTCTTTGCATTTTTCGTTCTTCCCGACTCAGACTTAGAGTTCTGTTTCGGCAACTGGTGTTGCGACCGAACTATGGCCACAAGTAATTCCAGTGTCCCTAGATCTGGTGGTAGGACTAGAAGAGGTAGGAGCGCTAGAGACAATGCCGCTGCCGCTGCAGCCGCCGAGTGCTTAGATTTCTCATCCCAGGGATCTCGCTCCCCCGGAGAATCTAGATGTGGCACCCCCACTCAGCATCCCCCGAATCAAGGTCACGCCAGCGAAATAGCCACGCAGCTTGCGCAGGCTTTAGGCAATTTAGGGCTGGGCAGAGAAGCCCAAAACGTCAAAATAATAGTCGAAAAATTCAATCCGGCAGAGTCTTGCTTCCCCCAATGGGTGGACATGATCCGTTTCAAGATTAGGTCAGAGGGCATAGAGGATGTGGAGCAGAAGCGCAATACGATGATCTCCCTATTGCCCCCAGATTTGCAAAGCCTGGCCATTTCCATTCACCACCGCTTAGACTTTGAGGAGTTTGTAGAAGCTCTGGGTAGGCAGGTGGGTGAAGCTAGCACTGAGTTGGCTAAGAGGAATAAACTGCGGAATCTAAAGCAGAAGGCAGGCCAAAATTACAATTCCTATGCTGCCATGGTTAGAAGCGTGATTGCCTCCGCTTACCCAGACATGGGCCCCCGGCAACTAGATACCGAGGTAGTGTTTGTGTACCTAGAAACCGCAAATATTGCCCCGGAGTTCGCAAGTCCTTGCTAGGGCAACAGTTTCATAGGATTGAGGACGTGCTTGTCGCGCAGCAAAACCCCCAGGAAGCAGAAGAGATCACTGCCAGGTTGGCCGCTACTCGCCCCTATCCCGAACACAGGGACGATAAAGATAGAGGAGATAGAGGGCGCCCCAATGAGGATAGATTCCAGCGCAGATGGGTGCGCATGCTAGAGGCAGATGACGACGAAAAAACAGTAGTTGAGGCTATAGAAGATTTACAACAGCGCCAGGTGAACCTAGACAAAGCACTGGGCAAAATTTACAACGCTGTCAACCAGGTTGTAGAAAAAATTGATCAGGCAAATTGTAGCCTTGCCTACCAGACTCCTCTGTTGCGTCACTTGTCTCCCTGAATGCGCACTCACTCGCCAAATCCTCATTTTTCCTCATTTTTCAGCCCCCGAAATCCCTTCCCCTATGACGTCAGGACACCGGTGGCCAATCGAGGAGAGAGAGTCATGGCAACGGCCTTGGAGGAGGATCGCATCCCCAATTTGAGCACTATTTAAACTGAGGGATTTTGCTTCCAAAATCCTCAGACGTTGAGCTTTAGAGCTTACGGTTACAGCTTTCGAGCTGTTGAGTCCAGCACTCCCTTGTCCGTCCGGGGACCGTACCGGCAGCGTCGTCATTGTCCGTCCGGGGACCGTACCGGCCGCATCAGCATCGTCTTTCGTCCATCCGGGGACCGTACCGGCACCGCGCACCTCAACGCCTGTCCATCTGGGGACCGTACCAGTTCAGCTTCTGCATCTTCAGCTCCATCCGGGGACAGTACCGGCAACGAGAACCTCAACGCCTGTCTATCTGGGGACCGTACCAGCTCTACAACTGACTCCAAGGCCGAGCTCTCTCTCTCTCTTCGTGCAGCCACCGGTGAGCCTGTACCCATTCTGTTTTATTGCTCATTATACTGTGCCCGGGGCCTATTTTTGCACTGTTATTTATTGCTAGTGAGAGTCCAGCTTAGGTGTAGTTGTCAATAGTGAACGCGTAATCTATCTTTATTCATTAGCATTGCCTTCTGACATCATAAATCCCATTTTGTCTCTGTTCCTCATTTTAGCGACTCATGGCGTGCTAGATCCTCCCAAGGGCGGTGAAGCATGGGGAAGTTAGGGAAGGCTGACGGTTCAGCCCTGCCGGGTCCGCGTGTGTATTGAGTGTGTAGTGTCTGCCTGCATTAGTCTGACTAGCAGCGGTGCATCCCCTAGATATAGCTATCCTCCCGCACTGAGCGTTTGGAAACCTACAGAGACCATGTTCGACTTATACTACTCTTAGTAGACTCACCCCGATCCACCGATTAAGCCACAGCCACAAAGGATCCCCTGCTAACAAGTCCTCTGGTGCGAGCCCTAACTTTAAGTATATAAATATAATGGTAGAGAGACGCTTCTCTTTATTGATTGATTCAATACTAAAAACACAACAGACGCAAAAGAACATCAGGCTGCTACACTCGTTTAAAAAAGAAATAATATTTAAAATTTTGTTTTCCTATAAGCACTTAGGGCAGAGCTTTGCTGCCTCGCAGCACGCCGTTGCTAATGTACAGTAATGGTACCTAGTAGAACAGACGCTCAATGCCTTAGCGCGTGCAATCCAGATAGTAATTTTAGATTATGGGCAAGCTTTTCATTGGCTGCAGCAGCATGGCTTGTTTTTCCGTGCGTTGCCTTTAAGAACTCGGGTTTTCTCTTTCCACCCTTAGTCTTTGCAAGTTGAATTTGAAAAAAATGTCAAACTAATGCATATTACGACTGTAAATTAAGTCCGATAACTAATCGTCCCGACTACGACTTGAAATCAAGGACAACTTAATTACGTTGTTGTCCTTGGGTGAATATTAGAATGGCATCGCATTCTCAAGAGGTCTCTCAGGAGGAGTTCATGGCTGCAATCGAAGCGGGAAACTCGCAGCTCATAGTGAGGTCTCTGGCCGCTGGCTTGAAGGCTGATAGTCTGATGCTTCATGACGGTGAGACTGGTACTCCAATCCACTTGGCTTGTGCTGTAGGCAATTTAACGATTGCGAAAATGCTTTTTGAGGTACCACAGTGCGACATCAATTGTCAACTACCTAGTGGTGAGTCCCCCATTTATGTCGCATCGCATTGCGGACGCACTCAATTAGTAGACGAACTCATCAGGGTGCAAGCAGACGCCAATCACGGTGATGTCAGCGGATGCGCACCGCTCTATGTTGCATCAGAGAATGGCCATCATGATGTAGTGAGCTCTCTAATCAAAGTACCCACTGATGTCGATGCTCAAGATGGAGAAGGCAGCACACCACTCCATATTGCATCACAAAACGGACACAGCTTGGTAGTAAAGCTGCTAATTGAAGCTCAGGCAGGTGTTAATATTCAAGATTTCGGCGATAGCACACCGCTATACATTGCGAGTCAGTTTGGTGAGCATGAAGTTGTGGATGCACTGATCAAGGCGCAGTGCGATACCGAGATTACTGAAATCAGTGGCTGCACACCGCTGTACATCGCATCACAGCAGGGCAATGTGAAAGTGGTCGACCTGCTTATCAAGGCCAAAGCCAATGTTAATCACCAACTTAAAAGTGGAGTTTCCCCTCTGATTATTGCGGTGCTACAAGGTCATGATCAGATTGTCCGCTCACTAATTAACGGAGAAGCAGACGTCGATCTTCAGCTCAATGGAGGCTCAGCTGCACTGTACGCTGCAGCGGAATCCGGGCACTGTCGAGCTGCAGACTTACTAATTCAAGCAAATGCAAATGTCAATCTACAGGATGGAGATGGTGCAACCGCTGTTTACGTTGCTGCTCAGAACGGGCATTATAAAATAGTTGACAGGCTCATCAAAGCCAAAGCCGATGTCAACTTGCAAAAGCACGATAAAATGTCACCCTTATGCATCGCATCGGTGCAAGGCCATCACCGCGTGGTTAGGAGATTATTGATGAGTCCAAGAACCATCGTTGATATCAAAGCTGCAAGAAGTACTTCATCACTGTATGTTGCCTCCCAGCATGGTTATCAACTAGTTGTAAAGCTACTCCTCGAATCGCAGGCTGATGTAAACATGCCGGATGATTCTAACAATACACCTCTGCACATTGCCTCTCAGAATGGCCATCATCATGTGGTGAGCTTACTCATTAACGCTCAAGCGGAAATTGACGTTGCTGATAACCATGGTGCGACGCCACTCTACTATGCATCACAAAATGGTCATGGCAAAGTTGTGAGCTTGCTGCTCAAGGCGCAAGCAGATGTTAATTTACAAACATTCACAGGAATGACTCCACTAAGCATCGCATCGGAGCAGAACCATCACAGAGTAGTTAAGCTCCTCATCAAAGCTCGCTCGGACGTAAATCTTCAGCGAGACACTGGCTCGTCAGCGCTTTATCTAGCCTGCCAGAATGGTCACTATCAAGTGGTCATTGCACTTATCAAGGCAGAGGCTAACGTTAACCTACAAAATAAAGCTGGATCATCACCAATAGACATCGCTTCACAGGACGGTCACCATAGGATAGTAAAAATACTCATCAAAGCCGGAGCGAACGTTAATGTCCAGCGTGAAAGTGGAATGTCACCTCTGTATATTGCATCGCTCAATAACCATCTGCCGGTGGTAAAAACGCTGATCCAAGCAAATGCTGATGTCGAACTCAGAGAAAGCGCGTACGGCACAACGCCACTTTATATCGCCAGCCAAGACGGTTACCATCAAATAGTAGAGACGCTGATTAACGCAAAGGCCGACGTTGATTGTCAAGCAAAAAGTGGGATGACTCCTTTATACATTGCGTCTCTTGGCAATCACTTTCAAATTGTAGACTTGCTGATCAAGGCACAAGCTGATGTTAGCGTAAGTGGCCCAGAAAATTGCACTCCTCTTTTTGCGGCATCGTTTCAGGGCCACGTAAAAGCAGCCGACTTGCTAATCAAGGCTCAAGCTGATGTCAGCACAGCCAGATCCGACGGCTGCACACCAGTTTTTATAGCTGCTCAAAATGGTCACACGCAAGTTGTTGAGCTGCTGATTAAAGTCAAGCTGACATTAATTGCTGCGGAATCGGTCACTGCACGCCTATTTTCGCTGCATCTATGAACGGGCACCACGAAGTTGTCGACTGTCTAATTAGGGCCCAGGCTGACGTAAATATTCCTCGTGCAGACGGCACGACTCCACTTGAGGCAGCATCGCTATTGGAGCATCATCAAGTGGTGAAATTGCTAGTGGTTGCGCAAGCCAATCCAGACGCATTGGAGTTTTATTGGAATGACATAGAGATGGCCAGTGACGATTTTTCTGGCGACGTGAATTCTAGTGATGACGTAGCTACGAAGGGCAGTTTTAATATTACTGGCGATTTAGGATTAGCTTTAAACGATTCAGAACTGGGCAAGCTGTTGCACTCAGCGCTTAGCCAGGCAGGTTTTGTTGCTGCGAGAGCCGCTCTGCAGGCAGCTGTTGCAGACGTATTGCAGGATATTTTGAGGAAGCGGCTATCTTTTGATGACACTTTTATTGTCGGTAGCTTCTCGGAGGGATGGGGCAACAGCCTGACCAGCTTAGATGGAAAAACAGACATCGAATCAGACATCGATGTGATGCAGCTTGTGCGAGGCAGACTCTACCACATTAAAAACATTTGCTGCTGTCAGAACGTTAATTTTCCCCGGGTTAACTATTCAAATGGACACATTTACTGCAGCGGCTTTGGTAAGAGTGAATTTTTTGTCTTTTAAACTGAAGCGACGACTAATTTTCACTCACAAAATATGTGTCCAGCTACGAACCCAGCCAAACCGTCACGTGGATCGGCACTGAAGCCAGCAGTGGACAGAGTGGCAGCATGTCGGCTCTGCTGTTACCCTCCAATTGGGCCGCTACTTCCGTCAAGACTTTCAGCTTCTAACATTCCGGGCCCAGTTTTGAAGTCACTGGAGCGCGAACTGACGAATTCACCGTGTCACGTGGTGCACGCTGCGCCTCCGAAGCAAGGCGGTCAGCAGCTTCGTGTTAGTACCACTTTTCTCGAAAAGCGACTACTTAGAAGCCTCAGCACTGAACAGGGACAGCTTTTTGTCACACTAAAGTATCTAGTTAAGAAAGTTATTTGCCGCAGGGTGCAAGGTGTCAAGGCCTACCATGTGAAAACAATTACATTTAGAATGCTGGAGGAGACACCGTCGGATCAATGGAGGCCCGAAAATCTCGTGAGTCTGATAAGGCGGTCACTCCAGATGCTGTTGAAGAGCGTTAAATGTAGTGGCGATCCCGGCGAAGCAGGTATTAAACCGGAGGACAAAATCATGAATCACTTTTTTCTGTGCGATGCTGCTCTGTACCTGAAGGGAGCGGACCAAAGCAGCTCTCAGGAAATATTTAGAGTGGTGCAGCACGTTTTGAAGAGACTTCCAGAGCTGCTGAATAAATTCATGAGTAGCTTAAGACCTCTCAACCGTTTTGGAACATTTCATTTTCATCCGTTTCTAAGTCTGCCTGATATGAAGGCTACTGAAATCGAAAATTCGCCAACCCTGAAATACCACGAAATTTACGATGTGGTAAATGAGGCGATGCTCCGCCTGTCTCAGAGAGACCACAGTCCAGAGTTCCACCAGTCTCTTTTTCAGCTGATTTGCAGACTACCTGACTGCGCTCGCACAGCGCAAACAGCTCTGAAAGCTCTGGCGCTTCTGAGATTCGGCGACCAAGATGCAGCCGTTAAGGTGCTGGATGACTGCATCGGACACACTACAAGTGAAGGCATACCGTGGTCCACTGATAGGTCGCCCGCTGAAGCGACAGAAGAATTTGTGTGGCGTCAACTATGGCACTCTGATTCGGCATGGAAATTCTGCTTTGAACTCGATCAGCGTCCTGAGTTTGAATTTCTGTCGCCGTTCTTGGCCGATTGCTTTCCAATGGGGCTGCAAAACTATGTGACGTATTTTTACATGAACTTCAATGCCCTGCTGCAAGGCCTGAGGCTGGAGCTGACTCCCAACGACGAGAACGCTCGCCAATGGGTAAAGAACATAGCGCTTCGTCCTGGTGCCGACATCCAGGAACTGGTAGTTGGCGCCGGATTCTGTTGCGACCAGCGACTCCTGATTGAGCCTTGGCGCGATCTCCAGGTGGCCTTAACCACAGTTCCCAGGCGCCTCGCTGACGAACTAACAAGACGGATGCAGGTAATTAGCAAATTATTGTCGGTGCTCTGACTGTAAAATTGCAGCGCCGTGGCGATACTTCTGTACTTCTGCCGTACCTCTGTTTTAGCTCTCGAATAGTGTCCCAGTATCCAATTAATTCCTTTGACCACCACACAGGCACCTCAGGAGCTACAGTCCGGTTCTGTCTCAGCTGGCGTGTCTGACTAACTGAAGAAAGTGTCAACTGTGTGCCACAGAGTCCGAATTATGGCCTTCGATTGTATTCTAATTAGTCTTTTTCCTTTTTATTGTACATGGAAATTATAATTTACTTTCCAAATCAGTTTTCTCAGCTAATCTGTCACTTTTGCTCGGATACACGCTTCCCCGTGATCAGATCGGCTTTTATACACACCCAGGCCATGTTTTCTTCGTTTCCTTTATTCCTGGCCTGCTTTTTTGTTATGACTCTTGTTTTTGTGCTCTCCGTAAGTCAGGCGTCACTCATATTCGAAGCTACTTTGACCATTTGACTTGCTAAGCTCTGCTACTAGAAGGTAGCTTTTCTCTCTCTCTTAACGGAATTCCATGTAGTACCAATGACCAGCGAATGGCCACTGGCACTAAAGTACCAACTTGTGACTGACACTCACTTTGGCGACCATTTTAGTCGGCATGGAACTTTCCCACCCATTTAGCTTACTGATTTCTCTCGGGCTTATCGTGTTGCACTAATAAGCATTTTTGTCAACGCGGGTGACCACAGTGATGTAAGTGGTCGCTCTTTTTGGCCGCGGCGGTACTAAGCGGCTCCGATGGCGGCTGCGGTAGCGACCTGTCGTACAAGCTACTCAAATTTACTACCGTATGTAACTGCACTCATGATCAGCAAAAACGAAATTACATTTTGCAATGAATTTTTGACGTCTTACTGACCGAGAAAATACTGTTACAATGCCTATTTTCGTGTCGAACTTCCTGTCAATGTTTTTAGCCTATCTTTAAAATACTATATTCTTAATAAAACGAGCTCATAGGGATGGATTAAAAATTCTGCACTCTACGCTCGTAAAATGCGGCTCAATACAGCCAGAAAGTCACTGGCGAGCACTAAAACAATGCAGAAATCAGCGGTAAATTGAGCTCCGTTAAAATGAATTCGGAAAAAGACGGACCAACCAAGAAATTTACGTGTCTATGGTTCAACTGATCGCGATGAATGAGCCGATATTTTTCACTCAAAAACAATCGAATTCGCTTCAACTATCACGTGTCATTGACGCGAAGCTCTGCTTACCCAGCCCCACCCTAATAGCATGACGTCAATTTTGCTGCCGTTTTCGCCTCGAGTCTCCGTATTCGACTGGGACTACGAGAGCAACTCCAGCGGTCGCGTCGGCGTCGTCTACGCGGCCCTAGTTGAGCAACGCCAGCTAGTGGTGAAGAAGTTTCGCCGCGTAGCCGTGGAACAGTCGGCTCCGAGTGGCGGGGTTCAGGTTGACGAGTTCCGCACTGTGCGCCTCGTGTACATCAGACAGATGGACAATTCTTTGATAACCAGTGAGTTCTGGACGATATTCTCATTCTGATTCACACTGTTCCAAGTGTGACATGAGGGGTTTTTAAAGAGGGCTAAACCACCTTTTATTGCATTGCGATGCTTTCCCTTCCGGAATGAAGGTGTTGTTCATAGCTGGCTTTCGCACTGTGGCCACTTCCTGCTTAACTGCCGCCTGAATTCTGGCGGCTCATTTCGCTCCGGCCTGCTGGTCTTCAACGCTCAGTTGAACCTGCTGCAAACCTTGCACTTCGGCCTGACCATATCGCCGTGCTATTGCTACGCAGACAATATGTTCTACCTCCCCGGCGAGTCCGAGAACTGCATCCGGCGGCTGTCGGTGCCTCAGTTGCAGCTCGTTTCGGTGCTGGATTGCAGCGATGCTGGGGAGCGATACGTGCCGCAGGAGACCAAGTCTCCCTTCCAGGTCAGTGATGTGCCAGTAGTCTTGTTTGCATGGTGTTAAAATTTCAGAGAATTTGGTCAGAGCTTGAAAACATCAAAATCTGATGTTCAATATTGATGAATTGGTAAATGAAATGACTTAATCTTTTGCATATCTGTCGAGAACGATTCCTTACAATACACTTTTTTAATAAAGGCGCACTTTCTATGTGGTGGAAGCTCCATTTTATGAGTTGAGCGCTCTTCTACGGAGGGTGGGTGGGCACTTTAATGATTAAGCCTTTTTGTCAGTTTAGTGGGACATCATTTAAGTGGCGCGACTCAAAACTCCACCTGAGTGCACACTTCTGATTGGAACCTTTGAAGGTTATAGAGAATGTCTAAATGATTTTGCAAGCATTGCAGAACCTTAAAAAGGATTTTAATTAGGAAAACAAAATCCCTTGACGCCTCAGGTCTCAGTCAGCGAGACGCGCATCCTACTCTGCTCTTTCTACACCATCTCCCGACGAGTTGTGCTCAACGCCTACAACAAGGAGCCTTTCCAGCTGCAGGCGGAGATGCGGCTGGACTTTTCGCCGATGCGCTACGTGGACTCGGGCTCCGAGATCATCTGGTTCGAGGGTGGGCCCCAGCAGCATCGCGTTAAAATTCGTTACGTCACTATCGATCAGGGATTCTTTGTTTGTGAGTTGAGCTCGTTCTTGATAAAATCAACCTTACAACTACGAGCTACTTAAAGTGCAGAAAGTACTCGTACATAAATGTAGGGTCTCAAATTTGATGCAAGGGCTCCCGGTGCGATCATTAAGGTCCATCAGTTCCCTCCTTGCTCCAGCCGACCAGGAGGACTTTCTGAACCTGCTGGTGCCCAGCCGGTTCACGGTGCCATGGCTCGGCTCGGTCTGGCTGTTCGCTAACAGACGCGGCCAGCTCCAGGTGCTGGAGTGCCCGCACTTCAACGGCGCCGGCACCGTCGCCTACTTTGGCGGCTTCGGGCGCGCCGACTGCCAGCTGTGCACGAGCGTGGAGCTGCACAGAGAGAGCCGGTCGCTCTTCTCAGTGGACATGGTTCGTCAACTGGTCGGTCGCTACGAGGCGGACGAAACTGGCGACTGTCCAGTCTTCGTTATCTATCACTCTGCAGGTACTCAAGCTGACACGAACTCAGCGGCCGTAGGTACTGCCGCCGACGAGCAACTGGATGCGGAACCCGGGCACGAATCATCACAGCCCAGGTCTACGTCCACTCGAGACTTGGAGATTGGCGTCGACGCTCGAGTTATGTCATCGTGCTCCAGCCACGGCGGCAATAACTCTGTAAAGGCGGGACAGCAACAGTCTGGAATGTCTAGCTGAGGAAATTCGTGAAACTGACATAAAATACACAGTAATGTGTGCATGGAATTATTGCATTAGTAACTGGGTTACATCTTTGGTAACCCTGTGCCTAGTGCTATTATGCTCGTACGCAGATAGATAATTTAGGAGTAGAGTGAAATATGCTTAGAAAACGACTCTTCCACTGTTGCATCAACATTCTAAATCGTTGCAGGAATGTGCCCGAAAGTCGGCAAATTTTTCTGAAATATATTATCGAGTTTTAATGATGAATGTCAAAAAATGATCAAAGGATTCGGTCATTTTTTATTCGTTTCCTGCTTCGATAAGAAGCTGATTTTTTATACCTGCAACCTTCTTTAAAGGCAGATCTGAATATCAAAATGCTAAAATGTAGCAGGAAAATGAATCGCTGGATTCAGTAGTCACTGGGAAGCAGATATGTAATTTTTTAATTAGACCCAATTGTATTCAGTTTCTTGCGCACTACAGAAGCCTTCAGATGAAGGAAAATTATGCCTTTACATGTGCAGGAGGTAGTATAGCGCTCCTACATATGCATGGCTTGTGCCGCTGTGTATATAATAATTTTTTAGCTTTTTGACTGCTTCTTTTGTACAGTACTTCTTTTGTAGTTGCTGTTGCATGTAATTAAGATTGAGTTTAAAGACTGATAACGAAAGTCTTCGAAAAACATACCTTCTTTTTTGCCTATAAGATGCTGGATCAACCCATTTACATGTATGGGCAATAGATTTTATCAAAAAAAGTTTAATCGATCGATCGCCTAGGTTAAGCCTTCCAGTCCGACATAACTTAAACAACATTAGAAAGTATCGTTATGTTTGGGTTAAATTCCCCAGGTTGAATGCTCGTGACAATTTGTGCGTGAAAATGCAAGTTGCAAGTAGATCTCGTGGTCCTTTGGGGAGCTTTGTTTAATTATAATTATTAAGTTATTATTAATTATGATTATTTATTTTGATAATTATCGTTATCGTTTCAGAGAAGTGTTATAGCGCGAAAATTCAAACCAATTTCAATTGTAAATTGTATATAGCAACAATGGCGATATTGACACCCAGTGCTAAACGAACAGACGAGCGCAAACAAAATTTGGACAAGTAAAAAAATTATTGACTATCCTTTAGCTAAGGCATGTCCTGACGGACGCAAGGAATCTTTTTTATTTGTCTTTATATATCATTGACATTAGTATCAACCCATCCATCTCAGCAAAATTTTGTATTGTGGATGTGGCACTTCAACTTTAGTTAGTTTAGTTAGGCTAGGCCTTTGTAATAAATTTTCTATTTAAGTCGTTTTTATGAACTAAAGCATATTGTATAAAAAATGCTATAGAGACCTAATGTGTTCGTCATATAGCCCGTAATAGCTGTTACAAAAACATGACAAAATACTGTCAGATTGAAAAAATAGAGTATAAGTATTACAGTATATCTTATAAGCCATAGCCTATGGCATAGGCTACATTAGAGAAAATAATGAATTTATTTTTGTTTACATTCAAGTGTAAAATTTCGATTTTTGATCTTGAGTACTTGCATATTTTTAGATTTAAATGGTCAATATTTATAATTGGATTATAATAGCAAGTATGCCATATCCATAGTCAGGAAGATGGCACAGTGTGTGCTGGAATAAATTTTGGGGGGACAATCTGTGCACCATCAAAGTGCCATTAAAGTGCCATTTGTGCGCCAAGTTTGAAGGACCAAAAAAGGTCACGCAGACAATTTCTTCTCTACTTCTTCCAATTTGCTACATTTCTGCTTGTAATCTCATCTAAATCTTTGCACAGTAGTCACATTTTTGCCTATTTTGCCTATAATATTACTGATTTTACACCACTTGTGCACAAAAATGCACCAAAACCCTTTGTGTGTACTGCGCTTGTGCACCAAGATCCTTCATATGTATTGCGCTTGTATGCTAATGTGTGTCAAGATCCTTTGTGTGTGCCACACTTGTGTGCCAATGTGCACCAAGACCCTTCATGTGCATGGGAATTTTCCCCCAAAAAGGCCACCTTCCTGACTATGGTGCCATATTGTGGAAGGGGGGTATATGCCAGAAATTTCTGGCATATATTTGCTTCAAACAAGGGTTTGGCATACACTTTTGAGAAATTGGATTACAATTTTTCTGATTTAATTTTTGCATGAGCAAAGTTCATGGACCTTTTTTGGTCCTTCAGCATATATTTTTGGCTTTTTAGTATACATTTTTTATTTTTCTGTATTTCCTTCCGGCATACACTGACAACCATCTGCAATATGGCAAGTATGCCAATTGAAATTAATATATTGATAGGTAAGCCTACTAATAAAATTACCTATGCCTTTTTGTATTATATTTTGTTGTTTAGAAATTACAAACTTTTTGTTAAAAAAAGTCACATTTTGAAAATGCTTATCAAAAATTAAATTTATGAAAGTTTGTATTATTAAATATTGCTAAATATGTTTTTTCTATTTGAATTTAATAGCTTAAAGTTATTTATTATATTAGATATTAATTCAATTTTTGCTTTTTTTATGTGTATTAATTTTTATTCTAAATTTATTGACATAAATTAAAACCACCATATATCTATTTAATCTTTTTTATTATTAAGGCTTAGTGGCATAGTTAAAAGTCAATAATGGGATTGGACCATTCATTAAATTTTTAGACTAATAAAGGGTTAAATTAAAAATAAAACAGATTTTTGCCATCAATTATTTCTAAAGGGATGACTGCCCCACTGACCTTCTCTGTTTGTACCTTCTGTAGCTGTTCTTTAATAAATCATTGGATCAATTTTTTATATGTTGCTATCTATTAGTTAATAGTTGTAGAAGTTAGCAAACCTAGAGCCTAGCCCAATATAATAGTAGCACTAGTAGTAGGTTGGCTTGTATATTGTGAGTGTAGCTGTCATGTTTCTGTTTTGTTACCAGATGAGCTAAGGTAGGCCTAAGGACTAAAGAAAGTGCTATGCTACAAAGACTTTGAGTCTGGAAGTCAGAGCTAAGACTATAAATTATTGGGGAAATATCTATCTTCAAATTGTGGCAAAAATTTGGTATTGGGTATAAAATTGTACCCAAATATTGCCAGAAAATGATTTTGAAAAAACAAAAGCAATCTTGTTACTTTCATTTTTTGTGCAAAAAATTCTAAAGTTATTATATTTTTGTATTTACTCAAGCATATATTTTGAAAAACTAAAATTAGCATAACTTTTACTAGCAGCAGTGATTTTTTTAAGGTTGCAAAAAGTTTCTATTAATAAAAATGCCAAGATTATTACTAAATGCCTTTTGTTAACTTCATATCATTTGTCTCTAGGGCTTGGATCTATCTGAACTGCTTTCACTATGCACAATAACATTTCAGCTTTAAACGGCAAGCATGGAAGATGCTGAAACAGAGCGCGTTCAAGTGTCTTTTGTCACTAAGGATCCCGAGTAAGTTGTTAATTCTTTAAAGCAGTGCTTGACTTTGGTAGGTTAATTTAGGATATGAATATTGATTCTAACTTTTTTGCTTTAAAGGTTCTCAGTCAGCAACTACCCGATTTATGTGCAGTTGGACAGTGGGAGAGGCGATCTCAGTGACATGGTTAAGAGCCTTCTAGCAGGAGATCATGGTGAGTCAGCGGACCCATTTTTCCCCATTTGAGTGTCACTATTATATAGTGACACTAGTTCAATAGCACCTTACTAGTGTCAGCTTTAAATTGTTTTTTTATATTAATTAGCACCTCTCACAGAATCTGCCACTCAGTCATTTATCACAGACACAGGGCAGTCACAGATTCAGTCAGTGGGTAGTCACAGATTTAGTCAGTGGGTAGTCACAGATTCAGTCAGTGGGTAGTCACAGATTTAGTCAGTGGGTAGTCACAGATTCAGTCAGTGGGTAGTCACAGCTTCAGTCAGTGGGTAGTCACAGATTCAGTCAGTGGGTAGTCACAGATTCAGTCAGTGGGTAGTCACAGCTTCAGTCAGTGGGTAGTCACAGATTCAGTCACAGGGTAGTCACAGATTCAGTCAGTGGGTAGTCACAGATTCAGTCACAGGGCAGTCACAGATTCAGTCAGTGGGTAGTCACAGATTCAGTCAGTGGGTAGTCACAGATTCAGTCACACGGCAGTCACAGATTCAGTCAGTGGGTAGTCACAGATTCAGTCACAGGGCAGTCACAGATTCAGTCAGTGGGTAGTCACAGATTCAGTCACAGGGCAGTCACAGATTCAGTCAGTGGGTAGTCACAGATTCAGTCAGTGGGTAGTCACAGATTCAGTCACAGGGCAGTCACAGATTCAGTCAGTCACCCAGCATTCAGTTGCCGCTTTCAACTGTAGGCGGCGCAACCAACGGCGCCCCGACGCCAGCCGAGTTCGAGTTCCTGGTGCAGGACGAGCTGCTGGTGGGGACGCTGCGCCAGCTGGTGGAGGACCGCAGCCTGGCCATGGACGCCGTCCTGCGCGCCGAGTATTTCCCCAGACGCGCGGCCCCGGCGCCGCACGCCGAATTGGCGCTCGGCAATCTGGTCAGCTGCGTGCGCGCCCGAGGCCGGCGCCTCCTCGTTGGCTGCTACGATTACAGCGTTGCCATCGGCGACGTTGACGGAGGCGCCGAGCTCAGCCTGAAGTTGCCGGACGCTCACGAGAGGGAGGTGAAGGCGGTCGACTGGCTGACTGCGGCGACTGACGGCGCTCAGGGAGACGTCGGCGGCAGCGAGTTTGTGTCCGGCGGGCACGACCAGGACTGCCGGATCTGGCGCTGGGAGCCCGGCGCCGGCTCAGCCCGCTGCCTGGCCGTGTGCAAGGGCCACGCCGGCCCCGTGCTGTGCGTTGCCGGCAGCCCCGCCCCGGCCTGGGGCTACTTCGCTTCCGGCAGCTTCGACGGCCAGGTGAAACTGTGGCGCGCCAGTGAGGAGGGCATGACGGCCGAGACAGGTGAGAAAATGTCGTCCTAGATCCCCAGACTGTAGTTTCCGCCCTCCCAGATCTCCAGGCTGTAGTTTCCGCCCTTCCAAATCCCCAGGCTGCAGTTTCCGCCCTCCCAGATGCCAGGCTGTAGTTTCCGCCCTCCCAGATGCCAGGCTGTAGTTTTTGACCTCCCAGATCCCACGCTGTAGTTTCCGCCCTCCCAGATCCCTAGGCTGTAGTTTCCGCCCTCCCAGATCTCCAGGCTGTAGTTTCCGCCCTCCCAGATCCCCAGGCTGTAGTTTCCGCTCTCCCAGTAGTGACAGCAAAATGATCGCTTGGCCGTGTCGCCTCCCCGACCTTCCCCCGCAGGCGGCATCAGCCACCAGAGCAAGCATGCGGTGCCGAGCCGAGTGCCGCTGCGCACCCTGGCCGGCCATCGGGACGCCGTGCACGCCGTCGACTTTGCCGACTCCGGCCGCCTGTTCTCCGGCGGCGCCGACTGCAGCGCCCGTCTGTGGGACGTTGAGATCGGCGCCGAGACGGCGCTGCTGAGAGCGCCGGGCGCCCTGTTGAGCCTGCACAGCCGGCCGGACTGCCGGGCCCTGCTGGCTGGCTGCGCCGGGCCGCAGCCCCGCCTGTACGACCCCAGAAGCTCCGGCGACACCCTGGTGGCTTGCTTCAACGCGCACGACACCTGGGTGAGCGGCGTCCGCTGGTGCCCCCGGCCCGGCAGCCAGCTGTTCGCCAGCTCCAGCTACGACGGCGTCGTCAAACTGTGGGACCTGCGCTGCTCCAAGGCGCCCCTGTACGACCTGAGGGATCACCAGGGCATCGTCACCACGGTTGACTGGTCCGACACCGGCCACGTGGCGTCTGGCGGCGCCGACGGCACCGTCAAGATATTCAAGGCTGAGCTAGCCTGATGACTGCGCTGTAACTACCGTACGCAACCCCGCTCCTGTGCATTTCCATTTGCTCGATGCTGCTGCTAAAGAGTTTTAGCAGAAAATAAAAATCATTATTGCCTGGCCAGCTTCCTACTTGCTGGCTGCCTTTTTTCGGATTGGAAAAAAAGCAGATAGAGAGACGTGCGTTTAAATCGGACCTTCTTACTTTCCGTGGCCAAAATGGGACATCGAAGGTCACCATACCTGCCGTAACTTTTGAATTGAATATTCAAATTCTGATTCGCCATTTATTATTATTATTCAGTCGGTAAGAAAATGTACACAAGTATAAAATTTTAAGTCAATAAGTAGCAAGGCCGCAATCAAGAAAAATAAGCGCTATAGAGAAACTGTTGTTATTTTTTTTCTAGGAGTAAAAGCGAGTGCGTGCCGCAAGCTACAGGGGAAGACTCTCTAGAGGAATTTTTTGTTAAATTTTGTTACGCAAGATATTACGTAATTTCTTTGAGTTGAGCTTCAGATTTGAACAAATACGATCTAGATAAGCGGGAGGAAGGAATAAGTAAATAAATTGTTTAGTAGACTCTGCACAATAATGTGCGTATCACAGTTGCTTTATTGTAGCCATGGTAACCGCTCCGCCCGCACCTGTCAATCACTTGGGCTTGCAGCTGCGCAGGTGCACCGGCAGCCGGTCCGGGTTGAACGTCCGGCCGCAGTTCTCGCACGGCACCAGCGCCGCCTTGGCCGCCTCCCAGGCCGACTCGTTGTAGGCGGCGATGTCGTAGGCGCCGCGGCCGCCGCCGCCGATTGGCATCTCCTTGGGCTTGACCGGCTCCGGCCGGCGCTGCTCCTTCGGCAGAGCGGCGTTCTGGACGCGCCACTTCTCCAGGCACTGCGGCTCGTGGATGGCGATGGACTTGGTGCCGAACTCGCGGCTGCAGATGTAGCAAACCACCGTGCGCGGCTTGGCTGGAGCCCGCGCCGGCTCCGGGGTGGCGTAGTTTGATGAGCCGCCGCCGCCCTTGGGCTTGCAGACCCGCTCGTGCACTTCGATTCGATCGGTGGCGAACTTGCGACCGCAGTTGCCGCAGGGGATCAGCTGGGATTGGGCCGACTGCGAATAAGGAATGGGATTTTGATTCAGGGCTGCTGGGACTGTACTGTACGTACATATAGATCGGGATGGCAGAAGAATTCTCACCTGCCACGCAGCCTCATTAGCGGTGCCTCCGCCGCCGCCGCCGCCGCCGCCTCCGCCCAGTGCGGCCGGTTTCTGCGGCTCCGGCCGACGCTGATGCTTCGGCAGCTTCGAATTCTCCGCGCGCCATTTCTCCAAGCACTTGGGCGTGTGAATGTCGATGCTGCTGGTGCCGAACGGCCTGCCGCAGATGTAGCAGATCACGGATGGCGGACCTGTGGCGGCGGGCTTCGCGGCGGCTGCTGTCGGTGCTGGCTTTTTAGTTTGCTGTGACGGTGACGGTGGCGGTGGCGGCTGCGTCTGCGGCTGCTGCTGCGGCTTCTGAGTGTCCGCTGGTGCGGCTGTTCCGCAGTCTGGGCAGAATTTGAATCCCGGCTTCATGACGGTTCCGCAGCTGCTGCACTTGCTGTTGTTGTTGTTGTTGTTGTTGTTGTTGTTGTTGTTGACTGCTGGCGCCTGCTGCGGCTTCTTGTCCGCTGGCATCTTGCCGATGACCTGGGATTGTTAGAATCAAGCTCGCTGCTTAGGACAGATCAGCTAACAATCAGAATGCCTCAGGGGCACGGCAACAAACCTTGGGATTTTCTAGAGTTGCCGTTCCTGGCCTGGAATTGCTTTGCTGCACCTGCAGCGTCGGTGTCAGCGGCTTGCTTTGCTGCTGCTGGGGCGCCGGCTTCAAAGGCTTGCCCGGCTTGCAGCTGCGCTGGTGAACAGGCAGCCGGTCAGGAGCGAAGGTCCTGCCGCAGTTCTCGCACGGCACCAGCTGACTCTTCGCTGCCTCCCAGGCCGCCTCGTTGTACGCGTTGAGGTCGTAGCTGCGGGTGCGCGACGGCGGGCCCGCTTTGTAACCACCGTGACCCTGCTGTCTGCCCCGTCACCCCGCTGTCTGCCCCGTCACCCCCTCTGTCTCCACCCGTCACCCCGCTGTCTGTCCTGTCACGCTGCTACATAAATGCGATTTTCGCATTCGATGCTCCCAAACACCGCAGCAGATCGTCAAAGCAATCCTCACCCTCCCTTGCCGCCAATGGCGGGAAGTTCGACGGGTTTCTTAGGCAGCGGCCTTCTCAAGTGCTTAGGCAGCTGGTCATTTTCAATCTGCCACTTCTTCAGGCACTGCGGCTCGTGAATGCTGATGGAGGCTGTGCCGAACTCGCGCTGGCAGATGTAGCAGACAACCGAATTGGGTTTGCGCATCATCGCCTGCGCTTCATTATTGTTATGCAATAACGCCAGTATTGCGATTTTCATGTTACAGCCTTTACACGCTGTAGTATACATTGTTATTGGGGTGACAGTTAAGACAGTGGGGTGACAGGGGAGACAGCTGGGTGACAGGGGAGACAGCTGGGTGACAGGGGAGACAGCGGGGTGACAGGGGAGACAGCTGGGTGACAGGGGAGACAGCTGGGTGACAGGGGAGACAGCGGGGTGACAGGGGAGACAGCTGGGTGACAGGGGAGACAGTGAGCTGACAGGGGAGATGGCTGGGTGACAGGGTAGACAGTTGAGTGACAGGGGAGACAGTGGTGTGACAAGGGAGAAAGTGGGGTGACAGGGGAGACAGTGGTGTGACAAGGGAGAAAGCGGGGTGACAGGGGAGACAGTGGTGTGACAAGGGAGACAGTGGGTAGACAGCCGAGACAGTGAGCTGACAGGGTGGCGACGGGTGACAGGGATGACAACGGGGGGGCTGGGAAGACAGTGAGGTGACAGGGGAGACAGACAGTGGGGTGACAGGGGAGATACGGTATTAATGTAACAGGTATCAGATGTAAGTTTTCATTAAATGCGTCAGCAAAGAATTAATTTAACACTAAACACTCGGCAATTCAATAAATATCAACTATGAAAAGTGTCACAAAAACTTACATAAATCTTGAAGTGTGGCCGCAAATCCTGCGCTGCAGGCCTTCAAGAACGCACTTTATCTTTTCTTGGGATGTCGATGCTCATGAAGCGGGTATTTATTTTTTTGGTAACCCCCAAAGCAAGTACCTATGCTCCACATGTGCGGAAAGGCTTGGAGCTTCACATAGGGCCAGTTGAGAGAGTAAGCGCGCACAAAACATGAATTGTCTGCCCCCACCCTCGCTTCTCAGCTGGTTGCTTGGTTACGCCAAACTATAAAGCTGTATGCAAGCGCGCAGGTCTGTCTTTTCCTACACTGTCTTTCTTACCCCATTCACACAACCCAGCTAATTCAATGATAATCATTGAACCTCTACCCCCACTAATGCACATTCAAAGTGGTTGAGAGGGCGTCTCACTGTACATACAGAGCCCAAATTCAAACCGTTTGCAGGTTGGCCTGCAATGCGGGCGCTTCTCTCACGATAAGAGAGACTGCATGGCACGGGCCGTCGCGCATGAGGCGGCTGATGATCCGTGGAGTGAGCTGTCAGCCTCATCACTGAGCATTGTCCGTCTGTTGCGCTGCTGTGTAAGCAACTGGGTGTCCTTACTTTGCTTCTCTTTATTTTCTTCTGGCCAGTCTTGCATTCTCATCTGTCAATCCTTTTTTCGGTATCTCTCCACAGACTTTTTCAATTTTTTCCGACTTAAAGTTATTCAAAGTCAGAGGTATTTCATAAATCAACTCGTATTATTGGGAAGTAATCAGCTGCTGAAGACATGCGTGACCCAAAAATATTATCTTTATCGATTTTTTTATGCTACTTCTCCGTAGAGGTCACCCCTTTATGTCAAGTTCTCTAATCCCTCAGTGTCTGAATTATATATAGGGCTATCTGATTTTTCGTATTCCATTTAATCACTTTGAGGCTTAGTTGCTGGACTAAAAAGAAAATCAACAAAGCAGAAGGAAAACAAACTTGGCTAGCTTTTGATCTTGGGTGTAGCAGTTCAGAGACAATAGTGTTGTTTAAAAAAGTGCCAATTCTGTGTTTTTGTTTACGAGTGCAAAGCCAGCCCGCCTTATTTGCACTGTTGATGGGCGCCGCAGGCGGGTCCACCCAGATTAACAAGTGAGTTAAAAGTTATTAAAGTTACAGGCGTATGACAATCAAATAATTTGAAATCTGCAGAATCTGATCATGTCTACATATGTGTAATTCATCAATTCTACCGCTAAAAATTATTCATTTTTACGTTTCGAACCAAAAAGTATTATATTAAAACTCTGCATATTCCTTTTACTCTAAGTAGCTAGTTAAGCCTTTATCATCAGTTTTTCTTCGGATTATCATTATTCCCTAAACATGAGCATAAAATACTACTGTATGCCTCGAGCAAAACCAAGACAAAAAGGCGTGCATTAAATCAAAAGTTTTAGGAAGCTGGTATCTCACTTGGTATTGTTTGCCATTTTAAACCGCTCAATTCATCAAAAGCAATAAAGCGTTTTAGGCTGCTTCAAAACAGTACATGTAAGTGATATTTATCAAAAAAATGTGGGTAAAAATCGGTACTTGCAATTAACAGGCGCGCAATGACGGACTTTGAAGTACTCATTTGTGACGGAAAACGCAAACTGCATTCAACAGATCGGACATGGGGGACGTTAAAATTGCTACTAAAAGTAGCAATAATTTTAGAAATTTTGAGACCGGCTCTGCTTGCTTCCGTGTATCGCGACGGCACGTCAAATTTTCTAGTGTTGGGAAAAGCTATTTTGTTTTAATGGAAACATTTTTTAATTTTTGTAAGACATGAAAAACGCATAAAAACTTAATTTTTGCAATGAAAAATCTAAGGAAAATTACAGTTTGCCTTGCTAATAATCTAAGGGGAATGGTTGTCGTGGTTAGAAGTCACAGCACGCGGCAGCTGGTTAGCAACAAGGGCGGGTGCCTTCAGCGCGTAACAATGTCATAATTACAAAGACGGCGGAATGGCGTGCGATAATTCTTAGAACTTTAATAAGCGGCTCTTCGAAACTATTTGCGGCTAGCATGAGTTTTAAAAAAAGCAGATCAATAATGTTAAAAAACCGAATTTTTTTCACTTTCTTGAGCTGCTTGGTCAATCGATCAACAATAATAAATTTTCATTAAATTTTCATTAAAATCGTACAATATAGTCAGTAACTGAGCATGTCTCAGGAAGCAAAAAAAATTGAAAATCGACACAAAAAAGAGTCAGAGCCGATCTGCCTACCCAATGGACACAAGATATCATCATGTTTGTTGACAAAAGCCCGAAACTCAAGTCAGCCGACCCAATCCACCAGGCGGATACTTAAACAAAAAAGAAGACACACAAAATAATTCTTTTAACTAAGAAGGTCCGAGTCAATCGGCAGAGACAGACACCGAACTGACATGCACGGGCTGATTCGAGCTCTCAGACCCAGCTGTCAGCCACTGGCGGCTGCTGCTGCTGCTGCTCGTCCTGCTCGTGACTCTGCATCACCGTGGTGGTCCTTGTAGTGGTGGTGGTGCTGTATCCGTAGTTCCGACCAGCTCGGTTGATTTGCGCGTACTGCGGCTCGGAGGCTGAGCCTCGCAGCTCCATCGTGTTTGCCTTGAAGGATAAATTAAGTAGTCTGAAGTGATAGGACTAAAACAAAACATTTCGGCCAGCAAGAATGTCCTCCAGGCAGCTCACCTCGAAGGCAGCGTTGTCGTATGCTTCGCCGCCACCTCCGTCGCGCCGTTCCGTGACGCCGATGCTGATGCCGGCGCCGCCGCCCGCCCTGGCTCCAGCAGCGGAGGCGGAGGCGGCCGCGCTGCGCTGCTCCAGCTGAATATTCGTCTGCTTTGACGCTGAGGCTGAGGCGGCGGAGCCGGACTGAGCGCCAGTTGCTGAGGCGCTCTTCTGCTTTTGCTTCTGCAGCTGCTGTTGCTGGCTGGATTTGTGCGGCCCGCTCCAGCCGAACTCGTCTCGAAGGCGGTTTCTGGGGGGAGTTGGGGAGTGGCTATGACAGAAAGGCCTTGGGACTTTGCAGTGAGAGTTCGGTTGATTAGAAATCACAAGTGAAAATAATATGTGGAAGCAGATCGGAAAGCAGACTGGCAGGCCAGGGGATCCTCTCACTTGTTCGCAGCGCCCTCGCCGCTGGAGGCCAGGAAGGCGAGCAGCGCGTCAGCGTATTTGACAACGGTCTCCGTGTTGCTGGCCGGGTTGGCGCTGATGTGCACCAGGCTGGCCACCGCGCCGCACCGGAACAGCTCCTCGGCGACTGTCCCGGTCTCGCGACGGAGCGCGGCGAACAGCGCCGCGATGACGGCAGCCACCTGATCGGCTGGCCGACGGCTTCCAGCCGGCTGCGGCAGAGCCTTCACCTGGGCGCTGCCTCCGGCCTGCTGCGACTGCTGCGCTGGCGGCAAAACTGAGGCAAGCAGCTGCACCTGCTGGGCTGTCACCTGGGGGAGATGCGTGTAGGGATAGTTAGATAGATAGATAGATAGATTGGTTGATTGATTGGTAGATTGATTGATTGATTGACTGATTGATTGATTGATTGATTGATTGATTAATTCACTGATTTATTGACGGATTGATGTACAGGCACACAAGCCTCAGGCGCACCTCCTTAGGCGCGGAGTCCTGCAGGACGTTGCGGTAGGCGGTAGCCAAGGTGACCACGGCAGGCCAGAGTGGCGGCGGGGCCTCGGCCACTAGCTGGCACAGCAGATGGTGCCCTTTAGAGGCCCGGAACTGTTTACGGAAGTCCACAGCCGGCTGCCAGGAGCAGGCCGCCAGATTCTGCACCGTGCCCGCCGCGGCTTCGAACATGTGCGGCCGCTGGCAGACGTCCAGCAGGTGCAGCAGCAGCGGCGCCATGTCTCTGGGGCACCAGATCCGGTCCATGCCGTACATCGGGTTCGGCATCCGGCGCTGAATGATCGGAGCCGGGTCGGCGGCGCCGCCAGCCTTGCCTTTGCCGTCAGCGGCTGGCTGCGGCTTCTTTTGTCCGGCAGCCCCCTGCTTGTCCTTCGGCTGTCTGGGGCCGCAGCAGGCCAGCGGCGATTTCTTGGCGGCCCCGGCGGCGGCGGCCCTGGCGGCGGCCTCCTGGCGTCGCAGATAGCCGGGATCGACCACCTCCTGGCAGGCGAAGGCCAGGTTGCGCACGGCGCACAGGCAGTTCTCCAGGCCCGGCTGGTTCACCTCCAGCTGGGCGGAGTGGGCGGCCAGCAGCGGCCAGACGAGGCAGTCGGGCAGGCCGGGCGAGCGGCGCAGGCGGTCTCGCCACTGCTCGCCGGGCGTGGAGGACACGGAGCGGAGCACGCCGGAGGCCAGGTAGAACAGGAAGGTGGCATGCATCGGCTGGTGGACGCTGACGAAGGCCTCGCCGCCTCGCTGCTCAAGGCCGGCGTGGGGCAGCAGCACGGTTTGAACCTGCCGGCCGATATGTATCGATAATCGAATAATTTTATTATTACGGAATCTTTACTTCCTTGCTGAGGCTAAACGAGTTTTCAACTGTCTCTCCCGCCATCATTCTACCCCGACACGCACCAGAGTCTGCGCGCAGGCGTCAATGACGTCGGGCTTCAGGCTGGGCGTCGAGCTGATGTTCCACACGGCGGCGCAGGCGATCTCGCGCGACTCCTCGTCTTTGCTGACGGCGATCACCTCGCTGAGCAGTTTGAGCGCGCCCAGACGGCACAACTCGAATTTGAGCTCCTCCAGCTTCTGCTCGGAGACTGGCTCTCGTTTCTTCATTAGCTCGTCCTCCTCGTTTGACCTGCACGAAGTTTTTAGTAAAAGTTTTGCAGTCTGTCCCTTAGGGAGGCGATGATTGTCAGGTGCATGAAAAACGTCAAGGATGTCAACTGTACCTGAACGTGACGTTGCGCACGATGCCGAGCAGGTTCCTCATCAAGTCAAAGCCCTGACCGCGGCTGCCGCCGACAGCCGCCTGAAGCAGCGCCACCAGCGGCGGCAGGCCACCCAGCCGGAAGAATTCGACCTTGGCGAAGTTGTCCGAGAAGGTCACGTGCTGGATGAAAGCGGTGGCGTGCAGGACCGTCAGCTCGTTGTCGGAGCGCAGGTAGGCGACCAAGTCAGCCATGGTGGGGTCGCGGAAGCCGGCGGCGTCGCCGTCGACCATCTCAACCTGGCGAGTTTGCTGCCGCACCGTTGAGCGCTCGGTTTGAGTCTGCTGCAGAGTCTCCTGTCGCATTGCTGTCATGGCAACGTTGGACGATTCCTGCAGGTCGATGTCGCGAACAGACAGGCCGTAGCCGCCTCCGCCTCCGCCTCCGATTCCGCTGCCGCCTGTCACGCTTGCGCTGCCCTGAGAGCGCAGAGTCAGTGAAGCAGCGCCTCCAGTCACGGCACGAGCGTTGGGGCTGGGCAGAGCTGGTGGTGGAGCGCAGGTTAGGCGGACAATCAGTTTGAGTAAGCAGGGTTAATGAAGCAGGGTAAAATCACCAAGCCGTGTCTCACATCCAAGCGAGCCGAACTTGTCCGCTCTACTCAGTGTGACTCCGCCGCTGACGCCGACGCCGACACCGTCGGACTCGTCACGCAGCTCTCGATAATTCACGTACTGATTCTGCTGATCCACCACCACCTGCTGCTGCTGGCGGGCGGCCCAGTCCAGCCCTGACGCCTGCGATCCGTGCAGACTGCCGGCCGATGGCCGCGAGCCCTGACGAGTGGTTTCAACCGACACCGTGTAGCCGTAGCTACCGCCGGTGCCGCCAACGCCGCCGCCGCCGACTCCGTTGACGTACTGCGGCGAGCGCGGCCCACTGATATTGGAGGCTGAGCCCAGCCGGGCGCCAGTCACCTGTCGGCTCGATGTGGCGGTCGAATATTCGTAGCGGTGCTGCGACGGCGGCGGCGGCAGGTTCGCGTAGCTGCTGTAGTCGTCCAAGTCCGGCGGGGGTGGGGGCGGTGGCGGCTGCTGCTGCTGCTGGCGGAGCTCTAGGTGCTGCTGCTGCTCCAAAAGGCGACGGCTGCTGGAGCTGGCGGCGCTGGAGTGAGAAAATGAGCAGCGTGCGTGAATTCGAATGATATAAAACGGTTGAGGGCTTGCTACGAGGGGAAGTCAATCCCCCTTGTTTCTCTGAAGTTGAAATGTTCCACTGAAGTCTGCAGGATCAGGGATCCTCTCCCAGTGGAACTAAATCTTTAGATTCATTAACTTCACTTTTCGTTCGGCAAACTCATGCGCATTTAATTTCAATTAGAAGAATTTAAAGTCTAAAAATAAAGGCTTCGGTTCTTTCGTGCAAGTGGACATCATGCACGGCTTTTTGAAGAGTGAGAAGCATTCAGGTAGAGGCTGCAGCAGAATGCGACCACTCGAGTGAAGAAACAAAAAGAATCTTTTTAACTTCCAAGACGAAAGATTTTTTTCAAATAAAAATGGTTGTTGATCTGCTGTCAAGATTACTGCACTTGTCAACCTTAGAGTTTCAACTTCAAAGGCGTCCATCTTGCCTCTGATTCTTTTCGATTGTGTTCGAAGTGGGCTTGTAGTGGTCATGTGGCCTCTTCACCGCTTTGTTTAGAAGAATACAGGGGCAGCAGAGGCTCGCAGGAAGGGCAGAGGGACAGAGAGAGAAAGGTCAGCAGCGAGATGGTCATTGTTGCTGGGTTGGAAACTGACGAGGTCAGTTCATTCTGGGGCAACATCAGATAGAGAGATGAGAGAGTGGGGAGCTGCGGCCACCGAAAATGTGTTTGGCATGTCCAAGTGAGCCGGCTACAGTCAAGCAACAAATGCGACCTGCGAAGCAGGTAGGAGCGGCCCATTGTGCCACAGTGTGTTCGGCACATTCAGCAGCAGGGCAAGAAAATAAAAGCAAAACAAAAGATGGAACAGAAATGACAAACTCAGCTCGGGTTTCGATGCTGCTAATTAACTGTTGCAGTCAGTTAAGTTGCTCAGGTGCTGCGACTCATCTCTGGTATAGGAGCCAATCAGAGCAACCTGTCCATGGCCTGCTGCTCACCTGTTTCCCAAAGGTTTCTCATATCTAGTTCTTGGGATAAATAAATTGATCGATAAGAGGGATAAACTACGAAATCTAATTAACATTGAAATACTGTTTAACATGAAGGATGACAATATGGGATAAATTTTTAGAAGCGAATCAATTGGAGCTCCCACAGAGGTGCAGCCTCCCGGACTCACCCCGGACTGCGCGGGCCCGCCGCGTATCCGTAGCCAACGTCGACGTCAAACGACGGATTGCCCAACGAGTAGGGCGACGACAGGTCGACGCTGACCACGGCCGGCTGGGCGGCCGACTCCAGCGTGCGCACCTCGGTGCGGTACTCGCGTGTGTACTGCACCCCGCCTCCGCCGGCGCCGCTGCCGCCGTTGTCTTGGTGATAGGCCACGTCAACGGAATGCGGCATTCTCTCCGTGGTCAGGTAGCTGTCGCGGAATTTAATCATTATTAGATTTTTTGGCAATTAGCCGTGACGGGAAACAACACAAATCAATTCCAGCGCACTTCCAGTTCGAGCAAAGTCTATTTATAAGAAATGAAGGCTCACACTTTGTTGGTGTAGCTCGGGCTGCCCAACCCACTGGCCGAACCGTTGAACGTTGAGTAGCGCAGCTGTTCGGCCATGCTAATTAATGAGAGACCGGAAATCAGGCGGCCGGTAATTATATTATTAATTTGGAGTAGAAATTCTATGCCTCTGCACCTTGGCTTCGTGCACACTTTTACAACTTGCCTTACCTTACGCAAGCAGAAATTGGCTTTCACTACTGCTGCCGAGAGAAGATATACAGCTGCTGGCTCAAGCAGTTCCTCAAAGTTGACGCCTCTCTGCAGGCAATGATGACTGTGCCTCCGGGGACCGTCTGGGGGAGAGGCAGGTTTAGACAGGGGGCGACTCTTCACTCTGTGGCTGCGCGCGTTTGCAGGCTGCGTCAGTCCAGCTTTTCTTTGCCCGAGGCCGGCCCTCGTCTAGCCGGAGGGGGGCGGCGCTGCCCGCTGCGGTATTGGCGCACCGAGATGCCTTTCTCGGGTGCAAACAGTGGAACAGAGCGGACAGTGGCATGGCTAGGAGCTGCATAGGGGCAGCCTGGCATGCAGAAATAGACACAGAGATAGAGACTGAGGGAGAAAGACCTGAGAGACACCAAAGTAAGCTGAATGTACTCCGACGCATCGTTTGCTTAGATAAAAAATTCCATTTTCAAAGATTGCCTAAAGCGGGTGGCCCGCGCACGCCCAACCCCCTCGAGCTCGCGCGGCGGCCCTTCGGCTGGGTGTCGCTCAGGAGGCTGAGACGTGAGCGCGCATCGAGCACAATGGGGCGCGGTGAGAGCTGGAGTGAGCGTCTCACAGCATCGGGTGCGGAATGAGGGAGGAGGAAAGGAGAGGCAGGCGGACAGGCTGCAGGGTTTGTAGCGCTTCCAGCAGCAGCAGCAGCTTATTCACTGGGCCATAAAGCGCAGCTTTGATGCGAACGGCTTGACAAAACGCATTAGAGGCTGCGCTGTAGAGATGCCAAAGCAGGAATTCTCTATCAACTCGCGCCCACTATGAGTCGCACGGCCTGTGAAAAGCATAAAGTATTCGCAATTCCATATTTGCCCGTGCGTCACAGCGCTCTGCCACAAATTCTCTTTTTATGCCAAACCAGAGAGCGGCAGAAAAAATGTCGAATTGCTATACAATGAGGCGATGAAAATGAAAACAAACAGACTAGCAATGCCAGTGGCAATGTCTGGCAAGTAGTTTTACATACGCTTTACGCAGCCATTGTGGTTGCTGGCAATTATTTATACCAAATTGTCATTTCAAAATACTGAGAATGTTTCTGATAGGAATTACGGCTGCACAGAACGAGTGGGATAAAGAAATCAAGGCAATTAATTGAAGAAAACATAAAAGTAAGAGATGCTTCATGACACACAGAGACAGGGCCGCAGCAGAAACGGGGGAAAAGCAACCAAGTGTTCCTACGGCAAAAAAGCAATAAAAACAATTGATTGCACAGGGAACAGTTTAAAGGAATAAAGTTTGAGTAAAAGAAGATTATCAATGCTGAAAGAACAGCAAAGGAATGGACTAACTAAATGAACAAAAAATCTTGTATGAAGGGCATTTTTGCGTACAAACACAGTTGCTGACGGAAAACTAGTTAGTGAGTAACTGTGAGTTACTCACAGTAATATCTGCGGGCTTTAATGCTCTGGCAAAGTTGTAAACTAGATCGCTCACGCTCAGTCTCATCTGAATCCTGAGCAGAGGTGGAGGCAGAAAATATCTGATTGATTTTTTTTGGCCGATATAGCATGACTGAGGACCCAGTTTTTAATGCGAGTGGAATGAAAATCTAGGACATTAACTTGAATTATTTTTCATTTCTGTGTTGAAATTTTTTCTCACTTTTGCTTCAGTTGAATCCGGTCCTGGTGAGTAGCAATGTTTGCTTGATTTCTGTGGCAGAACCGTTTTCTTTCACCTAAATCGATCAATTGTCAATAGGAGCTGTCAGAAAATCATGGGGGGGAACTGGGGTTAAAATAATCGATTGAGTCAACAATCAGCGCTTGCAAATGCCACGAAGAGGCGAAGCAGTGTGGCAACGAATCTATTTGTTTAAAATAGCCAAATTTAGTTTTATTCAGGTCAGAATTTTATCAAATTTGAAAAGATAGTTTTTTCTTAAAAAAACTGCTGGATTTGACATAAGTTTGTGCCTAAATATATGCCATTTAATTATATGAAAGTCTCCATTTAAAGCTCAAATTATTCAATGTAACAAAATACATTTAAATCGGCTTACTTGGTTGGCGTCTCTTGACTCAGAATTTACAATTGATCGAGCTTTCGCGCTCTCAAAATTCTGCACTGACACCAGCACAAATCTATGGCAATTTTATTGTCCTTAACTTATTCAATGCGAGAAATTTCCGGGCTCAGTGTTGGAAATAGGAACATTGTAAATGTAAAAATGCCTAAAGGCTTAATATACCTTTTCCAATTCAAGAATGTCATAAGTAACTTCAAATCTGTCAAGGATAGCAGAAACGCATACATTCAGCTCGCAAGCCGAGTGCCAACTAAGTGTCTATGGCAAAGAACTTTCACCAGCTGGGCGGGTTCTGATCCTCCTCTAACAAAGTCTGCTTTATTTACATAACGTTTCTATTATTCAGTATTTTGGATAATTTTGCTGGTCCAGTCACATGTCAGTGTCCGATTCTTTCTGGATTGGCGATTTGTCATATAGTAGGTTTTGACGAAATTGAATTATTATCAATAAAAATAATAGGAAGATCAATTTTGCATAAGACGTACATAGTTCGATAGAGTAAGAAGGCAGGAAACACATCAAAAATTGAGATTTGCATCTGCTTCCAATCGAGCGCAATCTTTAATTTTATGTCGAAAATCTGCAAATTTCCTCTCTCCGTAGTGTATTTTTTCGCGAAAATTGGACTCCAAAAACTTTCCAAGAAACGAAGTGTCCCGTCCTACTTAAGGTGTCCTTGCTTAAGATTTGTTCCTATCAGTAGGTGCCTTAAATTATTGAGCATGCATTATACCATGTCGGGCCAGGAGCGTGTAGCTGGGTGTCTGCAAAAATGATACACTTGGAGAATGGGTCACGTCTGATTCAGCCAACCGGTATCTACGAGTAGAAGAGTTAGCGTAGAGACTGGAATACGAGGAAATTCCCGACATTGGAGAAGAATTGATTGATGAGTTGAAGCAGCTTGAACAGGAAAGGATTCCGAAGTCGTCAGCCAAGCAAATGGAGGACAAAATATCGCGATTCAAAGCATTTCTCACCGAGAACAAGCTCTCCTCTGACCTGATGAAGGTACCGACTATTCTTAACAACTACCTGCGCCTCTTCTATTCGACCCTGAGGACCAAGAGACAAGAGACAAATTCTATGCGCCACCAACGCTGATTGATTTGCATTCACGCTGGACTTCACCGGTATTTTGGAATTCACTGTCCTGACGTTGCCCATATAATGTTATTACTGTAATAGCCCTACGATAAACATTGTCTATGGTTTGCTAATGATTGCTCGTTCTATTGATACCCACCAATTTTCCACAGTATGTCCGGAAAAGTTACTAACAATAATAGAAATTAGGGTAAAACTAGCAAAATCCAGTGCTTGAAGGCGCTTTCTCGTAATTTAAACAGCGAAGACAATTCTCACCCTTAAGCGAGCTCAAAAAATGGGGAGGTTGATCGAGTTACTTCGAGTTAGCCCATCCAGGCGAAATCAGGCACTGGTGGTCCTAGTGGTCCTTGATTGTCTAATAGACAGCAGTTCAACTTTCTGTGTCGCCTTAACAGCCCCCAGTTTTCTCATGAAAAGATATCCACTTTAGGCATAATAAAATGACGCGTTCTGGAGGACGCACAATTTTCTGCTTTTTTCTTTCTGTATTAAAATTCAGCCTGACATCACCCAGCTTTACTTGAAATCCTGGGTTTGAAAAAGCTATCGTAGAAAATATTGGCTAACAAAACAAAGAGCAACGCATTTCTAATTGATTTAAAAAGCATAAATGGCATCGCAAATAAAATTGCGCAGCATTGTGGGGGACCCGTTGATCCCACACGACAACTACAAGCTCCCTTGTCTGCGGTATGCTCTACAGGACGCAACCGAGTTTGCCTGCTTCAGCCACTAAGTCATGATTTTTGGGTTGCTAATTCAGACTACTTCGTAACTAATTCGTAACTACAATTAAACTTTTCCAAGTCTTAAGCCGAGTACTAAGAATTTAGAAGTCTTTGGGTGACCTAATTAAAGCCCCCGTTTCGGTTGGTAATGCATGGGATCCGATTCCTCAGCGGAGCTCCTAGGAAAAAAACTGAGAGCTGGCCAGGCCAAAGTCAAACACTGACTCCTCCGCCCACTGAGTGAGCAAACAGACAGAGATCCCCACTGGATGTTGAAGGCAGTCAGTCAGTATGCCAGGGAAATACGGTTGGCATCTAGCAGTTTCTGGAACTCAAACTAGCAAATATTAAAGACATTCAAGTGATTAACAGTTTGAAAATGAGTGGGCGAGTGCTTCTTCTTTGCTTTAGTTTGATCTGAGAGTTAGTTTACCTAAATTCCTAGTCCGAATCCTGCAGTCGACAAAAATTAGGTTAGGCTCCGCCCACGTAGATTCCATGGGATCTTTCGATAGCATAAAAGGACCACAGCAGCGGGACTCGAACTGTCACTCGATCGGTCTATTCGAAAACTGTGCAGATCTTCTTCGTTGAAAAGACAATTCACTTGAGCGAAATCCATGGCGACTGCTGGATGCACTCTGCTGTTGCTGACTCTGCTACTGGTGCTGTCTCAAGGTGAGCAACCAATCCAAGTACTACAGATGTCTGATTCCCTCTTGATCTGTGACTGGATCTGTCTAAAACGCATCTGTGTGTTAGCCATAGATTGATGTTTTTCCGAAAGTTAACACTTCATTTTATCTACTCCAAGCGTCAATTTTCATCCACAGTTAGCGGACATCACTTCGTCGGTTGCTACCGGGATTCCCGAAGTCGCGACCTTCCATTGAGGATCGCGTCAGGCTCCATGTCCATCGGGAAGTGCAATCACCAGTGCACGAGCCGGCACTACATGTTCTTCGGTCTGCAGGCCGGCAACGAGTGCTGGTGCGGCAACAGGTACGGCAGGCACGGGGCCAAGCCCAACAGGGACTGCAAAGACCGCTGCTCGGGACAGAGATCGGAGATCTGCGGCGCTGGCTGGAGGAACAGCATCTACACCACAGACTACGGTGAGCGTCGAGCGTTGCTGTTGCTAATTTTTACGTTTGGGCTGACTGACTAAATCTGAAAAATTATCTGCTTTTAATTTTCCTTAGTATCGGGACTACACTACATCGGATGCTTTGTTGACGCGAGCACCAGGGACCTGTCAGTTTTTGCTGGAAAAGGCGGAATGACCGTCCATAAGTGCAACCACATGTGCAGGTCTCGCGGGTTCGCGTACTCCGGTGTGCAGTACGCTGACTACTGCTTCTGCGGCAACAGCTACGGCAGATACGGAGCCAGGCCGGACAGCGAGTGCAACATGCGCTGCGCGGGAGACAAAAAGGTTCTGTGCGGCGCTGGGTGGCGCAACAATGTCTATGCGACTGGCCTGACGCCAAGGCTGTCGGTTTCTCGTGAGTGACCGAAAAATGAGCGGCTTGCTCCATAAGCTCGCTCCCAAGCGCGGCTTTTTTCTTTATTTTCAGCAACTTTTTCCTCCTTCAGGCAGCGGAAGGCCCATCAGAAACGAAATTGCTGCCAAGCTGCGCTCCCTTTACAAGCCGATCCCAGCCGATACTTTCTGCGCCAACTGCCTCATGACATTCATCAGGCGTCAGAAAGTGGGCCACCGGAGCCACAACTTCCACGTGAGCCAGCTGAACGCCAAGATGTCCCACTATCCGGCCAAAGTCAGGAATAAGGTGAACCTGCTGCGGTTCGGAGCAAACGCCAGGACAACATTTGAGGACTCGAAGTGAGTTGGATATCATCGGCTCATCCAAACTAAAAGACATATTTTAGAAATTCACAAAGCGCAGGCTAACAAATCCCTCTCCAAAACTTGTTTTAAAGTCAATGCAAACTTCTACTATTTGCAGATTCACCGTGGGGCACCATCACGCCACGAAGAGCCTCTACTTCGGAGTAGCGCACAGACGGAACGACCGAATTTACCTGGGCATGGTGAGCGCCGATGTGGTGGCCAATCTGGTGCACAAGTACAATGTGTTCCACCGGAGGACGTGCAAGAAGATTTTATTTTGGAGGCGGTGCAGGGACCACTGGGTGCACGAGCGCAGAGGCTACCACGGACATGAGGTCGAAAAGATCAAAAAGGCTTTGGAGTCCGAGGCGATGCAGGCGCTGGTGAAGGGCCTGAACCAAATTCACGTGTGATGGGCGCAGCTGGATGATGATAAAACGGATTGAAACTCTTGGTTTAGGGAACACAATTATGCTATTTGATTGATTAAAATAAATCGAACTGATCCAACTGACAGCTTCAAAAGGCAAGAGAAATTATGGATGATTAAAGCGAAATCTATTATCTGTCCGTACGCTTATTAAAGTGATAGAATTTAAAATATAGTACGAATCAAACATATCGGAATGAAGAGTCTCAGAAACCGAAAAATGCTCATAGCTGTCATAATTCCCAGACGAGATCAGGGCTCTATTTAACTGCTTACTTGGCAATTTTACTGGGCATGCTGCTGATTTTTCGCGATGTATTGGGCTAAAGCTAAATCTGCAGGAGGGCTGCAGGCACTTTGACGCTTAAAGCGAAATCGTCCCACAACCAGCGACACTGGGCATGACTGTCCATTGCGCTGACTCCTGAAACGCGTTCAGTCACACTAAGCACGGTACACAGGCATTGACGCACACACACAAGCCGGCATCCAGGCACGCACTCACATAGGGCGTACAAGCGGTGGTTCCAGGAATGTACACTCTATATGCCTTGGGTGGTTGCCCTCATGGGCGTAAATAGCACAACTGGTCCATAGCCCAACCAATTCGTGCACAAGGCCCCAAATTAATGCGACCCTGCGCATGAAACCGCGCTAGGGAAAATAGCCAACCTACAACGCGGGGTCGAACCTGGACCAGTGGCACACAAGGGAGTTGATGCAAATTTGAATTCAACGCACGCATGACTGCGCGTATTCGACGTAAGCGAATGGTTCCCGTTTCTTAAAAGAGCCTGAGATTTTCCTGATGGACCTGCTTACATAATAGAGAAGAGCTTCCCATTCATTCTGCTTAGCATGGATAAAAGTGGCAAAAACATGCGGTGGGGCAAGATCCATTGTTGAACGTGGCTTCGTTATGCCACCATGGACGCACATGATACAACTAACAACTTAGTATTATGCAGTTGTACAATTGTCATTGTAGCGGAGTTGAGTTTCTCATTCGTTCTTATTTTTCAGCCATTACCTTCAACTCAAATCTGAGAATTAAGTAAGCATTTTTTTAAATAAAAAAAATAAAAAATGCGTTCTCAAAGAGCACTTTAAAACAAGATAATTAACTTGGCTAAAAAACTGTTAGGCAACAATGGCTGGCACTTTGATGTGTGCAGAAAGCTGCGCGGCGCATTCGAGGGCTAAGCTCGTATGTGCGGCAGCTCAGTCCTGACGGACAGGAGGGGCAGCAGCGCACACTCTAGATTTTCCCAGCTCAAACTGGTTCCCGATTCCAGCTGGCTAGATTGAACGAATTTGGTATTCAGTGCCCTTGCTCAAGGGCAAAAATTTTCTTCTAGAGTTGGGGCTCGAGCTCACGACCTTCCTAACTGCAGACTACCTAACTGCTAGGTAATTAACTGAGTAAACATGTGTAACTTATTTATTAAAGATATCCCAGATGGCGCTTCTGTGGGTGCCCTGAGCTATTTTTATATTTCCGTCATTTTTACCCCCCCCTCCGCAGGAAAGCAGGAGCTCGTACTCGTGGTTAGAAAGGGGGTGGTTAAAGTTTGATAAAAAAATTTTGGAGCTCTGCTCCCTAATTTACAAAATACCGTTTTTTTGCTGAGTTGCTACGAGCTTGTGTTGATCTCTACTTGATTAGAGTTATACCATTACACTCGTTGCCTTAGATATTAGTTCTGCCTTTCCCTCGAATCGTCACTCGGTCTGATTCACCCTGAGGTTGCTATGCTGTTGGCGGCTGGCCCAGTTTGCCCTCACTGATTGCCAGACTTTGCCTCGCGCCGCTGCTCCTTTTGTCCTTCCGATGACGTCTGCTATCCACACGCCTGCTTGGCACTATGACCATTATTTTTGATTACTTTTTGGCGTCAGCTGGCTTTTTGACTGGTAAAAAATGATATTCTTTACATCGGCGCACTGCCTTGCATTCGGTTTGTTTGCTAGGCCAAACATCTTTCCTGGTAGAGTTCGCCCTGCGCTTTGGTATTTTAAATATTATTTCTGAGCTTGGTGAAAAGCCTTGAATTCCTTGCTCAAATACTCTGCTTTCCTAGGTGTACTGCTTTGCTGCAGGCTTGGCTGCACAATTTTGCTACACTATTAACAAGCGTCTACGATCCAAAATTCATGTGACGTAGCTCAATTGGAGAGTTTTTAGGTCAGAGCTTGATGACTGACAGTCAATTGTATGCAATCAATTTACTCAAGTGATTGCACTCTTCAACGACCCTGATTGTAGGTGCTTAATTACCCACTGTGCAATTCGCAGTGCTCTCTGCCTTTACTATCTGACCAGTACTGGAGGTCAAGCTCAGTCCAGTGATTGGACTTTATCAAATTAGTCAATTGACGCGCCCACGTATAAGAGCCATCATGACTGGCACCATAATACTCATGAGCTTGCTGGGATGTTGGGTTCGCTCGCACTCAGTAGAACTCACAGCAGTAGAAAGTGCAGCGCCCAATAAAACGTAACCAGTCATTTATGCCTTTTATGGATTATCTGGCTCAAGCGAATCGTGCGATTACAGGCATTTTTACTTAAGTCTAGGAGTTTGGGCCGCTGCTATTGGTGCAGAGGCCCGCTGGCGTGTCTGTGTGAATAAAATAAATGCGCGCAAAACTCCAAAGAAATTTACCTGAAATTTACCTTAGGTAGGAAAAAACTCTGTAAAAGAGCTTGCTTCAAGTTATACTCAATCTACTAAGGCTGAATAAACATGCTAAAATTACGGACCGCTTGCGAAACCACTACGGCTCACGGCTTGTCCCGTCTGGTAGGCGACAAGCCGCTATTCATCCGAGTGGGCTGGTTTCTGCTTTTCCTACTTTTCTTGGCTTTCTTCTTACGAGGTCTCGTCGGATTCGTTAATAAGTTGCAGAGTCGGCAAGTCACCTCATCTTTGGAGGCTGGCAGCGTGAGGTTCCAGTTCCCAGATGTTTACGTGTGTTTCGAGAACCCCGTGTCAGGCACCTATGCTGTCAACATGAACGAAAGTGACATTCAGCAGGTCAACGCCAGTCTGAACCGCGTTTCGCTCATATTAGAGAATTGGATTCGATCAAGTATTAAAAATAACTCCATGGGGACAGAAGACCAGATAAAACAGGCCATCGAGATCCAAAAGCGGCAATACTCTTTATTTTATGTTCCATCGCTTCCCTACAGACTACTGATCGACTCGCTAGCTCAGCGGAAGGAACAGTCTGTTTTAAAAAGCAGCGTCTTCAAGAGCAACAATTTGGGGATTTTTGCTGAACAAGAAGTTCCCAGCACAGCTTTCTACCACTCAAATCTCATGCGCTGCTTTAGCTGGACTGTGGACACGGCTCCAGTGCTGAAGACACTCGACGGCAGAAGCAGCCTTTTAATCTCCCTTTTCATCGATGACTATGATGGTGTGTCGATTCCCAGTCTCAATGGCAATACCGTCGCCTCGCCAGTTTACGTGTCTTATCAACAGCCTTCTGGCGGAGCACTGGTTTGGCTAAACATTCCAGTGACTGCGTGGTCGCTGGTTCCTACTAACTCACAGAAGCAGGACCGAAAATCTGGCGTTCGAGTATTTCTAATGTCGCCTGGTGAATATCCTTCAGAGTTCGGAAGTTCATTTCTACTGGCTCCTGGAAGTCATCATTTGGTAAGGAATCAACTTATGAGCACTGTTTAATTTATTAGAGTCGCACATATCTGAGGAAAGACCAATAAAATAGTGCAATTTGTGCAATTTTGACCTCCATTTACTTAAATTTAGATTGAAGTTTCGATGCGAGAAGAGGCTCGCGATCCATCACAGTTTGAGTGCGTGAGCGGCACAGATCCTGTTCAGTTTGTCAATCCATACAACATGACGCCATATAACCACACGTACAGCTATTCCTACTGCTACTTCGATGAATACAACAAAAAGTCTCTGGCGGAAACTAACTATCTGGCGCCAGATATTCCAATGACGTGGAATGTACGAAAGGGACAAAACTACCTCAACCTCACGGGAGCAGGAGATAATACCCTTTTGAAAGCGATTTCAGGCAACAGCTCTGAACGCGAAACCAACCTGGACGAATTCGCTTTGAAAGCCTGTCAGAGCCGATCGACTTGCACTAAGCTCGTCTACAGCGCCCAGGTCTCCAGCTCGAGCTGGCCCACGCTTGCAACGTTGCGTCCGTTCGTTGGCAAAACGGTGGCCGAGGTGAGGGACGCTGCTTTCCAAAAAGCTGTCCCGGTGCCAGGCCTTGAATTCTTAGTCAACGCAAGCTCCGGGAACTCTTCAATGTCCGCTGAAGCCATCGATTTCGCCAGAGCCAACCTGTTGAAGCTGGAGATCCGACCCCGACGAATGGACTGCGACAGGCTGAAGTTCTCCATCGACTACGGCTGGGAGAACTTCATAGCAGACATCGGAGGCATCATGGGCATCTACCTGGGCATGTCGCTGCTGACGATCTGCGAGCTGTTCGACTTGATCGCAGAGGTGTTTTATCTGAGGCAGTGCTCTGCTGGGTCATTTCCGGCTGGCAGAGTCGCAGCTAAGGATCAGTCCGGCCAGGAGGTAACGGAGGGACCTGAACGTTTCGATTCAACTGTTGCAGTTTTTAATTCGTCGGATAAGTAGCTGCTGTTCGGCTGCATCCGCATTGTGTCGCTTTGTTTGATAATACCACAGAAAACTACTTTTTTACAACGCAGTTTTTTTCTCTCGATCTCGCACGCGACTTCTTTCTATTTATTATTCTTTATGCTTATCAGAATACTTGCGCACGTTGTGATATTCATGATTTTTGCAGATCCCTAAACAGTTATATTCGTTAAATCTTTTACATTTTTCTTCTCAAACGGGATTGAAAATCAATGTTTGTCTTGCAACTGACGTCGACAAGTGCGCCACATTCTATATGTGTGGCCTATTCCTAAGCTTTCATTGTTTGAGTATCGGCTAAAATCTAAGCACTTGGTGGTATTTTTCTGGCTGATCACACTGTGGCAGTTGAAAGAGCTGAGCATCTCAACGTGCGGCACGAGGACGAGATTTTATTTAAAAGCCCAGATTTTTTGCTTTTCAAGCCCTTTGTATTTATTTTTGATGTTGCGGCTAGCTAACTGCAAGGTTAGAATGGAAATGATGGAAATGATTAGCACCCAGACAGAAGGGGCGATGATGCGAATTTCTCCATTTATTGAAGACCGACCCGCCGGTACAGGATCTAGGGCACTTCATCAAGTTAACTTCAGCGTTAAATATATGCTCCGATAATAAATCAGTGAGGCCGTAATTTGATTTGGGAACTGGAATGGACTTGGTTAATTAAATCATAAGCTGGAAACAAAGTCAGTTTTTTGTCTTTATTTGTTCTATGAACTAGCTATTTGCAGTGTAAATAAACAGACACTCCGAAGCACACAGTGCTTCTCGTTTGATTGAATTTTGGTAGCATCAATTCATACAACAAAGTTGTTTATAGGATTCATTGATTCACCCTTGCTCTGGAGGATCTAAATCAGTATAGGGCCAATGTTTTTGTGTACCTAATAATGACTAAATAAACGCAGCGAGGTTGAACTGACGACTAAATTGAAGAACCAGTCCAGGAATTACTTTAATTAGCTCTCAACGTTCCCAACTGATTGCATTTGCGCGAGTTATTCAGCTGTGTTTGCACACAGAGCTATGCATTTGATATATTTGGCAGAAAATCAAACTCGCGGCCCAGTCAGTCAGCGTTTTACTTGAGTTCTCAGTGGCACTGCACAAAAACAGGCAATGAGGAATCTGCCATCAATAATTCATTCAATGCAACCGGAATGGCGGCATCGAAGCAATGTCCCGGGTTTCTCGTATTGTTCCAAAGTGCTGTGCCAACATTAATCCATTGGGGGGGTATTAGCCTAAAAAAGTGGGCGTATTCGTTGAATTTTAAATGCACTCAAAAGCAGAGAAACCGGATATTTCTGGCTCATAACAATTCTAAGCCTCCAGTTCTTTGCTTTGCCTGGTACATGCCCCCTCTGGGTGAGTAAATTTAGTGAGTAGTCGACAAGATAGACAGAAAGTTGTGCTCAAAGATATCCAATCTAAAAAATCAAAAGTTATATTCTTCAATCTAATTTGTTACTCATAAATTCTGTTTAATTCGGCTAATTTATACCGGTATCTCAAAATTTAGATTAGGCTGCTTTCAGCAAAAACTGTAGTGCCTTTGACAACATGATGAAAAGATGGCTTCTTTCTTTCCGGAAAAAGCGCATCCTAAGAACGTCTTCGATGAACCTTTTCTTAAGAAACTAACGAGTAAATAAATTTCATCACCCAATTCTCGTTGAATATTGACCTCCAAGGACGCATCGGCCTACATTGTATCTACAAGCAAGCACATGCAGTTCCCACAACAGACTACTGGCCGCCTTATCTTATTTAGAGCATGAGGATCGATAGTGCCAAGTCATAATTAAAGGATCGGCCAATATTTTAGACTGTTTTTTATTTTTATTTTAATTACTTCTAGGTGCAATGATTATGCAGTTAATGTGTATTATTAGGCAGTGCTTCAGGAGTATAGGCTCTTTTTCGTGTGAGCTCCCACTCTCCCTGTCACCTCCATACCTTGATTAAGCTGAGTCAGATTATGCCTATGTGTTTCAGAGTCTGATTGGGTGGTTTTTATAAATATTGAATAATTAATCGTGAATTTGTGAACAGAAGGAAAACAGATGAACGCTACGATGAAAATGTTATGATCCACTAGCAGAGCCCAAAACGACTGCAATTCTACAACCATCTCGTTCATATTTTATCAATGGCAATTTTTCTATTTCAAGCGTTGCATAGCAAATGAAAACGGCATTTTTAGGGACCCTCATAGCCAAAAATTCATAAAAATTTATTTGCAATAGCGAGTTTTGATTTGCCCTCAAGCATTATAAATGATGAGGCCAAACAGGCCTGGAGAATGACTCATAAATTGTTCTCAGGTAGCCCACGGTTATCAAGATATACCGGTGCAGCAGGTCAGCCTATTATAATCTATCGGTGCGGCTGCTGTATTTGATGCACACAGCATCGTCAGCTACTAAGTTCGGTACATCAGAGGCAGCAAATTTAAATGAACTCGATGCTGCTGCTGAAGCTGAGAGCAGCCTGCGACGCCACTTCGGCCCACGGCCTTCCCCGCGTGGTTAGCGACAAGCCGCTTTTCCTTCGGGTGGCCTGGCTGCTGCTCTTACTGTTCTTCTGGTGCCTCTTCCTGCGCGGGCTTGTTGGCTTTGTTCGCAAGTTGCAAAGTCGCCAAGTAACCTCGTCTCTCAAGGCCGGCAGCTTGCGATTCCAGTTCCCGGATGTGTACGTGTGCTTTGAGAATCCAGTGTCCGGCAGCTACTCCATCAACATGAACGAACAGGCCATCCAGCAGCTCAATGCTAACCTGGTAGCAACTTCCGAAAAAATGGAAAAAGCCTTTCGAAAATTAGCTGGAAAAATTCCAGGAATTAGTGAAGAATTCATTTCGGCTCGAGCAAAAGAGTTTGTGCTCAGTGGCGGGCACTTATATGCGCCATCAGCGCCCTACGCATTGCTTGTTGATGCGCTCGCCCACAGAGCAGAGGAGTCAGTTATCGCCAGCAGCATCAGCAAAGAGAATAAAGACGGTCTGCAAAAGGATGTGCCAGTAAAGTTTGCCGAATTCTATCACGAGAACTATCTGCGATGCTTCCGATGGAATGGAGAAATATCCCACGACCTTAGAGACGTTCAGGACAGACACAGCCTGAACATCGTGCTGTTTCTTGACGTTCTTGACGATTGGTCCGCTAAAAATCTTCGTGGAAAATCAATTGAGTCCCCAGTTTACACAGTGTACAGGCCTCCAAACACCAAAACTAAGGTCTACCGAAGAGTCCAAGTATCAGACTGGACGTTGCGGAAGAGCGACAGTCGAAATCCAGACCGACTTCTAGGTGTTCGGGTCTTCTTAATGCCACCTGGCGAATACCCGTCCGATTTTGGAAACTCTTTTGTTCTCGGCCCTGGCCAATATCATCAGGTAACTCGAACTCACTGCTTAAATTTCCGACAGTCCTTGTCGCTGCATCGGAAAAAATTTGGCATCTTACCTGTTTACAAATGTGAAGCCCATATCTGCGCGGTGTATCCGTGGGCTGTTTTGCAGATTTTCTCACCTATGATAAACTGGAGCCGAGCGTCCAAACAAAGTTTTCCAAGTGCACATTGGTACCCAATCTCAGATGCTTAAGGATTAAGTGGTTAGCAGAAGGGTATTAGTTATCCCACAGATGTGGGGCTCAAACCCATGACTTTCCGACGATGAGTCAGACGCACTAACCAAAAAGCAACAACTTTGAATAGAGCTTTTTAAATACTCGGGATAGTACAGTAATATGCAAATTACTACTGAAAATTTTATATCAATTTTTCAAACCTGTCATTTCAGATTGAGGTTTCGGTGCAGGAGGAAGCGCGAAGCGAAGACCAGTTCGAATGCGTTGGTAGTGCCGAACAAGTTCAGTTCCTCAACCCCTATAGATTCGAGCCTTACAATCACTCCTACAGCTATTCGTACTGCTACTTCAGCAACTTCAATGAAAACAGGATTCACCTACACGAGTTTTCTGACTCCGAAATTCCTACCACGTGGCACCTAAGACATTCGCAGAGAATTCTAAACATCTCCGGGCCAACCAACTATTTTGACCAGCTGACAAAACCGAGACCTGAACCAAATATTTTCCAACAAGAAAACATCAATGAAGCCGCCAAATCGGCTTGCAGGAATCGCGCGCCGTGCAAAAATCTGGTCTACGATTCTCGAATCTCCAGTGCGAGCTGGCCGACGCCCACCTCCATGCGCGCGTTCCTCGGTGCAACTGTGGCCGCGGCCAGAGACGCTGCAGTCGGTAAGGGTCACTCGGTGCCTGCATTGGACATCCTAGTCAACGCAAGCTCCAGGAACTCTTCAATGTCGGCTGAAGCCATCGCTTTCGCCAGAGCCAACCTGTTGAAGCTGGAGATCCGACCCCGACGAATGGACTGCGACAGGCTGAAGTTCTCCATCGACTACGGCTGGGAGAACTTCATAGCAGACATCGGAGGCATCATGGGCATCTACCTGGGCATGTCGCTGCTGACGATCTGCGAGCTGTTCGACTTGATCGCAGAGGTGTTTTATCTGAGGCAGTGCTCTGCTGGGTCGGAGAAGACGATCGTGTCTGCCAGCCGCGTTGAGGAAGTTCACATCGAAATGGGCCCTTCCTCGATGACCGGCGGCCCTTCAACTTAAATTTGATTGTCTAGAAAAACAAACTTTTATTATTCCTTCTGTGTTTGTAATTATTAAAATATTGATCAGTGTGCCCATTTTTGTAGGAAAGCACCCTTGTAGTGTCAATTTTTTTTCCAAGATTTTATTGGGACTTTATTTGTTCTTGTCAATTTTTATGCATATAGCTCGTATCATGAAACTATTCATTGTTGTAGCTTATAGCTTTTCGTCCGCTACGCTCGTAATAAAAATCTTTATCACTTTTACTAATAATTATTTGTTTGTTAAAGGCTGAAAAACTCTCATTCATAACAGCGCATTTTTTCTCAAAAATGTTTTAGATACGGAACCTGGAACTTTGTGAATTTCGGAACTGTCTAATGCTCTTAACTATTCTTCTCCATCATTTGATTTTTGATAAATACATCTCATGCTGTGCGACCAAGTGGCTCATTATTTGGACTTAAAATGATATAAGTGTCAAGATTGTTTTTTCTCAACTTATTACGATTAAAGCATCGAAATTACTACCTACTTACTACTGTTGAGAGGCAGGACGCCCGCCACAATTGTTTCCTGAGGCCCCTATCGCTACAGAAACATAAAAAAGAAAGCCTCTAGTCTTGGAGTGCGCCTCACCCATGCCAGCAGCAGATAGGTTCGCAGGGGAAGCGCCGATGTAACGTGTTGCACGGCAATTTCCTCACCAAGGCCGCAGAAGTAGCAAGTTGGGGAGCAGCTGATGATTTGGTTTGCTGCCCTCTTTTGAATTGGTTCACAAGCTCATTGCCTTGGATGTTGCTGTGACCTTTGCGTCCAGATGAGTTCTATCATGTCTAGTACTTTGAGGCTTTGTAGAATTTATGATAATCTGAAACAGTTTGGCAATGAGTTGCATTGCAGTCAGGGCTCTAATAGCGGCTTGACCATCAGAGTAGAAACTAACATTGCAGTGTACGCCAGTTTTAGTCCAGTTGTGGATTGTGAGCATTTTCTCAGGTATGAACCTGGACGGCTTATTTTCTAAATTATCGAACAACAAACGGATCGCGCACTGCATGGCCTCCTACCTTAAAAATTAGCTGAGGCATATTGAGAATGGTATTAAGGCCTTCATACTGGATAGAAGGGTACGCACCTGCAATCGCTCGGCAAGTCACAAGACTATCACATGGTATCACAACTATCACAAGAGTCTTCTGCTTCGAGACACTAGACCAGATGAAGCTAGCATAAGTGATGCTGGTCCACATGATGCCGGTGTACCAGTAGATACATTGTATTGAAATTGAGATTACTGTCGCCGTTTTTGTCAATTGTACTTTTGTCCCCGCGAAAGTACGAGCAATTTAATTTAGTCAGCCATTTTCATACAGTGTATATTGCATAGAAAATGTCTGCGCCGCGCAAAACGTCCCTGCAAAACAGAATTACGCCACTCTGGAGCGACACCGGCCTGAGGAAGAACACCACCCCACAGCCCAGCCAATCAGAAGCGACATGGGCAGGCCAATCGAACCTGTCTGCGTGAGGCCGGCCTAAGCCTGAGCTTTATATTTGCTTAGGCCGACCTGTACCCCGGGGTTCGGCGCGAGAGCGAGATGTCAATTATTATACCAACTCCATAAAATTTCCAAGACTAATTAGACATTATTGGAATAGAGCGAGTATTTCATAAATTGTATCTTAAAGTCGAAGTCAATTTTATGGCAGCACATCTAATGCTCATACGAGTGTAGCAAAAAATACGAGCGAATGTTTAAACTAAGGTTCTAATCGTGATAATGGAAACTTCGATCATTTTATCAAAACAGTAGCAAGGCGAAAATAATAATTTTATAGTTTTTGCAAAAAATAATTTTGCTGGCCCAATCAACTTAAAACTTCTTCGAGTCAAAGCAGATACTGTATTAATTAATTAACCATTTTTGCAAAGGACCGATTTCAGCTTGCAGTTCACTTTTCCAATTCAAAAATCATGTAGGACGAATTTCCTCAGCTAACCCAGTCGGCATGTCTGATGGCAGGCTGCAGTCTCCAGCAGTCGGTCGGGAGCGATCAGTTCGAGGCGGATTGCATCGGACTGGCTGGCACAGTCCAGCCGACTGGTACACCGTTCTTGGCGTTGTAGTCCTTGAGCCAGTTGTGTAGCGGCTGGAAGTACTCGAGCAGGGCGTCAGCCGAGATATCGCGTCGGCCAGTCAGCTGTTGGAGAGCGTCTGGCCAGGGCTTGGACCTGCCGAGCTGTAGCATGCGTCTAAACATTTTTGGCAGAGGGGCCATGTCTTGATCAATAGATTGCCTAGATGAGGTGAGAGACTTTATAACAATCATGAAAATGAAGTTTCTTACCGAAGCTTTTCACCAGCGGCGGTAGATTTGTAAAAGTCGCAGGTAGAAAGTGGGCCTTTGTGTCCAGCCTCTTCGCACATAGCCTTGTAGAACTGGAACTTCAATAGGAAGCTGATGAAGTACCTAAAAGTAGGAGATCAATGAAATGATAAAATCATAAACGATACTCTATTGACTGGAGATTCCGAACAGTTATATTCTACCTAACGTATCCAATGTTCTGGGCCGCATGATATTTTGAAAGAGCGTCGGTATCAGTCTCGGACCTTGCCACCGACGGACCAATACCAGCGTAGACACCCCTCAGCCGCCACCAGTCCTCATTAAGCCGCTCCTTTGGCACCTGTCCGCTTATGAAGCGCCATTTCCATAAGTCAACAGACATAGCAAATGGAAGAAACATGACATTTTCAAGGGCCTGGGTGAGTTGGACATTCACTTGCGACTCTGAAAAAAATAAAGAACTATACAGAGCCGGAAAAGAAATTTTTTATAGAAAAAAGTGAGCAAATTTACATACCCAGAGTGTCGTTAAGAGCGGTCGCAAACTTGATCGCTTTAAAGTGCTTCGCATTTTTCACTGAAAGCGTGATAGTATCTCCAATAGCCTCATGAAAACCACTATTGGCACTGCCTTGTAACAAAACTGGCTGATGCGAGTACAGCATAAAGTACATGATATGCCCCATCTCGTGGTGCACTGTACTGAAGCTGCTCATGTCCATCCTCGTGCACATCTTGATTCGAAAGTCGTCTCTAGACACGCTGTGCATGTCGAAAGCTGTGCCATGACAGTTCATCCTGTGATGCTTGGACTTTATGAACACACTCTTGCGCCAGAATGTGTCTGTCATCTTTGGCAGTCCCAGACTCCTGTAGAACTCGTCAGCTACGTGAGGTAGCTGAGCGACTGTTAGAAGACCTCGGCTCTCTCTGTCCTTCAAGATACCGTCGAAGTCGATTGACTCGGCACTAGGAAACGGAGCGAACTCTTTGCTCCACTTGGTATACTGAGATCCCCAAGGGTCGTTACCGAGGTGTCCTGGCAAGAGTCCGTTAGGAGCAAAGCGTCCCGGATACTTGCGGAGAAGTCGGTGTCGCAGGTACGCGTGCAGCTGGTCGTAGAGGGGCTTGAACTGTTTGTAGAGGGACACGACCGTGTCGGGGAACTTGGGGTCCTCAAAGTCGGTGAAATAGTCAAAGTAGGCGTAGTCACGGAAACCTTGAAAAAAGTGAGTAGCCGTATCAATTTTTTGTTGTTTACGTACCATTTTTAGCCCTCATAATATTATTACCTGCAGGTCGGACGGACTCATTGAGCAGCTTTGCTCTCTCGACGAAAGAATCTCGGAACTTGGCGCCCGTGGCATCGCGCCACGACTTCCACAAGTAACGCAGCTGATCGTAGTCAGTTTTTGTGCGAAAGAAATTCTTTACGTTGTCCTCGCCGCTCTCCAGACACTTTCCTGCTGCGTAGCAACCGACTGCTGTATTGTAGCCCTGAGACAGCTCCGAATTGATTTCTGACAGTCGACTGAAGGTTTTTAGGTGCTGAGATCGTAATTTTTTACGAAGCCTTCACCATTATAAAAGTTTATAGAAAATGATATTCTTACGCAGAATCCTTTCTACGTCCGAACACCTGATTCCACTGTAGGTCCTGCAGCATCCTCGAATCTGAGGCTGAAAGGCGTCTCATTCGCCTGCCTTTAAACTTCAAAGCGTAGAGCGTCAGCTTGCTGCTGAACCTGCGGTACTTCGTGTCCACTTTAGTCATCTGAAGGAGCACAATAGATTTGTGTTTATCTGAGAGTTTTAAAAAGTATTTTGATGAAAAGCTGAATATGGACACGCAAAAGTTCAGTAATACCAGTTGCTTGTTCCTCTCATTAATGTTGGTATTGTAGTGAAAAGAAGCCAGCGAAGATCTGTGCTTCCACTTTCTCAATTGCTGGTTGGCAAACTTGATGAATCGGTGGGCGCATCTCGTTAGTTGGGGCTCGCTCAGACCGTCAAGGCTGTATTTCCAACCTAGTTTAATATGTCAAGGTCAGAAAAGCTCATCAGTTTTTTCTAAAAGAATAGATCTTTTAGCTATTTTAGTCAACCAGTAGACAACTCACAGTGCCTCCTGTGCTGATTTCGCCTCAGCTTCACGAGCAGACGCCCGAGCTCACTGGACTCCTCGTCGAATCGAAAAGCTGCCACGCACATTGCCAGCAGGCAGATGGCCAGCAACACGAGGCTCGCCAGCCGGGAAGATGAAGTACGCAGCAGCATTGCGCCAATTTTTTTATACAAAGTTTTACTTAGTTGATTTTTTTGATAATTTCACTGAGTTTAAAAGCTTCAAATGGGTTTTTCTTAGCCCTTCTGAGTTACTAGTGGCCGTAGGTTTTAAAGCCAGTGGTCAGCCCTACAAGCCGCCAACCCCAACTCGTGCTATTGCACACTGTGCATTGGCAGATGCTTTGCTTTGTCTCTTTCTTTTTCCGGTCCCTCAGCTCGCACTCAAAATTGGGGTTGGTTGAGTTGCTTAAGTTGTCTCTTAAATCTTGGATTTGGGCTCGCTGAGTTGTCATTGTTCGCCACCCTCAGTTACTCAGCCTCTCTATTGTTGGTGCTATATGGTCAGTTTCCTCACTCTAGCGCAGCTCTTCTTCACCGCATGACAGAGCTACTAAATAAATGCAGAGCCAGTTCAGTCTGGGCGAGCAAGCAGACCAAAGCGATGTGGCCAGCACGTGTCCGAGCTGGCTCATGGGGCCCACAGTGTTGCAAGCCAAGTTAACAAAAAACGCACAGAAATATTTTCTCAGCGCAAACTTTGCAAATTTGAGCAGTCTATAGATAGGCAAAATTTGTCTGTAATTTATTGTAGCAGCATAAGCAAGATGCATCCTATATGTGTGAAAGTGATTCGGCTAGCACGGTGCGATTCTTGAACAGGGCACTTACTCCTGAATTGCTTTACTTGGACCTTAAACCCTTCTGCGATCTGGTACTAGCACCAAGGGCCACTAAAAGTCACATTTGTTAAAAGTCGTTGAATAGCACCGGTTTGAACAGTTGTGCAAGGGTGGCTTTTGCAACCCCCCTCCCAAGTAGTGTTTGTAGGCGTTTATTACGGCGCAACGCCACAAATTTGAAATTGATGGTCCACAGTTCTGTATACATATAATCTTAAAATCGCCTAGCCTAATCTTGTAGCCTTTGCGTTTCTTCACAATAAACCATGGTATACCCTAATAATATTGCACAGGCATCGTTAATTTTTTTTCTTTTAAAGCAGTTAGTAAAGTGAGAATGCGTAAAGTGAAAATTGTCATTTTTATTACAACATGAATGCATATGACCATAGTTAAACAATCAACGTTAAATTTATATTTATCGTTCAGTTTAAAAAGTCCAAACATGTAGTTCAACATATTCTCTGACAATTAAAAACGTTTTAAAAAGCTTTCCAACAAACGTTATGCGTCAGTTTGAGGCGGATTGCATTGGACTGGCTGGCACAGTCCAGCCGACTGGTACACCGTTCTTGGCGTTGTAGTCCTTGAGCCAATTGTGCAGCGGCTGGAAGTACTCGAGCAGGGCGTCAGCCGAGATATCGCGTCGGCCAGTCAGCTGTTGGAGAGCGTCTGGCCAGGGTTTGGACCGGCCGAGCTGCAGAGTTCGCCTATGAAGAACAAAAATTATAATTTGGGATTTTTGCAATGACTTTAAATTTGAATTACGAAATTGGTGGGCGGTTAAGTGCACGGTAAATGACCGCTCTACACAGCACTCATTGCTCGTGAGCCTCACTTCAGCTTCTGACCGGCAGCCCTGGACTTGTAGAAGTCGCACCTGGCCAACGGCCCAGAGTGTCCCGCCTCTTCGCACATGGCCTTGTAGAATTGGAACTTTAGGAGAAAGCTCACAAAGTATCTGAAGATAAAAAATGCTGCGGTATGAACAAGACTGACAATCATAAACCAGAAAGCTGCAGAACACCATCTCTTCGCTCTTTAGCACTAAAGCTTTACCTAATATATCCATAATCATTGGCAATATGAAACTTAGACAAAGCGTCTGTATCATCCTCAGATCTTGCCACGGCCGGCCCAACACCATGGAATCGACTCCTGAGTTGCCACCAATCCTCGTTGAGCCTTTCTTCGGGCACCTGACCACTGAAGTACCGCCACTTCCACAAATCCGCCACCAGGGCGTAAGGTAGGAACATAACATTCGCAAGGGCCTGGGTAAACAGGATGTTTATCTCGGACTCTGAGAAAAATAATAGCGTGTTTTTCTGAATTGGACGCTAGTTTTAAGAGAGGACCCACGCATATTTCCATTAAGTAGAACCTCACCCGATGTATCGTTTATTCGTTTGACGAAACCAATGGCTTTGAAATGCTTTGCTGTCAGGACAGACAAAGTGATTGTATCCCCAATAGCTTCGTGAAACCCAGCGTTCGCTCCTCTTTGAAAAAGAAATGGCTTATGCGAGTAAAACATGAAGTACATGATGTGCCCCATCTCGTGGTGCACTGTACTGAAGCTGCTCATGTCCATCCTCGTGCACATCTTGATTCGAAAGTCGTCTCTAGACACGCTGTGCATGTCGAAAGCTGTGCCATGACAGTTCATCTTGTGATGCTTGGACTTTATGAACACACTCTTGCGCCAGAATGTGTCTGTCATCTTTGGCAGTCCCAGACTCCTGTAGAACTCGTCAGCTACGTGAGGCAGCTGACCGACTGTTAGAAGACCCCGACTCTCCCTGTCCTTCAAGATACGATCAAAGTCGATTGACTCGGCACTGGGAAACGGAGCGAACTCTTTGCTCCACTTGGTATACTGAGATCCCCACGGGTCGTCACCGAGATGTCCTGGCAAGAGTCCGTTAGGAGCAAAGCGTCCCGGATACTTGCGGTGAAGTCGGTGTCGCAGGTACGCGTGCAGCTGGTCGTAGAGGGGCTTGAACTGGTTGTAGAGAGACACGACCGTGTCGGGGAACTTGGGGTCCTCAAAGTCGGTGAAATAGTCAAAGTAGGCGTAGTCCCGGAAACCTAAATTTAGAAAAAATAGACAATTCATTGTTTGCCAAAGCAAATTGAAATATTCCATAGCATGTCAAGATGAAAGTTTTTAGAAAAATAATTTTTTTACCGGCAGTGCGAACCGACTCATTGAGCAGCTTTGCCCGCTCTACAAAAGGGTCACGGAACTTGGCGCCCGTGGCATTGCGCCACGACACCCATAGGTGACGCAATTGGTCATAGTCAGTTTCGGTGCGAAAGAAATTTTTTGCGTTGTCCTCGCCGCTCTCCAGACACTTTTCTGGCGTGTAGCAGCCGACAGCCAGGTTGTAGTCTTGCATAATTTGAGACTGCATTTCAGTTGTGCGGCTGAAATTAGATTCCATTTTTTATTTGTTTCCCAGACTAGATTGCTTCATGCTTATCGTACTTACTCCTCCTCGCAATTACTTACGCAATTTGGCGGCTGTTTTGGTAGACTTGTCTCGACTGTAAAATATTCATCATTCGCGCTTCACTGGGGCTGAGTCTCAACGTGAACCGCTTGAATTTTAGTGCGCTTAGTGTCAAGCGACTTTCAAAGTTTTCTTTACTTGCATCAAGGCGTTCAAGCTGCAATTGAAATTTAAGATTTTGAGCTTGTGAGCTCGTTTGTGCCATCCATGTTGTAATAAAATAAGTTGATATTTCCATAGTTAAGCCATATGCTATGAGTTTAAAGTAGACAAAGAGCCATCGAGCCTTCATATCTGACAAGGCAAAAAAATCCAAGTTATTAATCTGCATGACTCACCAGTCTCCTGTTCCTCTCCTTGATGTCGGTTTCGTATTTGAACGAGGCCAGCTCCAACCGGTGGTTCCAGACTCGAAGCCAATGATTAGCGTAGCGCAGAAGACGCCTAGCACATTCATTCGCGTCGCCAATTCTTAGATACGACATGCGTCGTTGCCAACCTGGGGAAAATGTGTTCAGAATTCATTATACCGTAGTGTACGCAATTTGCTATGGGTGCTATAGTATAAATAAATCATTAGATATTAAACAAGCTTACAATGGGTTCTCAAGAGACTGCGGTGCATTGCTTGCAGGTGCGATATTGCTTCACTGGCGCCGCTCACAGCTTTCTCGTCATCATCTGCTTCCCAGACCGACTGATGAGCTGACGAAACACTTGCAAAGGCTAGTAAAATGAGAATGGCTGTCCAACTCGACATGTTGAATGAATTCTTTCTTATTCTCATATCTTTCGACCTATTCTCATATCTATTCTCATATCGTCCGTGATATTTGGTGTCTATGGCTCAGTTGGACAAGAGACTAAATTTCTGAGTTTGTTGCTTGTTTTTTTGGATCATACGCAGCAAAAAATTTTTTCACCCACAGAACCCATCATTTTGCAGAGGAATGTACAATCTACGAGCTTCGTTCATTATCCAAATTTTGTACTTTTCGTGTCTGTGTGTGCATGCGCATTTATTGCACTCGCGGAGTAGCTTTAATTGCCCAATCTCCTAATCAATTTGTTTGGCCTCATTCCTTATGCAGCTCGGTTTTCACTCTTAATTCACAATTTCTATATGCATGCGCCTTTATTTTTAATTGCATGTAGTTGTGATCTTAAGGTAAATTGTCACATCATTATGCATTTAATAAACGTAAACTGCAAAAAAATCTAACTTGATTTGGCTTAAAGACAAGAAATGAAGCTGCAAGTGTTAATTTCAGTGATTTTTATTACAGAATTTCTGTTAGGAACAAACTCACGTGTACTTTATTAGTTATGTTTACTTAATTCGAATAATTACGCATCATCTGCTACTAATCAAATGCCAAAGTCCACGCCTTAAAAAAAGAGTCAATTCTTGTTCCCGCCCTTCAGTAGCTTCTTTTCATACTTTTCAATCATACACTTGACCAGGAATTCTTTGCTCTTCTTGTGAACCAACCTTTGAATTTGGCTTAGCCGTTCGTTGAACCATTCTATGAGGATGATTGTGAAGGATATGGTCAGCACGGTGAAGAAGAGCAGCAATCCTTTTAGGACGTCAGCAACCACGCCATGCGCTGGAGCTTCTAACGGACTAGTCATTATTCGTCTATTTATAAGTTCCTTTAACCTTGCAGAGTTGAAGAGACTGACTTACCACAAATTGAATCTCCGAATTAGATTACACGAAATGCAATTTAGTCTATGTCTGAAGATCTACAAAAAATTATAGATCGAACTTCTATACAATTAAATCAAAGGAGTCATTCTAAGCTAATAGCCCTTGAATGATTATGTCTATATTAACAGCATCCCCAGTGCGTGACAACGATGGTGTTGCGAGTGCCGGTATAGTTCCGCTCGATTCTGTCGACTTGATTCTTTTCATTGCATCGCTATTGGACGATTAAATCGCATGAACTGTCTGCTTTCGCATATCAAAAAGTTAGAAGCTGTTAGTGTGGGGGTGGGGGCAGAGCTTTTTTGTCTTATTGCGTCTTAATTGGATTTAAAAACTTTAAGGAAATTCAAAATTAATTATTAGAAATTAAATACTATACAATATCAGGCGAAGTAAAAATGGCTACTAATAAATAATTAACACAGCTTAAAATATGATGCAATACTGCTGCACGCTGCTGTAAGAAAACAAAACATTTTAAGAGCAGGAAACTGCTGAGAAATTACACACTGTCGCTAAAAATGTATATAATACATTAAAATTTTTAGTAAAACAAGGCTACATTTATTTTTCGTAGGAAAAAAGGTTGAGGGTTATTTGATATAAACCATTGTGTAGTTATCTTTATCCATTTAGTGATTCTTTTTGTCTTTTACTCATAATAATTCTTTTTTACCTTAAACCTCACAGCTTATAATTTAAACAGATTGAAAGTCGTTATTAACGATTTATTTAAACGCAGTTAGCGACTGTATACACAAAAAGCTCGCGCAAATTTAACTTGGATTCTTTACAACATTATATCATATTTTCGATTATTCATCGTTGTGTAATTTAATACTTAACAGTTAAAAATGCTGATACTGGTCAAAAAGGACTACCATGTTGCTCAATCTGATATAATCTAATCGAATCTAATCTTATTTCTCGGGATCCAGCTAATGGCAAATTTTAATATATTCTAATTTATGCAGAGTAAACTTTTACCATTTCGTTCATAAGAGTAATTTAGTCAGTATTTTATCCTATTGTTGTAGAAAAGGTAGCTACTTTTAGGCAAAGCCCAAAATACAAAATCTTTTAGGAAGCAGCAGATCATTAAAATCTCTTGTGTCCCACGATTTATTTTTTTGTAAATCTCAAGCAAATGAAAAACTTGGCAGCCTTGAAGCCTCTCCAAATAGGTTTTGAAAAAAACGATTTTGTGGTATAAATCAGCTAAGCTTAGTGCACATTTGAATAAAATTATTTGTATATTCTTTTAGGTATATCGTCTACTTAAAGTTTTGAACTTTGTCTATACAGACAATAGAGAATATTACATAAGAATTGCCACAGTTATAGTAAGATGTATCATTTTATCAGCATATTTATTTAAATATAGCCTAAATTACAGCAAAAATACCAGTTAGATTTTTTACCAGTTATTATTTTTTATTTTAACTGATGAATACACGGAAAGAATACTATTGGCAGTGGAAAAATGCATCGAATTTTTTTGCAAACTCAATTTTTTATTTCATATTATTTAATCCATTGTTTTTCATTGCTTGATTTTTATGTTAAGGGCCTAGCCTTATTAATATTTTTATGTAATCAGCAACCTTTTTATAAATAAAAATTAGTAAACTTGAAATGTCGAAATGAGCAGGAGTTAAATTATTTAAAATGATTTAAAAACACTTTAGAATTTTTTGTGCAAACAGTTTGTTTTTACATTTTATTTGTCAATGGACAAGGGTAAATTCCTGTAAAAAGCTGTTAATCCTACATTAATTGTAAATACATAAAAAATTGCTGTGACTAAGATGCACTGCAAAAGCTGCAATTTTTTTGAATGCTTGAAATGTTTTACATGTTTTATGCTATCATTAGTAGCTTATAAAATGTGCTATCTTAATCCTCATTCAGATTTAAAGAAATCCAGCGGCATGGGCTGTGGCGCTTCCAAGTCAGTCTCTGTGGTTAAAGCGGAGCCAATCAAGCCGCAAAATGACCAGGCCAAGGTGGCTAATGTAGGCAGTCAGCCGCTGCAGCAGCAGCAGCAAGCCAGTGTTGGAACGCCAAAGAAATTGCCGCCGATCAAGGCGGGCTCTTCGCCGAAAGCTGAGACGGCGTCAAGCCAGGCTGCCGCATTGACTGTGGAAGGTGGGACCGGAAGTTTTTCAGCTGTCCAATTGTCTCTAAAAACCTTTTTGCCATACTGTATAAAAATCTACTTTCCAGACGAGAAGGCGGGCAAAGGCGGCGTAGCGTTCAGCATCACGGTGGACGGAGGCACCAGCGGCGGCGGCGGCTCGCTGTCGATCCAGCCGAACTCCGACATTGACAAAATTCTGAGGAAGCCGCTACCCCCGAGGCTGCGGGTTGGTGCTTCCAGATGCTGAATTTTAATAACTGTGACTTTTCAAATAGGGTTGCATTGCATGATACTATTTTAGAGCCATTGACTTTCAGCTTCATTTCACTGCATCTCAACTCTATTACAGCACCTCGAGCCGTTGGAAAGTGTCCCTGTGATGACACCCGAACAGCTTGCCGAGAAACTGCGGAAAGCTGAGGAAAAGCGCGAGAGAGTAAGGAGCAATTTGCAGATCAGATAGATTGATAGACGGTTGCCTATCGATCTCGAATCGATAGGCACTCGAATCGATAGATAAATAGATTGATATATACATTTAGATGGATAGATAGATAGATAGATAGATAGATAGATAGATAGATAGATAGATAGATAGATAGATAGATAGATAGATAGATAGATAGATAGATAGATAGATAGATAGATAGATAGATAGATAGATAGATAGATAGATAGATAGATAGATAGATAGATAGATAGATAGATAGATAGATAGATAGATAGATAGATAGATAGATAGATAGATAGATAGATAGATAGATAGATAGATAGATAGATAGATAGATAGATAGATAGATAGATAGATAGATAGATAGATAGATAGATAGATAGATAGATAGATAAATAGACAGATGGATAGAGAGATAGATACACAGATGCATAGATCGGACGTTGCTTCCATTATCACTTGTCTAGATGCTCGAGAAGCGACGTCACTCGAAGGTGACCAAAAAGTCCAAAGCGCGCCGTGAGCAGGTCAAGGCACTGGACTCCACCGGAGGCGCTGCAGCCGGCGCCGCAGGAACGGGCCCGGGTGTCGATCTGAACGCCAGCAGCGGCGCCGGGGGCAACCTGGAGAGTCTGCAGCAGAAGCAGGCCAGCGCCGAGCAGAAGCGGCTCGCCAAGCTGGCCGCTGTGCAGGAGAAGCAGCGGCTTCGCGAGGAGCGGGCGAGGGCGGCTAGAGAGCGAGCCAAACTGATGAAGCAGGAGATGTTGGAGTCTGAGCTGCAGATTGAGAAGGACGAAGCGGGTGATGAATCAGATAGTGAGTTAAAGTTTTAATAAAGTTCCTTAGAGTTTGGTTGAGGCATGAGGCGCTAAATTGGGTCAGGATGAGGCGCTGAATCGGGTCAGGGTGAGGCGCCAAATCGGGTCACAATGAGGCGCAAAATTTGGGTCAGGGTGAGGCGCCAAATCTGGTCAGGTTGAGGCGCCAAATCTGGTCAGGTTGAGGCGCCAAATCTGGTCAGGGTGAGGCGCCAAATCTGGTCAGGTTGAGGCGCCAAATCTGGTCAGGGTGAGGCGCCAAATCGGGTCAGGATGAAGCGCTAAATCTGGTCAGGGTGAGGCGCCAAATCTGGTCAGGTTGAGGCGCCAAATCTGGTCAGGTTGAGGCACCAAATCTGGTCAGGGTGAGGCGCCAAATCTGTTCAGGTTGAGGCGCCAAATCTGGTCAGGTTGAGGCGCCAAATCTGGTCAGGGTGAGGCGCCAAATCTGGTCAGGGTGAGGCGCCAAATCAGGTCAGGTTGAGGCGCCAAATCAGGTCAGGACTAGTGAACATTTTTACAGCCTTGCAAAAAATCGAATTATTCTATTCGCCCCAGCGGACTCCTGGCTCGGGGACAACGCAGAAAACAACGAAGGCCGCGGCAGGAAGCGTCGGCAGCAGCCGAATGCGGCGACCTCGGCGCCGCCGCTGGGCCACCAGCAGTCGCAGCGGGACAGCAGCAGCAGCGGCTACAGCTCGCGCGACGCGTCCAGCGCCACCGACCGCCTCAGCGGCGGAGACTCGTCAGCGGCCGGCAGTCGGGTGCAGACGGGGAAAACAGTGTCCACCGTTCTGGAGGGCGAGCTGGACAACGACTTCTACGACTGAAGGACTCCTACGACTGAAGGCGGCATCGGGCTGAGCTGATTTAATTTACCTGAGTAGAAAATCGAACTTGTGGCTAGCAATTAATAATTAAGCTTCTTTAAAGTAATTTGTAGCTAGCAACGGCGTTTAAATGCAATTCGATAGCGGATTCGTTTGATTCATTATTTTCACTGCTTGTAGTTTTCCCTGGCTTGTTGTTTTCTTTAAAATGAATGCAGGTCTGTGATCAAAGCTATTTTTTTCTATATTTTTTAAAGCTTGCTTGGATGATTTGTCCGTACAAATTGTAACTTTAGTACATGCTTTTACTCTTCTTAAGAAAAAGCCTCTTATTAAAACAAACTCGTCCCAGTCAGAACAGCCAAAATTCTGAGAGAATCAGCCAGTGCCTAAAATGCTGCAATGCTTGATTTTTTGTTCTTTTATGCGCAGTGAATACTACTCTTAGTAACTAAAATTATTTTTGTGGCAATAATTTTTCTCATTATTTTTAGCTATTTTTAATTCCGTCTATTCTTTTCATTTGCTTAGTCAAAGCCAAAACCAAGCCACTCATAAATGTTTTTATGCGAAGCAAACAACAATTTTAAGCTGCCTTAAAGCTGCGCGCACTTAGTCACTTAGCTACTTATCTCGCTTAAGAGCTTGAAATGCTTCTCTTTACGTAAGCAGTGAGCACTGCTTTATTATGCTGCTCTGTCCTTTTGTGCGATTTGTTGCACTTTGCATTTTACAAATTGCACCTTGATTAAAGTTGATCATTGAGATGATATTTTCGAAGTTAATTATTTGCATCCACCCTAGGATTTTTCCGTCCATTGGTACCCCCATTGTAATGTGTTACATGAAACAGAAGCACTTTGCTGCGTAGGAATACTTTGCTCGTATACGTTGGATTTGCGGGCAATCCGTGGATGGATAAATAAACACCGTGCATAAGGGGGTAGGAAATTGGGGTTGGAATTGTGGATCGATAAATGCAAGCCGTGCATATGGGGGTAGGAAATTGGGGTTGGAATTGTGGATCGATAAATTCAAGCCGTGCATAAGGGGGTAGGAAATTGGGGTTGAAGTTGTGGATCGATAAATGCAAGCCGTGCATATGGGGGTAGGAAATTGGGGTTGAAATTGTGGATCGATAAATTCAAGCCGTGCATAAGGGGGTAGGAAATTGGGGTTGAAATTGTGGATCGATAAATGCAAGCCGTGCATAAGGGGGTAGGAAATTGGGGTTGAAATTGTGGATCGATAAATTCAAGCCGTGCATAAGGGGGTAGGAAATTGGGGTTGAAATTGTGGATCGATAAATGCAAGCCGTGCATATGGGGGTAGGAAATTGGGGTTGAAATTGTGGATCGATAAATGCAAGCCGTGCATAAGGGGGTAGGAAATTGGGGTTGAAGTTGTGGATCGATAAATGCAAGCCGTGCATAAGGGGGTAGGAAATGGGTTGAAATTGTGGATCAATAAATTCGAGAGATTCGAGTAAAAACTATTGGATTAAAATATTCAATACCTCAGAGGTCCACCTGCATCCTACTTTTTGCACGCCCTTTTAAGTCAAATCGTTTTTTGAGCTTGCTAAGTTGAAAACATGGCTTCTGTTTAACCGTTTTGTTTTGATGAATATAGAATTAAACGAGTTGGATGTTTAAAAGCCAGTTTTATGATTTAATTTTCCTTTCCCAATAATTAATTAAATCGATGGAAAAAATTAAAAGCTTGCCGAAATCAACCGTCCATTTTTATATTGAAATACGAGGCGGCAAGCAAAAGCTCTTCTCACAATAATATTGTTCTCGATTGTTGCTATAGTTGAAGATTATCTCACTGACTTTCGGTGCCTTGCATTATTTGTCCTGTCTATCTGCAAAATGCATTCCTTACGGTCGAAAAGCAATCAAAGTAATTACATAATTGCCATTTTAAATGGCTGGGCAAGAAATTATGCAATAATTGTAAACATGCGACCAATGCCTGAGTATCGCTATTGGCACAAGTCAAGAACTACAGGAACTTCCATGGCAGCAGGCATGGAATCAACTTTCTTCCCGAGTGCAGCGCCCAGTCACGTGAGGGCAAAAACTGCGCAGCTAGCGACTGCAGGCGCTGCATTTTGGTGCAGTGACTTCACTGTGCGCTGTGCTCTCCGAGTTAATTATGGCAACAAGCAAGCTGACGCGCAGGTGCAGTCAGAGGCCAACCCACAGAGTTGCCTTATCGCTCGGATATATTGGCTGCGCTCTGCCCTCTATTACGAATTTTTATAACCCGCTTGCTGCACGCGAATCTCAGCAAGTTTTTATGACCTCCTTGGTTTTATCTCCACCAGCTGCGTCTGAACGTCGGTATGCAGAAATTTATTCACCAGCTGGTGGCGAGGTCCGGCCACCGCCGCCTCCGCGGCACTGACAGCGACTCAGCCGACGTAGAAGACGCGTTAGCCGCTGGCAAGGCGGACGAGACTGCCGGTCTTGCAGTGACTTGCCGACTACGTAGCTTCCTGCAGCAGACTCGATCCGAGATCGTCCAGTCAGCCATCGAGTCCAAGGAGGTTCTCGCAGGCCGGAGGGAGTGCTGGCATCGTCCTGATCCCGCTTCCATGGACTCATCAACAACAGCGCTGTCGCCAGCTGATGATGACGCGGATGTCGAATATGACGAAAGCGACGCGTCTACATCAAGCGGATTCAAAGCAGGCAGACATCGGCAGCCGCTCTTCGCCAGGCTGAAGCAACAGCTCACAAAACTCGGTGGCAGTCCCGACTTTCAGACGCTGAACTGCGAGTCCTCAGCGTGGAGTCTGGAGCACGAGTGCTCGTCGATAACTCGAGCAGCCGCGGTCACTGCGTCGGTGCCTCTCTGGAGACGGCCGATGTACTGGTTAGAGGGGATCCGGCGACAGAAACGGGCCACTCTTGAACGCTGATGCCAGCACACTTGGTCCTTGAAATATTCCTACTGCTGCGTTGACTGAATTTGCTTTTATTCTGACACAATGATTCAATGAAAAATTGGCATTGCCCGCCTCCAAGCTTCACCGATGCACAGAAAAAACAATATAGATACAGATATAGATAGACAGACAGACAGACAGACAGACAGATAGACAGACAGACAGACAGACAGACAGACAGACAGATAGACAGACACACAGACAGACAGACAGACACACAGACAGACAGACAGACAGACAGACAGACAGACAGACAGACAGACAGACAGACAGACAGACAGACAGACAGACAGACAGACAGACAGTCACACACACACACACACACACACAGACAGACAGACAGACACACAGACAGACAGATAGATAGACACACAGAAAGACAGACAGACAGACAGACAGACAGACAGACAGACATACTCGTAGATAGATGGATACATGCTTGAAGTCGCGGAACAAGCAAATGCCTCCCAATATAAAGCAATTGTACAGTTTCTTGTCGGCTACGACGCATGAAAAACTGTCTCTGTAAACGGTAATAAGCATGTGGCTTATTAATGCCTTTTGCTTGTTTTTCACTTTCATAGAGTAGATTTTTTCTTCAATTAAAGCAAGTTCGAATCAATTTTCATTTTGAATTCCTGGTAAGATCGAGTGAGAACTGCAATGGGTAATAAAAATACTTTCGCTTTTGTCCTACTCACTGAACAGTTCGCGCAATAAAATACAATTGTTAAAGCATCTATTCGTGGATGGGCTGACTCGGGAAAGAAATTCCTTCATTTCAAGTGGTAGCCAGCCCCATTCAATCTCTATGGCGTACGTCTGCTTGTATTACAGGCGTAGAGAGAGATCGTTAGCTACTGGGCTGACAGAATACTCCAGCAAGGGTTGCAAGAGCACTAAATTGGACACAAGTAGCTAGCAATTGGAAGAATTTGCCTAATAAAGCCAGCAGTTAGACGGGCAGGCTAGGCTGTGTTAGCCGTAATTTCTTTTCAAGATGAGAATGACATTCTCGACCCGAGCAGAAGCACAATGGTTCAAGTTTCACCCTCTGTCCTCAGGCTCCGGCCTTCTTCAATTGCCGCGGTCTCTCAGGCCCGCGGGGCAGCGCTGTGTGGGGCGGGGGCTCGGTCCCGAGTCTGTCCGCTGTCCGCGCAGATTCAAATCCACTGCACTTGAGCGGCCACCGGTGCCCGCATACACTTTTAAATGCAAGGCGCAGCGCACAATAGCTGATGCTAGCTGGCAGTTCGGGAAGATAGTCGGGCCACACCGTGCTTTGTACGAGGCATTCAAGCAGGTCTCTCAGCATCTCCCTCCCCTGCCATTGGGCGACCGGGGCTCCAAGAGTCCTCCGAGCATGTCGCCGACCTGGGAAGAGTCTGGAAACGGCACGTCCACCTCGATGTTGGATTTGCACGTGCCTAAATCGGCCGTCACGGTAATGCTGGCCGCCGTCCTGCTCTGCATCGGCTTCGGGCTGGCCAAGCTGTTGAACCGCTTCTACAAGCGCACTCACCTTCGCGACGACCGCAGCGACGTCAGCGAGCACACGAGGCAACCTGCTGCAACTGCAGAAGTCCACCAGGCGAGGCCTGCTGCAGCGCAGGCGCGCCAAGCGGCAGCAGATGACGGAGGAGGAGCGGCTGCAGTGGCAGATGACGGTGCTGAGCATGTGGCAGCGCCGACCCGAGGAGGAGGACGAGTCGGACATGGACCCGCACACCGCGATGCTCAGCCGCCTGCGCAACGCCTGGCTGATGAAGCACCACCGGGGCGGGCAGCACGCGGCCGCGCTGGCCAACGGGCAGCCGAAGAAACGCACTGAGGAGGGAGCTGCAGGCGGAGGTCAGGCGAGTCGGCCTGGCCTGGCTGGCGGCCAGCCGCGCCGCCGCAGCGGTGACGCGCCGGAATCGACGCCGTTCGGCCAGTCCACTATGCGATGATGCGCCGACTGAGCCGCGCCTGGCGCCTTCGCATGGGCGCCATCAGCGAGGGCCGCGGCGGGCGAGTCCGACAACGAAAGCTACATCACGGTGCAGGATCACGTGTCCCGCGCAGGACGCGGTCAGTGCGGCGGACTTGGAGGCTGCATCGTCTCACAGAAGTGAGCAGTACTCATGCCGGCTGCTCTGAGTCCGCGCGGGGGCCCGCCGAGTTCAGCATTTACTGATTTGGTTGATTTGTTTCTTAACAATAATTTATTCAAATTGTTTATAATTAAAAAAAATCGCGCACCTAGTGACGGGGGGACTTTCAAGCAATATGGTTCAGTCCCTTGCATAGGATATGATACGATTCACATTGCACAGGAAATAAATTTTTACGCGTTACTGACAAAGCAAAAAAATAAATGTACTTTAATACCACACTTGATTGCCATTCAGTTCATACTAGTTAGCCTTAATTTAAGCGATGCATCTCGCACTCTGGTTCTCGCAGTGATCACAATATTCCTGAGTTGGCTTGTAGAAGAAACTAGCTGGACCGAAACCAATTTGGTCTAGAAGACTAGCCCACGGGCGAAATTGTCTCATTGAGCTGATGGCTCTAACCCACGACTTTTTATTTTACAATTCTTTTACGGCACACCGCACTTTTAAATTTAGCACCTCGAAATGATTTCTTTCTCCATTGTCCCACTTGCCTTTGGATATAAGAATTCCAAGGTTGAAGCGCTGACGAATTTCGAACGAGCTCTGCTCGCACAATAGTCTATGGGGCTCAGAGCTGCGAGCAGCGGGGCAATTTGGCCATTCTCGAACCGCACCCGATTAACGCGAGCAGAAAATCCAGTTTGTTCAGTCTGCAAGAGAGCCACAGATCTTATCGGCTGAACTCCTTCACTGCACCCGGCATGTCCTCCTGCGACCGCAACATCGATCGGAAGTGCGACGAGGTTCGCTGCAAGATCGAAGCCAAGCTCCAGGCCTCCGGGGAGCAGGACCGCATCCGGCGGCACATCCGGGCGGCGCTGAACAGCTCCGGCTGGGTCGAGGAGGTCAAGAGCCAGTGCCGCGAGCTCATCCGGGCCAAGGGCGTGGAGTACTGCACCGTGGAGGAGATCGTCGAGGCGGGTGCTGCCTCAGGCCAGGGAGCGGGTGCCGAAGGCAGCTCAAGCAGGAGGTGCTGGACCTGCTCTGGAAGTTCGTCGACACGCACGACATCGGGCTCGGCGATGAGAACGACTGCTGATGTAGTTGATGCAGATGGCGGCAGACATGCAGTGACTGTGAAAGTGCACATTATCAACCCAACTCGTAGAAGTGATTGCACTCAGCCCAGTGCATTAGTTTCCAATCGAATTTCTTACTATATAATCTTTAGCTTGCTTTTTTGCTAATAAAATAATTTTGTCCTCCAAATTTTTAGGAAAGCAAAATATATGGAGTAGATGCTAATGTGGACAGACGCGTGATGTGCAGAATCTGTCGAAGTTTCTAGGAAATCATTGAATTTAAATTATCTAACTTTTGGTCATTTTGCAGCACACGGACCTGGAATGCGACACAAGTTGGGTAACCGCATCAGAGAGTTATAGCCTAGTGCCTGCCTCATGACCGGAAGGTCGTGGGTTCGAGCCCCGGCTCTCGGAGAAAATTTTTGCCTTTGAGCACGGCATTTAATCCCGCATTGCTTCAGTCCGCCCAGCTTAGATCGGGTACCAGTTTGGGCTTGGTAAATTTAGTGTGGGTGTTGCGGCCCCTCCAGCCCGTCAGGCTGAACAGCTGTACACAGTCCTCGGGATGCGGCTGGTGCCGAGGGCTGTACATCTAGTCGAAAAGTCAGGTGTTAAAATTTTATCTTATTTTGGTTGTCCACAGTTAAAATTGCGGAAGAATCGCCTGCGTTCAGTGAATCGGGTACTCCGTGATCGCGAAGGTTGCTGCACTCCTTAAACGCACTTCACTGCTCCACTATTGATGAACTGGATTTTTGATTTTTGGTGGAATGCTTGTGATTTGTAATTCATATTCATGTCATATCAAAATAATCCTGTGGAACTGAAGCATGTCCTCGCAAGATGTCATCTAATGTTAGACCATTTATGAGATGCCATTAATGTTAAGGTGTAATGGCTTGTTGTGTATGATGCACTGACATACATGGAATTGATGCATTGATAACTCTTGTCCTGACAGGCCTAGACAAAATCCACTCGCTAAATTCGGCAGGAGCAGCGGCTCAGCACAGGAAGCTCAGATTCAAGATTCGATATTCCGGTGGAACGGCAGCCTGAGCTGGGCGCAGTACTCTACTGCTGGGGCGAAGTACTTTAGGCTTCTCCGTTGGCCCCCAAGATTGACGGCTACCGACTAAGCATCACAGGATTCTCCAGCAGCCATTCACACCATCGGGGACTCCTTCAGCACCAAGGACGTCGACAATGACGGCGCAAACGGAGCTTGGTGGTTCAATGCCTGCTCAATGATGCAGGCCAACGGGCTGTACCACACTCTGCTGGCAGCGCTGAACACCCCGACTGGCCAGTGCACCGTGTGGGTCAATTATAAGACTGAATACATCTCGAATGCATGAGTTTTTTGACAGTTTTTATGGAAAATATAATTATTAACTCAAAAAAACAAAACTTGATTACTTATAGTAGCCAAAAGATAATAGAAATTCGAATTTCAAGGTTTAATGCAACTAAATAAGCGTTTTGAATAAACAAAATAAACGAATGTCTGAGCACAGAACCTTCGTTACGACAATAACCATAGATCACCCCCTACTCTTGGTGCCATCCTTTACATTTCAACTGGAGGGACTGATAGCCATAAATTGCTTGTTAACACTTCTTATCTATTAACATCCAGTACTATTTTAGTTTGCTATGACTTGCCATGATAGACCCATGATATTGCTGTTGCTTGCTCTTACCACCACCTAGGCATGGTAAGGACCTAGTGGACTCTACCCAGAAATAGGGATGCATATTTGATGCACACTGTGTTTGAGTACCCTCTATGGGCTTGTCTCCGAGGGTTCCGAAAGGCTTTAATGGCCTTGAGTGGGGTAAAAGCTTCGTAGGAAGGGCTCTTGAGTTTAGCTTAGACAGGGAAGGCAGGCCTGTGGATCGGTGTTACTGACGGTTGTTCTTCAGTGTTCCACCGCCGGTGAAAATGCCGGAGCGTGCCAGAGTCTCGGTCTGAGTCTTTTTAGTGTTGAGCCTTCAGTGGTCAGGTTTGCTGGCACTCGGGTCCCTCTTTTCCGGGGCCTCCCCTGGGTTGCCGCTCTTACCCACCCTAAATTTTCCCAGCTCAAAGTGTTACCAGATCTTAGCTGGGTTAGGTGCCTCGCTCAAGGGCACAAACTGTCTCCAACAGCTGGGGCTCGAGCTCACGACGTTCCGATCATAAGGTACTTGGCCCTTTAATAAGCTGACAAAAATAATTTGTTTATTTTGCGAGGAGGCCTCAAAGTTATTCTAACTCGGCGCTCATAACTAAAGTTTTTATCAAATTTTGCAGTTTAGAAACTTAATGCGTAGAAAAATATTTCGACTTTTTGTCTCGCAGAAGTTGATTGTTTGTGTTGAATAGCGTTAAAAAAACTTCCTATAACTAGTAGATCAGCATCTCAATCTCCATCAGCGAGTAGCAGCACCCGTAGGCCGTCGAGCCAGATCAGGCCCTGGCCGTATGGCCCAGCCGTGGCGGATGGCAGAGTCTGGTATTGCCCGTTCGGGTGGCAACGGGAGTACGAGTTGAACCACCAAGCTCCGTTGTAGTCCAAGGCGATGTTCGAGGACGCTTCCGTCGTTATCCTGATCGTGAGTGCTGAACAAGCTGCCGCTCATGGGGCCGAACGAGTCCGCCAATAGCCGGGTGGCTGCTAGAGAAGCCGGACACGCTCATCTGGTACTTGGTGGCTTCGGTGCCGACTGAGAAGCTGGAGTACTCGGCCCAGGCCTCGCTTCCGTTCCACGACTTTATCAGGAAACGGAGCTTGCGACCTCCGCCGCCAACGGGGAGTGAGGCTGTGTATGGCTTCCAGGGCCTGAAAAAGATTTGTATCGTAGTTTCTGTTGATTGCAAAGGGACCCACCAGGATTTTTGTCCAGGAATTTCTTTGATAATTTTTTATTGCTTGGCAAAGTTCATAAGCATTTAAATGACATAAGCTGTTGCTTGCTAATATTTTTTTTGCTTGCAATTTCCTAAATTCAAAAGGGAAAACTTCTTGCCAAACCTAACTATTAAAAACTTTCATAATCTCACCCATTCAATAGTTTTTGATTTTCATTCTCTCCAAACGGCAGCCTGTACTCTGTCCAGGTGCGATAAAAGTCAACGGAGTTCGACACTCGGTGCTGCACCGTCGTCCAGCACCTATCGGCAGTGGCGCTCGGAATCTGAAGGCAGAAAAACTTGTCTGACTTTAGCAGAATAATGCAGAAAATTAGGATAATCTTTGACAGACCAATCGACTCACCCCAAACCTTCTGTCTGCGAGGCGTTGGACTGTTGCGACACTTCCTGCAGCTTGGTCAAGCGATAGCCGGCACCGTTAGATGCGGCAACTCACCGGTGGAGGAGTTGTACACAGCAAGCTGAGCAGCTTGGCTCAGCTTAGAGCTGCCAATTGCCAGGCATCGCAGAACAGATTCGGCTTGGCTCGACATTAGTCAGCTCATAGTCCAGGATGTTATCGTGACTCCGAATTCACAGGTTTAACAGCTGCGAGGCAGTCAAAAATAACTCGGTGGAAACTGGCTAGAGATGTACAGCAAGCAAAATCACATGCAAAAGTTTCATGCCCCGGTGACCTGGTTTGTCTTGATATTGTCTGAAACTTTGCGAAAAGTTTTTTAGCTCCCAATTTACTGGACAGGCTGTGAGTTTGATGAAGCTAAAAAGGTTTTCTTTTATGCTTTAGGCCGAGTGAAAATAGGTCCCGATTAAAAAAAATTGCGAAACACAAAGGCCAGGATGTGGATCCGGATCTGTTGATGCCGCCACCAGCCTCAGTTGAATTGAAACTGAATTTGCATTCATTCGCTTTTTTATGCAACAACTTTTTATTGCTTTCAGTGTTTTTCCAGCTCCGTTTTGAACTGGTTTCAACTTGAAGGCAGAGAAAAAACTCGAAAACTCATTACACCGAGTCAGGTGACTTTGATTGAGGCTAGTTTGGGGTAAAATGTGCGTGACTGTGGCGTGAAAATATGTATTTTTAAGTAAGTTTTCGTTTTTTGTAATTTATTATTTCCTGAATATGAAAATTCAACAATTTCTAACAGGAATTGTTGACGTAGCTAAAGAAATTTGAAAAATAATGGCCATGACTTTGCCAAAAACAGCTGCATAATTGTTTACAAACAAGATTAATAAGTCCTACGCTACGAAGTAATAGTTTTCCCAACTTTTAGCAATTAGTTTCCCTTTAATTTGCGATAAGTAGAAACACAATGACATACCGACAAAAGTGACTCCTAGTGGTCCTTGGTAGAGAAATGCAAGTAATTTAATGAAGCTAAGTGTTTTAAGCAAGTTCGTTTTTTTACCAACCAGTCCGAGAAATTCGAGGCAAAATCATCCGAGTTCTTGTTTGATATATTTGCACTATTGACAGGCAAATTATTTCTGATGGTTAAACTAATCATGTCGGCATGAATACATGTAGTTGCGCTCTGCTTGTCCGCATTAGCTACTTGACAGTACCTGATCACAGGAGCAGCATTTCAATCTCCATCAGCGAATAGAAGTACCCGAACGGGTCAATCCACTTGATGCCCTGGCCAAACGGAGTGTTCAGTGCGGTTGGAAATGCCACGAAGGCCCCGTTCGGATGCGTGCGCGAGACGTCACTGAGCCACCAGGCTCCGTGGTAGTCCACGGCCATGTTATCGCTAATGCCATCGTTGTCCCTATCCTTGGTGGAGAATTTAGAGCCGCTGGTGGCCGCTGAACGAGTCGCCGATGGCTGGCTGACTGCTGGTGAGACCCGGACGCACTCATCTGGTTACTCGCTGGCCCTCTGTGCCCACCACAGAAGCTGGAGTACTGCGCCCAAGCTTTCACTATTGTTCCAGGCTTTAGTATGAACCTGAGCTTGCGACATCCGCTGACTTGACGTGGAGCGAGTGAATTGCATCGAGGCCTGTCAATTAGGAAAGGTTTTAAATGGCTGAGGGTTGAGCTGTGTTTTTCATCGAAAATGTCCTGCCTGCTCACCAATCCAGAAGTTACCGTCGGGTCCTTCTCGAATCCAGCCTTATATTCGGCCCAGTTTCAGGGTAAAAGTCAACAGATGCGGACACCCTGTGCTGCACTGTGGTCCAACAGTTGGTTGGAAAACTCGGCACTCTGGAACTGGCGGTGGTATTTAGCTCACGTAATTTTTTTAAGTATATATGGCTGAAAAAAATGTTGGGTATTGCCTAAATTTTATTGATTAAAAGACAACAACTTACCCATACTTGCGTTTTTGTCCGAAACTCACATCCTACACAGTTGACACATGTCCGGCCGAGGCTCCTTTAAACTTGTAGGCAGTCGCAAGCCTGTCTGCTCAAATTGTACTTGACCAGTTGAACGCCCGGTGTTCTAAGTCAGCGTGCTGCCAGACAACTTCATCAAGAGAGCCAGCCCGAGCTGACTCCACCAGCTGGACAGTCCCGGAGACTGTGGTGTCTCGGAGCCACTTGCTGGCGGACAGCTGGGCGGCCGGCAAGCAGGAGCCAGCTGCAAAAGCTGACAATCAGCATAGAAACCAAGCAGAATGATACTGTACATCTTGATCCACATCATGTTTTCAGCTGGGCCACAGACTCCGATGAGTAGCTCGGCCTGCGTAACTGGTTGAATTTATTTCAATCCGCACAGGAAATTTTGACTTTCTCGACAAAACAACTTTTCGTGACCAGACAAAGCGGGATCTATGGAAGGCTCTGGCAGTTACATTTTAGCCATGTTTTCAGGTTGGCTGGGGGGGCGTGCAAGCTCTGGGGACATTGAAGACTCGTGATTTTTTCATTTGATTAGCAACACCCCTTTCTGACGGCAAATAGGTGAATTTACGCTTGTATTTGCAAAAAATTGCTTGATAGTCACGATCTACGCGTAAATATTGATTTTTATGGTTGCATGAAAAGCGGTGAAAAATTTCCTATGTTGTGTCCATCACTCTGAACTGCATTTTGAAAAAAGTTGAAAAAAGATATAGAGCTACTAAATGCAAAATTTTGTTTTAGTTTGGCGCAGAAGTTCGTCAATTATGAGCCATGTGAACAGGGTCCCTTAATGACACGGATGTGAAATTCAAACATGCCAAAATCTGATTCAAGTGCGTCGTTTGATGAGATACGTGGGCCTGTAGTCACTGTTCATAAAATTCTAAAGTCAAGGGTTTGTTATATTGCAATTCTTAAAAATTTTTAACTGCCGCAAGACTTTTATTCGTGTCGGCAGTTTAAAAAATGCCTCTTAGCCTTGTCTGCTGCTTTTTCTTAATCTTAGCCGACTGCGACAATAAGTCGGTGCAGAAATTTCTAAGCCGTTGTAATGAGTTGAATTCCAGACTTCCTGCACCCCACAGTCTAATGGCTCGTGTAATGCCGGCTGCAAAGGCGCAACAGCTGATGACCTTTCAAATCTTGACCGAGTTTAACACGGATATCGCGGCGCTCCCGCTTTTGTGGCGCTTCTGTCAACGGATTCGAACTCTTGCAGTTCGACAGCGGCGTTGGAGTCTTGCTGAAATATTGAATGGCTTGTAATTACAATAGGTGCGC
>CATNEM010000087.1:0-377500 GCA_950096795.1 Macrostomum cliftonense
AGAGTCGCAGCTAAGGATCAGTCCCGGCCAGGAGGTAACGGAGGGACCTGAACGTTTTCGATTCAACTGTTGCAGTTTTTAATTCGTCGGATAAGTAGCTGCTGTTCGGCTGCATCCGCATTGTGTCGCTTTGTTTGATAATACCACAGAAAACTACTTTTTTACAACGCAGTTTTTTTCTCTCGATCTCGCACGCGACTTCTTTCTATTTATTATTCTTTATGCTTATCAGAATACTTGCGCACGTTGTGATATATCATGATTTTTGCAGATCCCTAAACAGTTATATTCGTTAAATCTTTTACATTTTTCTTCTCAAACGGGATTGAAAATCAATGTTTGTCTTGCAACTGACGTCGACAAGTGCGCCACATTCTATATGTGTGGCCTATTCCTAAGCTTTCATTGTTTGAGTATCGGCTAAAATCTAAGCACTTGGTGGTATTTTTCTGGCTGATCACACTGTGGCAGTTGAAAGAGCTGAGCATCTCAACGTGCGGGAGATTTTATTTAAAAAGCCCAGATTTTTGCTTTTCAAAGCCCTTTGTATTTATTTTTGATGTTGCGGCTAGCTAACTGCAAAGGGTTAGAATGGAAATGATGGAAATGATTAGCACCCAGACAGAAGGGGGCGATGATGCGAATTTCTCCATTTTATTGAAGACCGGACCCGCCGGTACAGGATCTAGGGCACTTCATCAAGTTAACTTCAGCGTTAAATATATGCTCCGATAATAAATCAGTGAGGCCGTAATTTGATTTGGGGAACTGGAATGGACTTGTTTAATTAAATCATAAGCTGGAAACAAAAGTCAGTTTTTTTGTCTTTATTTGTTCTATGAACTAGCTATTTGCAGTGTAAATAAAACAGACACTCCGAAGCACACAGTGCTTCTCGGTTGATTGAATTTTGGTAGCATCAATTCATACAACAAAGTTGTTATAGGATTCATTGATTCACCCTTGCTCTGGAGGATCTAAATCAGTATAAGGGCCAATGTGTTTTTGTGTACCGTAATAATGACTAAATAACGCAGCGAGGTTGAACTGACGAACTAATTGAAGAACAGTCCAGGAATTACTTTATTAGCTCTCACGTTCCCAACTGATTGCATTTGCGCGAGTTATTCAGCTGTGTTTGCACACAGAGCTATGCATTTGATATATTTGGCAGGAAAATCAAACTCGCGGCCCAGTCAGTCAGCGTTTTACTTGATTTCTCAGTGGCACTGACAAAAACAAGGCAATGAGGAATCTGCCATCAATATTCATTCAATGCAACCGGAATGGCGGCATGAAGCAATGTCCCGGGTTTCTCGTATTGTTCCAAAGTGCTGTGCCAACATTATCCATTGGGGGGGTATTAGCCTAAAAAAAGTGGGCGTATTCGTTGAATTTTAAATGCACTCAAAAGCAGAGAAACCGGATATTTCTGGCTCATAACATTCTAGAGCCTCCAGTTCTTATGCTTTGCCTGGTACATGCCCCCTCTGGGTGAGTTTTAGTGAGTAGTCGACAAGATAGACAGAAAGTTGTGCTCAAAGATATCCAATCTAAAAAATCAAAGTTATATTCTTCATCTAATTTGTTACTCAAAAATTCCTGTTTATTCGGCTAATTTATACCGGTATCTCAAAATTTAGATTAGGCTGCTTTCAGCAAAAACTGTAGTGCCTTTGACAACATGATGAAAATAATGGCTTCTTTCTTTCCGGAAAAAGGCGCATCCTAGAGAACGTCTTCGATGAACCTTTTCTTAAGAAACTAACGAGTAAATAAATTTCATCACCCAATTCTCGTTGAATATTGACCTCCAAGGACGCATCGGCCTACATTGTATCTGACAAGCAAGCACATGCAGTTCCCACAACAGACTACTGGGCCGCCTTATCTTATTTAGAGCATGAGGATCGATAGTGCCAAGTCATAATTAAAGGATCGGGCCAATATTTTAGACTGTTTTTTATTTTTATTTTAGTTACTTCTAGGTACAATGATTAATGTGTATTATTAGGCAGTGCTTCAGGGCATAGGCTCTTTTTCGTGTGAGCTCCCACTCTCCCTGTCACCGTCCATACCTTGATTAAGCTGAGTCAGATTATGCTATGTGTTTCAGAGTCCTGATTGGAGTGGTTTTTATAAATATTGAATAATTAATCGTGAATTTGTGAAACAGAAGGAAAACAGATGAACGCTACGATGAAAATGTTATGATCCACTAGCAGAGCCCAAAGACGACTGCAATTCTACAAACCATCTCGTTCATGATTTTATCAATGGCAATTTTTCTATTTCAAGCGTTGCATAGCAATGAAAAACCGGCATTTTAGGGCCCTCATAGCCAAAAGAATTCATAAAACAATTTATTTGCAATAGCGAGTTTTGATTTGCCCTCAAGCATTATAAATGATGAGGCCAACAGGCCTGGAGAATGACTCATAAATTGTTCTCAGGTAGCCCACGGTTATCAAGATATAAACCGGTGCAGCAGGTCAGCCTATAATCTATCGGTGCGGCTGCTGTCTTTGATGCACACAGCATCGTCGCTACTAAGTTCGGTACATCAGAGGCAGCAAATTTAAATGAACTCGATGCTGCTGCTGAAGCTGAGAGCAGCCTGCGACGCCACTTCGGCCCACGGCCTTCCCCGCGTGGTTAGCGACAAGCCGCTTTTCCTTCGGGTTGGCCTGGCTGCTGCTGCTTACTGTTCTTCTGGTGCCTCTTCCTGCGCGGCTTGTTGGCTTTGTTCGCAAGTTGCAAAGTCGCCAAGTAACCTCGTCTCTCAAGGCCGGCAGCTTGCGATTCCAGTTCCCGATGTGTACGTGTGCTTTGAGAAATCCAGTGTCCGGCAGCTACTCCATCAACATGAACGAACAGGCCATGCCAGCAGCTCAATGCTAACCTGGTAGCAACTTCCGAAAAAAATGGAAAAAGGCCTTTCGAAAATTAGCTGGAAAAAATTCCGGATTAGTGAAGAATTCCATTTCGGCTCGAGCAAAAGTTTGTGCTCAGGTGGCGGGCACTTATATGCGCCATCAGCGCCCTACGCATTGCTTGTTGATGCGCTCGCCCACAGAGCAGAGGAGTCAGTTATCGCCAGCAGCATCAGCAAAGAGAATAAAAGACGGTCTGCAAAAGGATGTGCCAGTAAAGTTTGCCGAATTCTATCACGAGAACTATCTGCGATGCTTCCGATGGAATGGAGAAATATCCCACGACCTTAGAGACGTTCAGGACAGACACAGGCCTGAACATCGTGCTGTTTCTTGACGTTCTTGAACGATTGGTCCGCTAAAAATCTTCGTGGAAAATCAATTGCGATCCCCAGTTTACACAGTGTACAGGCCTCCAAACACCAAAACTAAGGTCCTACCGAAGAGTCCAAGTATCAGACTGGACGTTGCGGAAGAGCGACAGTCGAAATCCAGACCGACTTCTAGGTGTTCGGGTCTTCTTAATGCCACCTGGCGAATACCCGTCCGATTTTGGAAACTCTTATTGTTCTCGGCCCTGGCCAATATCATCAGGTAACTCGAACTCACTGCTTAAATTTCCGACAGTCCTTGTCGCTGCATCGGAAAAAATTTGGCATCTTACCTGTTTACAAATGTGAAGCCCATATCTGCGCGGTGTATCCGTGGGCTGTTTTGCAGATTTTCTCACCTATGATAAACTGGAGCCGAGCGTCCAAACAAAGTTTTCCAAGTGCACATTGGTACCCAATCTCAGATGCTTAAGGATTAAGTGGTTAGCAGAAGGGTATTAGTTATCCCACAGATGTGGGGCTCAAACCCATGACTTTCCGACGATGAGTCAGACGCACTAACCAAAAAGCAACAACTTTGAATAGAGCTTTTTAAATACTCGGGATAGTACAGTAATATGCAAATTACTACTGAAAATTTTATATCAATTTTTCAAACCTGTCATTTCAGATTGAGGTTTCGGTGCAGGAGGAAGCGCGAAGCGAAGACCAGTTCGAATGCGTTGGTAGTGCCGAACAAGTTCAGTTCCTCAACCCCTATAGATTCGAGCCTTACAATCACTCCTACAGCTATTCGTACTGCTACTTCAGCAACTTCAATGAAAACAGGATTCACCTACACGAGTTTTCTGACTCCGAAATTCCTACCACGTGGCACCTAAGACATTCGCAGAGAATTCTAAAACATCTCCGGGCCAACCAACTATTTTGACCAGCTGACAAAACCGAGACCTGAACCAAATATTTTCCAACAAGAAAACATCAATGAAGCCGCCAAATCGGCTTGCAGGAATCGCGCGCCGTGCAAAAATCTGGTCTACGATTCTCGAATCTCCAGTGCGAGCTGGCCGACGCCCACCTCCATGCGCGCGTTCCTCGGTGCAACTGTGGCCGCGGCCAGAGACGCTGCAGTCGGTAAGGGTCACTCGGTGCCTGCATTGGACATCCTAGTCAACGCAAGCTCCAGGAACTCTTCAATGTCGGCTGAAGCCATCGCTTTCGCCAGGAGCCAACCTGTTGAAAGCTGGAGATCCGACCCCGACGAATGGACTGCGACAGGCTGAAGTTCTCCATCGACTACGGCTGGGAGAACTTCATAGCAGACATCGGAGGCATCATGGGCATCTACCTGGGCATTGTCGCTGCTGACGATCTGCGAGCTGTTCGACTTGATCGCAGAGGTGTTTTATCTGAGGCAGTGCTCTGCTGGGTCGGAGAAGACGATCGTGTCTGCCAGCCGCGTTGAGGAAGTTCACATCGAAATGGGCCCTTCCTCGATGACCGGCGGCCCTTCAACTTAAATTTGATTGTCTAGAAAAACAAACTTTTATTATTCCTTCTGTGTTTGTAATTATTAAAATATTGATCAGTGTGCCCATTTTTGTAGGAAAGCACCCTTGTAGTGTCAATTTTTTTTCCAAGATTTTATTGGGACTTTATTTGTTCTTGTCAATTTTTATGCATATAGCTCGTATCATGAAACTATTCATTGTTGTAGCTTATAGCTTTTCGTCCGCTACGCTCGTAATAAAAATCTTTATCACTTTTACTAATAATTATTTGTTTGTTAAAGGCTGAAAAACTCTCATTCATAACAGCGCATTTTTTCTCAAAAATGTTTTAGATACGGAACCTGGAACTTTGTGAATTTCGGAACTGTCTAATGCTCTTAACTATTCTTCTCCATCATTTGATTTTTGATAAATACATCTCATGCTGTGCGACCAAGTGGCTCATTATTTGGACTTAAAATGATATAAGTGTCAAGATTGTTTTTTCTCAACTTATTACGATTAAAGCATCGAAATTACTACCTACTTACTACTGTTGAGAGGCAGGACGCCCGCCACAATTGTTTCCTGAGGCCCCTATCGCTACAGAAACATAAAAAAGAAAGCCTCTAGTCTTGGAGTGCGCCTCACCCATGCCAGCAGCAGATAGGTTCGCAGGGGAAGCGCCGATGTAACGTGTTGCACGGCAATTTCCTCACCAAGGCCGCAGAAGTAGCAAGTTGGGGAGCAGCTGATGATTTGGTTTGCTGCCCTCTTTTGAATTGGTTCACAAGCTCATTGCCTTGGATGTTGCTGTGACCTTTGCGTCCAGGATGAGTTCTATCATGTCTAGTACTTTGAGGCTTTGTAGAATTTATGATAATCTGAAACAGTTTGGCAATGAGTTGCATTGCAGTCAGGGCTCTAATAGCGGCTTGACCATCAGAGTAGAAACTAACATTGCAGTGTACGCCAGTTTTTAGTCCAGTTGTGGATTGTGAGCATTTTCTCAGGTATGAACCTGGACGGCTTATTTTCTAAATTATCGAACAACAAACGGATCGCGCACTGCATGGCCTCCTACCTTAAAAATTAGCTGAGGCATATTGAGAATGGTATTAAGGCCTTCATACTGGATAGAAGGGTACGCACCTGCAATCGCTCGGCAAGTCACAAGACTATCACATTGTATCACAACTATCACAAGAGTCTTCTGCTTCGAGACACTAGACCAGATGAAGCTAGCATAAGTGATGCTGGTCCACATGATGCCGGTGTACCAGTAGATACATTGTATTGAAATTGAGATTACTGTCGCCGTTTTTGTCAATTGTACTTTTGTCCCCGCGAAAGTACGAGCAATTTAATTTAGTCAGCCATTTTCATACAGTGTATATTGCATAGAAAATGTCTGCGCCGCGCAAAACGTCCCTGCAAAACAGAATTACGCCACTCTGGAGCGACACCGGCCTGAGGAAGAACACCACCCCACAGCCCAGCCAATCAGAAGCGACATGGGCAGGCCAATCGAACCTGTCTGCGTGAGGCCGGCCTAAGCCTGAGCTTTATATTTGCTTAGGCCGACCTGTACCCCGGGTTCGGCGCGAGAGCGAGATGTCAATTATTATACCAACTCCATAAAATTTCCAAGACTAATTAGACATTATTGGAATAGAGCGAGTATTTCATAAATTGTATCTTAAAGTCGAAGTCAATTTTATGGCAGCACATCTAATGCTCATACGAGTGTAGCAAAAAATACGAGCGAATGTTTAAACTAAGGTTCTAATCGTGATAATGGAAACTTCGATCATTTTATCAAAACAGTAGCAAGGCGAAAATAATAATTTTATAGTTTTTGCAAAAATAATTTTGCTGGCCCAATCAACTTAAAACTTCTTCGAGTCAAAGCAGATACTGTATTAATTAATTAACCATTTTTGCAAAGGACCGATTTCAAGCTTGCAGTTCACTTTTCCAATTCAAAAATCATGTAGGACGAATTTCCTCAGCTAACCCAGTCGGCATGTCTGATGGCAGGCTGCAGTCTCCAGCAGTCGGTCGGGGAGCGATCAGTTCGAGGCGGATTGCATCGGACTGGCTGGCACAGTCCAGCCGACTGGTACACCGTTCTTGGCGTTGTAGTCCTTGAGCCAGTTGTGTAGCGGCTGGAAGTACTCGAGCAGGGCGTCAGCCGAGATATCGCGTCGGCCAGTCAGCTGTTGGAGAGCGTCTGGCCAGGGCTTGGACCTGCCGAGCTGTAGCATGCGTCTAAACATTTTTGCAGAGGGGCCATGTCTTGATCAATAGATTGCCTAGATGAGGTGAGAGACTTTATAACAATCATGAAAATGAAGTTTCTTACCGAAGCTTTTCACCAGCGGCGGTAGATTTGTAAAAGTCGCAGGTAGAAAGTGGGCCTTTGTGTCCAGCCTCTTCGCACATAGCCTTGTAGAACTGGAACTTCAATAGGAAGCTGATGAAGTACCTAAAAGTAGGAGATCAATGAAATGATAAAATCATAAACGATACTATATTGACTGGAGATTCCGAACAGTTATATTCTACCTAACGTATCCAATGTTCTGGGCCGCATGATATTTTGAAAAGAGCGTCGGTATCAGTCTCGGACCTTGCCACCGACGGACCAATACCAGCGTAGACAACCCCTCAGCCGCCACCAGTCCTCATTAAGCCGCTCCTTTGGCACCTGTCCGCTTATGAAGCGCCATTTCCATAAGTCAACAGACATAGCAAATGGAAGAAACATGACATTTTCAAGGGCCTGGGTGAGTTGGACATTCACTTGCGACTCTGAAAAAAATAAAGAACTATACAGAGCCGGAAAAGAAATTTTTTATAGAAAAAAGTGAGCAAATTTACATACCCAGAGTGTCGTTAAGAGCGGTCGCAAACTTGATCGCTTTAAAGTGCTTCGCATTTTTCACTGAAAGCGTGATAGTATCTCCAATAGCCTCATGAAAACCACTATTGGCACTGCCTTGTAACAAAACTGGCTGATGCGAGTACAGCATAAAGTACATGATATGCCCCATCTCGTGGTGCACTGTACTGAAGCTGCTCATGTCCATCCTCGTGCACATCTTGATTCGAAAGTCGTCTCTAGACACGCTGTGCATGTCGAAAGCTGTGCCATGACAGTTCATCTTGTGATGCTTGGACTTTATGAACACACTCTTGCGCCAGAATGTGTCTGTCATCTTTGGTAGTCCCAGACTCCTGTAGAACTCGTCAGCTACGTGAGGCAGCTGACCGACTGTTAGAAGACCCCGACTCTCTCTGTCCTTCAAGATACCGTCGAAGTCGATTGACTCGGCACTGGGAAACGGAGCGAACTCTTTGCTCCACTTGGTATACTGAGATCCCCACGGGTCGTCACCGAGATGTCCTGGCAAGAGTCCGTTAGGAGCAAAGCGTCCCGGATACTTGCGGTGAAGTCGGTGTCGCAGGTACGCGTGCAGCTGGTCGTAGAGGGGCTTGAACTGGTTGTAGAGAGGACACGACCGTGTCGGGGAACTTGGGGTCCTCAAAGTCGGTGAAATAGTCAAAGTAGGCGTAGTGTCGGAAACCTTGAAAAAAAGTGAGTAGCCATATCAATTTTTGTTTTTTTTCCTACCGTTTTTAAGCCCCCATAATATTATTACCTGCAGGTCGGACGGACTCATTGAGCAGCTTTGCTCTCTCGACGAAAGAATCTCGGAACTTGGCGCCCGTGGCATCGCGCCACGACTTCCACAAGTAACGCAGCTGATCGTAGTCAGTTTTTGTGCGAAAGAAATTCTTTACGTTGTCCTCGCCGCTCTCCAGACACTTTCCTGCTGCGTAGCAACCGACTGCTGTATTGTAGCCCTGAGACAGCTCCGAATTGATTTCTGACAGTCGACTGAAGGTTTTTAGGTGCTGAGATCGTAATTTTTTTACGAAGCCTTCACCATTATAAAAGTTTATAGAAAATGATATTCTTACGCAGAATCCTTTCTACGACCGAACACCTGATTCCACTGTAGGTCCTGCAGCATCCTCGAATCTGAGGCTGAAAGGCGTCTCATTCGCCTGCCTTTAAACTTCAAAGCGTAGAGCGTCAGCTTGCTGCTGAACCTGCGGTACTTCGTGTCCACTTTAGTCATCTGAAGGAGCACAATAGATTTGTGTTTATCTGAGAGTTTTAAAAAGAATTTTTATGAAATGGTAAATATTGGCACGCAAAAGTTTGGTATACCAGTTGCTTGTTCCTCTCATTAATGTTGGTATTGTAGTGAAAAGAAGCCAGCGAAGATCTGTGCTTCCATTTCCTCAATTGCTGGTTGGCAAACTTGATGAATCGGTGGGCGCATCTCGTTAGTTGGGGCTCGCTCAGACCGTCAAGGCTGTATTTCCAACCTAGTTTAACATGTCAAAGCTCATCAGTTTTTTTCTAAAAGAATAGATCTTTTAGCTATTTTAGTCAACCAGTAGACAACTCACAGTGCCTCCTGTGCTGATTTCGCCTCAGCTTCACGAGCAGACGCCCGAGCTCACTGGACTCCTCGTCGAATCGAAAAGCTGCCACGCACATTGCCAGCAGGCAGATGACCAGCAACATGAGGCTGGCCAGCCGGGCAGATGAAGTACCCAGCAGCATACCAGCACCAATTTTTTTATACAAAGTTTTACTTAGTTGATTTTTTTGATAATTTCACTGAGTTTAAAAGCTTCAAATGGGTTTTTCTTAGCCCTTCTGAGTTACTAGTGGCCGAAGGTTTTAAAGCCAGTGGTCAGCCCTACAAGCCACCAACCCCAACTCGTGCCATTGCCCACTGTGCATTGGCAGATGCTTTGCTTTGTCTCTTTCTTTTTCCGGTCCCTCAGCTCGCACTCAAAATTGGGGTTGGTTGAGTTGCTTAAGTTGTCTCTTAAATCTTGGATTTGGGCTCGCTGAGTTGTCATTGTTCGCCACCCTCAGTTACTCAGCCTCTCTATTGTTGGTGCTATATGGTCAGTTTCCTCACTCTAGCGCAGCTCTTCTTCACCGCATGACAGAGCTACTAAATAAATGCAGAGCCAGTTCAGTCTGGGTGAGCAAGCAGACCAAAGCGATGTGGCCAGCACGTGTCCGAGCTGGCTCATGGGGCCCACAGTGTTGCAAGCCAAGTTAACAAAAAACGCACAGAAATATTTTCTCAGCGCAAACTTTGCAAATTTGAGCAGTCTATAGATAGGCAAAATTTGTCTGTAATTTATTGTAGCAGCATAAGCAAGATGCATCCTATATGTGTGAAAGTGATTTGGCTAGCACGGTGCGATTCTTGAACAGGGCACTTACAGTTAATCCTGAATTGCTTTACTTGGACCTTTAACCCTTCTGCGATCTGGTACTAGCACCAAGGGCCACTAAAAGTCACATTTGTTAAAAGTCGTTGAATAGCACCGGCTTGAACAGTTGTGCAAGGGTGGCTTTTGCAACCCCCCTCCCAAGTGTTTGTAGGCGTTTATTACGGCGCAACGCCACAAATTTGAAATTGATCGTCACAGTTCTGTATACATATAATCTTAAAATCGCCTAGCCTAATCTTGTAGCTTTTGCGTTTCTTCACAATAAACCATGGTATACCCTAATAATATTGCACAGGCATCGTTAATTTCTTTTAAAGCAGTTGGTAAAGTGAGAATGCGTAAAGTGAAAATTGTCATTTTTATTACAACATGAATGCATATGACCATAGTTAAACAATCAACGTTAAATTTATATTTATCGTTCAGTTTAAAAAGTCCAAACATGTAGTTCAACATATTCTCTGACAATTAAAAACGTTTTAAAAAGCTTTCCAACAAACGTTATGCGTCAGTTTGAGGCGGATTGCATTGGACTGGCTGGCACAGTCCAGCCGACTGGTACACCGTTCTTGGCGTTGTAGTCCTTGAGCCAGTTGTGCAGCGGCTGGAAGTACTCGAGCAGGGCGTCAGCCGAGATATCGCGTCGGCCAGTCAGCTGTTGGAGAGCGTCTGGCCAGGGCTTGGACCGGCCGAGCTGCAGAGTTCGCCTATGAAGAACAAAAATTATAATTTGGGATTTTTGCAATGACTTTAAATTTGAATTACGGAATTGGTGGGCGGTTTAGTGCACGGTAAATGACCGCTCTACACAGCACTCATTGCCCGTGAGCCTCACTTCAGCTTCTGACCGGCAGCCCTGGACTTGTAGAAGTCGCACCTGGCCAACGGCCCAGAGTGTCCCGCCTCTTCGCACATGGCCTTGTAGAATTGGAACTTTAGGAGAAAGCTCACAAAGTATCTGAAGATAAAAAATGCTGCTGTATGCACAAAACTGACAATGATAAATCAGAAAGCTGCAGAGCACCATCTCTTCGCTCTTTAGCACTAAAGCTTTACCTAATATATCCATAATCATTGGCAATATGAAACTTTGACAAGGCGTCTGTATCATCCTCAGATCTTTCCACGGCCGGCCCAACACCATGGAATCGACTCCTGAGTTGCCACCAATCCTCGTTGAGCCTTTCTTCGGGCACCTGACCACTAAAGTACCGCCACTTCCACAAATCCGCCACCAGGGCGTAAGGTAGGAACATAACATTCGCAAGGGCCTGGGTAAACAGGATGTTTATCTCGGACTCTGAGAAAATAATAGCGTGTTTTTCTGAATTGGACGCTAGTTTTAAGAGAGGACCCACGCATATTTCCATTAAGTAGAACCTCACCCGATGTATCGTTTATTCGTTTGACGAAACCAATGGCTTTGAAATGCTTTGCTGTCAGGACAGACAAAGTGATTGTATCCCCAATAGCTTCGTGAAACCCAGCGTTCGCTCCTCTTTGAAAAAGAAATGGCTGATGCGAGTACAACATGAAGTACATGATGTGCCCCATCTCGTGGTGCACTGTACTGAAGCTGCTCATGTCCATCCTCGTGCACATCTTGATTCGAAAGTCGTCTCTAGACACGCTGTGCATGTCGAAAGCTGTGCCATGACAGTTCATCCTGTGATGCTTGGACTTTATGAACACACTCTTGCGCCAGAATGTGTCTGTCATCTTTGGCAGTCCCAGACTCCTGTAGAACTCGTCAGCTACGTGAGGTAGCTGAGCGACTGTTAGAAGACCTCGGCTCTCTCTGTCCTTCAAGATACCGTCGAAGTCGATTGACTCGGCACTAGGAAACGGAGCGAACTCTTTGCTCCACTTGGTATACTGAGATCCCCAAGGGTCGTCACCGAGGTGTCCTGGCAAGAGTCCGTTAGGAGCAAAGCGTCCCGGATACTTTCGGAGAAGTCGGTGTCGCAGGTACGCGTGCAGCTGGTCGTAGAGGGGCTTGAACTGGTTGTAGAGAGACACGACCGTGTCGGGGAACTTGGGGTCCTCAAAGTCGGTGAAATAGTCAAAGTAGGCGTAGTCACGGAAACCTAAATTTAGAAAAAATAGACAATTCATTGTTTGCCAAAGCAAATTGAAATATTCCATAGCATGTCAAGATGAAAGTTTTTAGAAAAATAATTTTTTTACCGGCAGTGCGAACCGACTCATTGAGCAGCTTTGCCCGCTCTACAAAAGGGTCACGGAACTTAGCGCCCGTGGCATTACGCCACGACACCCATAGTTGACGCAATTGGTCATAGTCAGTTTCGGTGCGAAAGAAATTTTTTGCGTTGTCCTCGCCGCTCCCCAGACACTTTTCTGGCGTGTAGCAGCCGACAGCCAGGTTGTAGTCTTGCATAATTTGAGACTGAATTTCAGTTGTGCGGCTGAAATTAGATTCCATTTTTATTTGTTTCCTAGACTAGATTGCTTCATGCTTATCGTACTTACTCCTCCTCGCAATTACTTACGCAATTTGGCGGCTGTTTTGGTAGACTTGTCTCGACTGTAAAAGATTCATCATTCGCGCTTCACTGGGGCTGAGTCTCAACGTGAACCGCTTGAATTTTAGTGCGCTTAGTGTCAAGCGACTTTCAAAGTTTTCTTTACTTGCATCAAGGCGTTCAAGCTGCAATTGAAATTTAAGATTTTGAGCTTGTGAGCTCGTTTGTGCCATCCATGTTGTAATAAAATAAGTTGATATTTCCATAGTTAAGCCATATGCTATGAGTTTAAAGTAGACAAAGAGCCATCGAGCCTTCATATCTGACAAGGCAAAAAAATCCAAGTTATTAATCTGCATGACTCACCAGTCTCCTGTTCCTCTCCTTGATGTCGGTTTCGTATTTGAACGAGGCCAGCTCCAACCGGTGGTTCCAGACTCGAAGCCAATGATTAGCGTAGCGCAGAAGACGCCTAGCACATTCATTCGCGTCGCCAATTCTTAGATACGACATGCGTCGTTGCCAACCTGGGGAAAATGTGTTCAGAATTCATTATACCGTAGTGTACGCAATTTGCTATGGGTGCTATAGTATAAATAAATCATTAGATATTAAACAAGCTTACAATGGGTTCTCAAGAGACTGCGGTGCATTGCTTGCAGGTGCGATATTGCTTCACTGGCGCCGCTCACAGCTTTCTCGTCATCATCTGCTTCCCAGACCAACTGATGAGCTGACGAAACACTTGCAAAGGCTAGTAAAATGAGAATGGCTGTCCAACTCGACATGTTGAATGAATTCTTTCTTATTCTCATATCTTTCGACCTATTCTCATATCTATTCTCATATCGTCCGTGATATTTGGTGTCTATGGCTCAGTTGGACAAGAGACTAAATTTCTGAGTTTGTTGCTTGTTTTTTTTCGATCATACGCAGCAAAAAAATTTTTCACCCACAGAACCCATCATTTTGCAGAGGAATGTACAATCTACGAGCTTCGTTCATTATCCAAATTTTGTACTTTTCGTGTCTGTGTGTGCATGCGCATTTATTGCACTCGCGGAGTAGCTTTAATTGCCTAATCTCCTAATCAATTGGTTTGGCCTCATTCCTTATGCACCTCGGTTTTCACTCTTAATTCACAATTTCTATATGCATGCGCCTTTATTTTTAATTGCATGTAGTTGTGATCTTAAGGTAAATTGTCACATCATTATGCATTTAATAAACGTAAACTGCAAAAAAATCTAACTTGATTTGGCTTAAAGACAAGAAATGAAGCTGCAAGTGTTAATTTCAGTGATTTTTATTACAGAATTTATGTTAGGAACAAACTCACGTGTACTTTATTAGTTATGTTTACTTAATTCAAATAATTACGCATCATCTGCTACTAATCAAATGCAAAGTCCACGCCTTAAAAAAAAGAGTCAATTCTTGTTCCCGCCCTTCAGTAGCTTCTTTTCATACTTTTCAATCATACACTTGACCAGGAATTCTTTGCTCTTCTTGTGAACCAACCTTTGAATTTGGCTTAGCCGTTCGTTGAACCATTCTATGAGGATGATTGTGAAGGATATGGTCAGCACGGTGAAGAAGAGCAGCAATCCTTTTAGGACGTCAGCAACCACACCATGCGCTGGAGCTTCTAACGGACTAGTCATCATTCGTCTATTTATAAGTTCCTTTAACCTTGCAGAGTTGAAGAGACTGACTTACCACAAATTGAATCTCCGAATTAGATTACACGAAATGCAATTTAGTCTATGTCTGAAGATCTACAAAAAATTGTAGATCGAAATTCTATACAATTAAATCAAAGGAGTCATTCTAAGCTAATAGCCCTTGAATGATTATGTCTATATTAACAGCATCCCCAGCGCGTGACAACGATGGTGTTGCGAGTGCCGGTATAGTTCCGCTCGATTCTGTCGACTTGATTCTTTTCATTGCATCGCTATTGGACGATTAAATCGCATGAACTGTCTGCTTTCGCATATCAAAAAGTTAGAAGCTCTTAGTGTGGGGGTGGGGGCAGAGCTTTCTTGTCTTATTGCGTCTTAATGGGATTTAAAAACTTTAAGGAAATTCAAAATTAATTATTAGAAATTAAATACTATACAATATCAGGCGAAGTAAAAATGGCTACTAATAAATAATTAACACAGCTTAAAATATGATGCAATACCGCTGCACGCTGCTGTAAGAAAACAAAACATTTTAAGAGCATGAAACTGCTGAGAAATTACACACTGTCGCTAAAAATGTATATAATACATTAAAATTTTTAGTAAAACAAGGCTACATTTATTTTTCGTAGGAAAAAAGGTTGAGGGTTATTTAACTTTAATTTTCAAACTTTTTTGAAATAAAATGCTGTCTAAAGGCAGCAGAAAATTATAAAAATGTACTCAAAAGTAAATGTTTGATATAAACCATTGTATAGTTATCTTTATCCATTTAGTGGATCTTTTTGTCTTTTACTCATAATAATTCTTTTTTACCTTAAACCTCACAGCTTATAATTTAAACAGATTGAAAGTCGTTATTAACGATTTATTTAAACGCAGTTAGCGACTGTATACACAAAAAGCTCGCGCAAATTTAACTTGGATTCTTTACAACATTATATCATATTTTCGATTATTCATCGTTGTGTAATTTAATACTTAACAGTTAAAAATGCTGATACTGGTCAAAAAGGACTACCATGTTGCCCAATCTGATATAATCTAATCGAATCTAATCTTATTTCTCGGGATCCAGCTAATGGCAAATTTTAATATATTCTAATTTATGCAGAGTAAACTTTTACCATTTCGTTCATAAGAGTAATTTAGTCAGTATTTTATCCTATTGTTGTAGAAAAGGTAGCTACTTTTAGGCAAAGCCCAAAATACAAAATCTTTTAGGAAGCAGCAGATCATTAAAATCTCTTGTGTCCCACGATTTATTTTTTTGTAAATCTCAAGCAAATGAAAAACTTGGCAGCCTTGAAGCCTCTCCAAATAGGTTTTGAAAAAACGATTTTGTGGTATAAATCAGCTAAGCTTAGTGCACATTTGAATAAAATTATTTGTATATTCTTTTAGGTATATCGTCTACTTAAAGTTTTGAACTTTGTCTATACAGACAATAGAGAATATTACATAAGAATTGCCACAGTTATAGTAAGATGTATCATTTTATCAGCATATTTATTTAAATATAGCCTAAATTACAGCAAAAATACTAGTTAGATTTTTTACCAGTTATTATTTTTTATTTTAACTGATGAATACACGGAAAGAATACTATTGGCAGTGGAAAAATGCATCGAATTTTTTTGCAAACTCAATTTTTTATTTCATATTATTTAATCAATTGTTTTTCATTGCTTGATTTTTATGTTAAGGGCCTAGCCTTATTAATATTTTAATGTAATCAGCAACATTTTTATAAATAAAAATTAGTAAACTTGAAATGTCGAAATGAGCAGGAGTTAAATTATTTAAAATGATTTAAAAACACTTTAGAATTTTTTGTGCAAACAGTTTGTTTTTTACATTTTATTTGTCAATGGACAAGGGTAAATTCCTGTAAAAAGCTGTTAATCCTACATTAATTGTAAATACATAAAAAATTGCTGTGACTAAGATGCACTGCAAAAGCTGCAATTTTTTTGAATGCTTGAAATGTTTTACATGTTTTATGCTATCATTAGTAGCTTATAAAATGTGCTATCTTAATCCTCATTCAGATTTAAAGAAATCCAGCGGCATGGGCTGTGGCGCTTCCAAGTCAGTCTCTGTGGTTAAAGCGGAGCCAATCAAGCCGCAAAATGACCAGGCCAAGGTGGCTAATGTAGGCAGTCAGCCGCTGCAGCAGCAGCAGCAAGCCAGTGTTGGAACGCCAAAGAAATTGCCGCCGATCAAGGCGGGCTCTTCGCCGAAAGCTGAGACGGCGTCAAGCCAGGCTGCCGCATTGACTGTGGAAGGTGGGACCGGAAGTTTTTCAGCTGTCCAATTGTCTCTAAAAACCTTTTTGCCATACTGTATAAAAATCTACTTTCCAGACGAGAAGGCGGGCAAAGGCGGCGTAGCGTTCAGCATCACGGTGGACGGAGGCACCAGCGGCGGCGGCGGCTCGCTGTCGATCCAGCCGAACTCCGACATTGACAAAATTCTGAGGAAGCCGCTACCCCCGAGGCTGCGGGTTGGTGCTTCCAGATGCTGAATTTTAATAACTGTGACTTTTCAAATAGGGTTGCATTGCATGATACTATTTTAGAGCCATTGACTTTCAGCTTCATTTCACTGCATCTCAACTCTATTACAGCACCTCGAGCCGTTGGAAAGTGTCCCTGTGATGACACCCGAACAGCTTGCCGAGAAACTGCGGAAAGCTGAGGAAAAGCGCGAGAGAGTAAGGAGCAATTTGCAGATCAGATAGATTGATAGACGGTTGCCTATCGATCTCGAATCGATAGGCACTCGAATCGATAGATAAATAGATTGATATATACATTTAGATGGATAGATAGATAGATAGATAGATAGATAGATAGATAGATAGATAGATAGATAGATAGATAGATAGATAGATAGATAGATAGATAGATAGATAGATAGATAGATAGATAGATAGATAGATAGATAGATAGATAGATAGATAGATAGATAGATAGATAGATAGATAGATAGATAGATAGATAGATAGATAGATAGATAGATAGATAGATAGATAGATAGATAGATAGATAAATAGACAGATGGATAGAGAGATAGATACACAGATGCATAGATCGGACGTTGCTTCCATTATCACTTGTCTAGATGCTCGAGAAGCGACGTCACTCGAAGGTGACCAAAAAGTCCAAAGCGCGCCGTGAGCAGCTCAAGGCACTGGACTCCACCGGAGGCGCTGCAGCCGGCGCCGCAGGAACGGGCCCGGGTGTCGATCTGAACGCCAGCAGCGGCGCCGGGGGCAACCTGGAGAGTCTGCAGCAGAAGCAGGCCAGCGCCGAGCAGAAGCGGCTCGCCAAGCTGGCCGCTGTGCAGGAGAAGCAGCGGCTTCGCGAGGAGCGGGCGAGGGCGGCTAGAGAGCGAGCCAAACTGATGAAGCAGGAGATGTTGGAGTCTGAGCTGCAGATTGAGAAGGACGAAGCGGGTGATGAATCAGATAGTGAGTTAAAGTTTTAATAAAGTTCCTTAGAGTTTGGTTGAGGCATGAGGCGCTAAATTGGGTCAGGATGAGGCGCTGAATCGGGTCAGGGTGAGGCGCCAAATCGGGTCACAATGAGGCGCAAAATTTGGGTCAGGGTGAGGCGCCAAATCTGGTCAGGTTGAGGCGCCAAATCTGGTCAGGTTGAGGCGCCAAATCTGGTCAGGGTGAGGCGCCAAATCTGGTCAGGTTGAGGCGCCAAATCTGGTCAGGGTGAGGCGCCAAATCGGGTCAGGATGAAGCGCTAAATCTGGTCAGGGTGAGGCGCCAAATCTGGTCAGGTTGAGGCGCCAAATCTGGTCAGGTTGAGGCACCAAATCTGGTCAGGGTGAGGCGCCAAATCTGTTCAGGTTGAGGCGCCAAATCTGGTCAGGTTGAGGCGCCAAATCTGGTCAGGGTGAGGCGCCAAATCTGGTCAGGGTGAGGCGCCAAATCAGGTCAGGTTGAGGCGCCAAATCAGGTCAGGACTAGTGAACATTTTTACAGCCTTGCAAAAAATCGAATTATTCTATTCGCCCCAGCGGACTCCTGGCTCGGGGACAACGCAGAAAACAACGAAGGCCGCGGCAGGAAGCGTCGGCAGCAGCCGAATGCGGCGACCTCGGCGCCGCCGCTGGGCCACCAGCAGTCGCAGCGGGACAGCAGCAGCAGCGGCTACAGCTCGCGCGACGCGTCCAGCGCCACCGACCGCCTCAGCGGCGGAGACTCGTCAGCGGCCGGCAGTCGGGTGCAGACGGGGAAAACAGTGTCCACCGTTCTGGAGGGCGAGCTGGACAACGACTTCTACGACTGAAGGACTCCTACGACTGAAGGCGGCATCGGGCTGAGCTGATTTAATTTACCTGAGTAGAAAATCGAACTTGTGGCTAGCAATTAATAATTAAGCTTCTTTAAAGTAATTTGTAGCTAGCAACGGCGTTTAAATGCAATTCGATAGCGGATTCGTTTGATTCATTATTTTCACTGCTTGTAGTTTTCCCTGGCTTGTTGTTTTCTTTAAAATGAATGCAGGTCTGTGATCAAAGCTATTTTTTTCTATATTTTTTAAAGCTTGCTTGGATGATTTGTCCGTACAAATTGTAACTTTAGTACATGCTTTTACTCTTCTTAAGAAAAAGCCTCTTATTAAAACAAACTCGTCCCAGTCAGAACAGCCAAAATTCTGAGAGAATCAGCCAGTGCCTAAAATGCTGCAATGCTTGATTTTTTGTTCTTTTATGCGCAGTGAATACTACTCTTAGTAACTAAAATTATTTTTGTGGCAATAATTTTTCTCATTATTTTTAGCTATTTTTAATTCCGTCTATTCTTTTCATTTGCTTAGTCAAAGCCAAAACCAAGCCACTCATAAATGTTTTTATGCGAAGCAAACAACAATTTTAAGCTGCCTTAAAGCTGCGCGCACTTAGTCACTTAGCTACTTATCTCGCTTAAGAGCTTGAAATGCTTCTCTTTACGTAAGCAGTGAGCACTGCTTTATTATGCTGCTCTGTCCTTTTGTGCGATTTGTTGCACTTTGCATTTTACAAATTGCACCTTGATTAAAGTTGATCATTGAGATGATATTTTCGAAGTTAATTATTTGCATCCACCCTAGGATTTTTCCGTCCATTGGTACCCCCATTGTAATGTGTTACATGAAACAGAAGCACTTTGCTGCGTAGGAATACTTTGCTCGTATACGTTGGATTTGCGGGCAATCCGTGGATGGATAAATAAACACCGTGCATAAGGGGGTAGGAAATTGGGGTTGGAATTGTGGATCGATAAATGCAAGCCGTGCATATGGGGGTAGGAAATTGGGGTTGGAATTGTGGATCGATAAATTCAAGCCGTGCATAAGGGGGTAGGAAATTGGGGTTGAAGTTGTGGATCGATAAATGCAAGCCGTGCATATGGGGGTAGGAAATTGGGGTTGAAATTGTGGATCGATAAATTCAAGCCGTGCATAAGGGGGTAGGAAATTGGGGTTGAAATTGTGGATCGATAAATGCAAGCCGTGCATAAGGGGGTAGGAAATTGGGGTTGAAATTGTGGATCGATAAATTCAAGCCGTGCATAAGGGGGTAGGAAATTGGGGTTGAAATTGTGGATCGATAAATGCAAGCCGTGCATATGGGGGTAGGAAATTGGGGTTGAAATTGTGGATCGATAAATGCAAGCCGTGCATAAGGGGGTAGGAAATTGGGGTTGAAGTTGTGGATCGATAAATGCAAGCCGTGCATAAGGGGGTAGGAAATGGGTTGAAATTGTGGATCAATAAATTCGAGAGATTCGAGTAAAAACTATTGGATTAAAATATTCAATACCTCAGAGGTCCACCTGCATCCTACTTTTTGCACGCCCTTTTAAGTCAAATCGTTTTTTGAGCTTGCTAAGTTGAAAACATGGCTTCTGTTTAACCGTTTTGTTTTGATGAATATAGAATTAAACGAGTTGGATGTTTAAAAGCCAGTTTTATGATTTAATTTTCCTTTCCCAATAATTAATTAAATCGATGGAAAAAATTAAAAGCTTGCCGAAATCAACCGTCCATTTTTATATTGAAATACGAGGCGGCAAGCAAAAGCTCTTCTCACAATAATATTGTTCTCGATTGTTGCTATAGTTGAAGATTATCTCACTGACTTTCGGTGCCTTGCATTATTTGTCCTGTCTATCTGCAAAATGCATTCCTTACGGTCGAAAAGCAATCAAAGTAATTACATAATTGCCATTTTAAATGGCTGGGCAAGAAATTATGCAATAATTGTAAACATGCGACCAATGCCTGAGTATCGCTATTGGCACAAGTCAAGAACTACAGGAACTTCCATGGCAGCAGGCATGGAATCAACTTTCTTCCCGAGTGCAGCGCCCAGTCACGTGAGGGCAAAAACTGCGCAGCTAGCGACTGCAGGCGCTGCATTTTGGTGCAGTGACTTCACTGTGCGCTGTGCTCTCCGAGTTAATTATGGCAACAAGCAAGCTGACGCGCAGGTGCAGTCAGAGGCCAACCCACAGAGTTGCCTTATCGCTCGGATATATTGGCTGCGCTCTGCCCTCTATTACGAATTTTTATAACCCGCTTGCTGCACGCGAATCTCAGCAAGTTTTATGACCTCCTTGGTTTTATCTCCACCAGCTGCGTCTGAACGTCGGTATGCAGAAATTTATTCACCAGCTGGTGGCGAGGTCCGGCCACCGCCGCCTCCGCGGCACTGACAGCGACTCAGCCGACGTAGAAGACGCGTTAGCCGCTGGCAAGGCGGACGAGACTGCCGGTCTTGCAGTGACTTGCCGACTACGTAGCTTCCTGCAGCAGACTCGATCCGAGATCGTCCAGTCAGCCATCGAGTCCAAGGAGGTTCTCGCAGGCCGGAGGGAGTGCTGGCATCGTCCTGATCCCGCTTCCATGGACTCATCAACAACAGCGCTGTCGCCAGCTGATGATGACGCGGATGTCGAATATGACGAAAGCGACGCGTCTACATCAAGCGGATTCAAAGCAGGCAGACATCGGCAGCCGCTCTTCGCCAGGCTGAAGCAACAGCTCACAAAACTCGGTGGCAGTCCCGACTTTCAGACGCTGAACTGCGAGTCCTCAGCGTGGAGTCTGGAGCACGAGTGCTCGTCGATAACTCGAGCAGCCGCGGTCACTGCGTCGGTGCCTCTCTGGAGACGGCCGATGTACTGGTTAGAGGGGATCCGGCGACAGAAACGGGCCACTCTTGAACGCTGATGCCAGCACACTTGGTCCTTGAAATATTCCTACTGCTGCGTTGACTGAATTTGCTTTTATTCTGACACAATGATTCAATGAAAAATTGGCATTGCCCGCCTCCAAGCTTCACCGATGCACAGAAAAAACAATATAGATACAGATATAGATAGACAGACAGACAGACAGACAGACAGATAGACAGACAGACAGACAGACAGACAGACAGACAGATAGACAGACACACAGACAGACAGACAGACACACAGACAGACAGACAGACAGACAGACAGACAGACAGACAGACAGACAGACAGACAGACAGACAGACAGACAGACAGACAGACAGACAGTCACACACACACACACACACACACAGACAGACAGACAGACACACAGACAGACAGATAGATAGACACACAGAAAGACAGACAGACAGACAGACAGACAGACAGACAGACATACTCGTAGATAGATGGATACATGCTTGAAGTCGCGGAACAAGCAAATGCCTCCCAATATAAAGCAATTGTACAGTTTCTTGTCGGCTACGACGCATGAAAAACTGTCTCTGTAAACGGTAATAAGCATGTGGCTTATTAATGCCTTTTGCTTGTTTTTCACTTTCATAGAGTAGATTTTTTCTTCAATTAAAGCAAGTTCGAATCAATTTTCATTTTGAATTCCTGGTAAGATCGAGTGAGAACTGCAATGGGTAATAAAAATACTTTCGCTTTTGTCCTACTCACTGAACAGTTCGCGCAATAAAATACAATTGTTAAAGCATCTATTCGTGGATGGGCTGACTCGGGAAAGAAATTCCTTCATTTCAAGTGGTAGCCAGCCCCATTCAATCTCTATGGCGTACGTCTGCTTGTATTACAGGCGTAGAGAGAGATCGTTAGCTACTGGGCTGACAGAATACTCCAGCAAGGGTTGCAAGAGCACTAAATTGGACACAAGTAGCTAGCAATTGGAAGAATTTGCCTAATAAAGCCAGCAGTTAGACGGGCAGGCTAGGCTGTGTTAGCCGTAATTTCTTTTCAAGATGAGAATGACATTCTCGACCCGAGCAGAAGCACAATGGTTCAAGTTTCACCCTCTGTCCTCAGGCTCCGGCCTTCTTCAATTGCCGCGGTCTCTCAGGCCCGCGGGGCAGCGCTGTGTGGGGCGGGGGCTCGGTCCCGAGTCTGTCCGCTGTCCGCGCAGATTCAAATCCACTGCACTTGAGCGGCCACCGGTGCCCGCATACACTTTTAAATGCAAGGCGCAGCGCACAATAGCTGATGCTAGCTGGCAGTTCGGGAAGATAGTCGGGCCACACCGTGCTTTGTACGAGGCATTCAAGCAGGTCTCTCAGCATCTCCTCCCCTGCCATTGGGCGACCGGGGCTCCAAGAGTCCTCCGAGCATGTCGCCGACCTGGGAAGAGTCTGGAAACGGCACGTCCACCTCGATGTTGGATTTGCACGTGCCTAAATCGGCCGTCACGGTAATGCTGGCCGCCGTCCTGCTCTGCATCGGCTTCGGGCTGGCCAAGCTGTTGAACCGCTTCTACAAGCGCACTCACCTTCGCGACGACCGCAGCGACGTCAGCGAGCACACGAGGCACCTGCTGCAACTGCAGAAGTCCACCAGGCGAGGCCTGCTGCAGCGCAGGCGCGCCAAGCGGCAGCAGATGACGGAGGAGGAGCGGCTGCAGTGGCAGATGACGGTGCTGAGCATGTGGCAGCGCCGACCCGAGGAGGAGGACGAGTCGGACATGGACCCGCACACCGCGATGCTCAGCCGCCTGCGCAACGCCTGGCTGATGAAGCACCACCGGGGCGGGCAGCACGCGGCCGCGCTGGCCAACGGGCAGCCGAAGAAACGCACTGAGGAGGAGCTGCAGGCGGAGGTCAGGCGAGTCGGCCTGGCCTGGCTGGCGGCCAGCCGCGCCGCCGCAGCGGTGACGCGCCGGAATCGACGCCGTTCGGCCAGTCACTATGCGATGATGCGCCGACTGAGCCGCGCCTGGCGCCTTCGCATGGGCGCCATCAGCGAGGCCGCGGCGGGCGAGTCCGACAACGAAAGCTACATCACGGTGCAGGATCACGTGTCCGCGCAGGACGCGGTCAGTGCGGCGGACTTGGAGGCTGCATCGTCTCACAGAAGTGAGCAGTACTCATGCCGGCTGCTCTGAGTCCGCGCGGGGGCCCGCCGAGTTCAGCATTTACTGATTTGGTTGATTTTTTCTTAACAATAATTTATTCAAATTGTTTATAATTAAAAAAATCGCGCACCTAGTGACGGGGGGACTTTCAAGCAATATGGTTCAGTCCCTTGCATAGGATATGATACGATTCACATTGCACAGGAAATAAATTTTTACGCGTTACTGACAAAGCAAAAAAATAAATGTACTTTAATACCACACTTGATTGCCATTCAGTTCATACTAGTTAGCCTTAATTTAAGCGATGCATCTCGCACTCTGGTTCTCGCAGTGATCACAATATTCCTGAGTTGGCTTGTAGAAGAAACTAGCTGGACCGAAACCAATTTGGTCTAGAAGACTAGCCCACGGGCGAAATTGTCTCATTGAGCTGATGGCTCTAACCCACGACTTTTTATTTTACAATTCTTTTACGGCACACCGCACTTTTAAATTTAGCACCTCGAAATGATTTCTTTCTCCATTGTCCCACTTGCCTTTGGATATAAGAATTCCAAGGTTGAAGCGCTGACGAATTTCGAACGAGCTCTGCTCGCACAATAGTCTATGGGGCTCAGAGCTGCGAGCAGCGGGGCAATTTGGCCATTCTCGAACCGCACCCGATTAAGCGAGCAGAAAATCCAGTTTGTTCAGTCTGCAAGAGAGCCACAGATCTTATCGGCTGAACTCCTTCACTGCACCCGGCATGTCCTCCTGCGACCGCAACATCGATCGGAAGTGCGACGAGGTTCGCTGCAAGATCGAAGCCAAGCTCCAGGCCTCCGGGGAGCAGGACCGCATCCGGCGGCACATCCGGGCGGCGCTGAACAGCTCCGGCTGGGTCGAGGAGGTCAAGAGCCAGTGCCGCGAGCTCATCCGGGCCAAGGGCGTGGAGTACTGCACCGTGGAGGAGATCGTCGAGGCGGTGCTGCCTCAGGCCAGGGAGCGGGTGCCGAAGCAGCTCAAGCAGGAGGTGCTGGACCTGCTCTGGAAGTTCGTCGACACGCACGACATCGGGCTCGGCGATGAGAACGACTGCTGATGTAGTTGATGCAGATGGCGGCAGACATGCAGTGACTGTGAAAGTGCACATTATCAACCCAACTCGTAGAAGTGATTGCACTCAGCCCAGTGCATTAGTTTCCAATCGAATTTCTTACTATATAATCTTTAGCTTGCTTTTTTGCTAATAAAATAATTTTGTCCTCCAAATTTTTAGGAAAGCAAAATATATGGAGTAGATGCTAATGTGGACAGACGCGTGATGTGCAGAATCTGTCGAAGTTTCTAGGAAATCATTGAATTTAATTATCTAACTTTTGGTCATTTTGCAGCACACGGACCTGGAATGCGACACAAGTTGGGTAACCGCATCAGAGAGTTATAGCCTAGTGCCTGCCTCATGACCGGAAGGTCGTGGGTTCGAGCCCCGGCTCTCGGAGAAAATTTTTGCCTTTGAGCACGGCATTTAATCCCGCATTGCTTCAGTCCGCCCAGCTTAGATCGGGTACCAGTTTGGGCTTGGTAAATTTAGTGTGGGTGTTGCGGCCCCTCCAGCCCGTCAGGCTGAACAGCTGTACACAGTCCTCGGATGCGGCTGTGCCGAGGGCTGTACATCTAGTCGAAAAGTCAGGTGTTAAAATTTTATCTTATTTTGGTTGTCCACAGTTAAAATTGCGGAAGAATCGCCTGCGTTCAGTGAATCGGGTACTCCGTGATCGCGAAGGTTGCTGCACTCCTTAACGCACTTCACTGCTCCACTATTGATGAACTGGATTTTTGATTTTTGGTGGAATGCTTGTGATTTGTAATTCATATTCATGTCATATCAAAATAATCCTGTGGAACTGAAGCATGTCCTCGCAGATGTCATCTAATGTTAGACATTTATGAGATGCCATTAAATGTTAAGTGTAATGGCTTGTTGTGTATGATGCACTGACATACATGGAATTGATGCATTGATAACTCTTGTCCTGACAGGCCTAGACAAAATCCACTCGCTAAATTCGGCAGGAGCAGCGGCTCAGCACAGGAAGCTCAGATTCAAGATTCGATATTCCGGTGGAACGGCAGCCTGAGCTGGGCGCAGTACTCTACTGCTGGGCGAAGTACTTTAGGCTTCTCCGTTGGCCCCAAGATTGACGGCTACCGACTAAGCATCACAGGATTCTCCAGCAGCCATTCACACCATCGGGGACTCCTTCAGCACCAAGGACGTCGACAATGACGGCGCCAACGGAGCTTGGTGGTTCAATGCCTGCTCAATGATGCAGGCCAACGGGCTGTACCACACTCTGCTGGCAGCGCTGAACACCCCGACTGGCCAGTGCACCGTGTGGGTCAATTATAAGACTGAATACATCTCGAATGCATGAGTTTTTTGACAGTTTTATGGAAAATATAATTATTAACTCAAAAAAACAAACTTGATTACTTATAGTAGCCAAAAGATAATAGAAATTCGAATTTCAAGGTTATGCAACTAAATAAGCGTTTTGAATAAACAAAATAACGAATGTCTGAGCACAGAACCTTCGTTACGACAATAACCATAGATCACCCCCTACTCTTGGTGCCATCCTTTACATTTCAACTGGAGGACTGATAGCCATAAATTGCTTGTTAACACTTCTTATCTATTAACATCCAGTACTATTTTAGTTTGCTATGACTTGCCATGATAGACCCATGATATTGCTGTTGCTTGCTCTTACCACCACCTAGGCATGGTAAGACCTAGTGGACTCTACCCAGAAATAGGGATGCATATTTGATGCACACTGTGTTTGAGTACCCTCTATGGGCTTGTCTCCGAGGGTTCCGAAAGGCTTTAATGGCCTTGAGTGGGGTAAAAGCTTCGTAGGAAGGGCTCTTGAGTTAGCTAGACAGGAAGGCAGGCCTGTGGATCGGTGTACTGACGGTTGTTCTTCAGTGTTCCACCGCCGGTGAAATGCCGGAGCGTGCCAGAGTCTCGGTCTGAGTCTTTTTAGTGTTGAGCCTTCAGTGGTCAGGTTTGCTGGCACTCGGGTCCTCTTTTCCGGGGCCTCCCCTGGGTTGCCGCTCTTACCCACCCTAAATTTTCCCAGCTCAAAGTGTTACCAGATCTTAGCTGGGTTAGGTGCCTCGCTCAAGGGCACAAACTGTCTCCAACAGCTGGGGCTCGAGCTCACGACGTTCCGATCATAAGGTACTTGGCCCTTTAATAAGCTGACAAAAATAATTTGTTTATTTTGCGAGGAGGCCTCAAAGTTATTCTAACTCGGCGCTCATAACTAAAGTTTTTATCAAATTTTGCAGTTTAGAAACTTAATGCGTAGAAAATATTTCGACTTTTTGTCTCGCAGAAGTTGATTGTTTGTGTTGAATAGCGTTAAAAAACTTCCTATAACTAGTAGATCAGCATCTCAATCTCCATCAGCGAGTAGCAGCACCCGTAGCCGTCGAGCCAGATCAGGCCCTGGCCGTATGGCCCAGCCGTGGCGGATGGCAGAGTCTGGTATTGCCCGTTCGGGTGGCAACGGGAGTACGAGTTGAACCACCAAGCTCCGTTGTAGTCCAAGGCGATGTTCGAGGACGCTCCGTCGTTATCCTGATCGTGAGTGCTGAACAAGCTGCCGCTCATGGGGCCGAACGAGTCGCCAATAGCCGGGTGGCTGCTAGAGAAGCCGGACACGCTCATCTGGTACTTGGTGGCTTCGGTGCCGACTGAGAAGCTGGAGTACTCGGCCCAGGCCTCGCTTCCGTTCCACGACTTTATCAGGAAACGGAGCTTGCGACCTCCGCCGCCAACGGGAGTGAGGCTGTGTATGGCTTCCAGGCCTGAAAAGATTGTATCGTAGTTTCTGTTGATTGCAAAGGACCACCAGGATTTTTGTCCAGAATTCTTTGATAATTTTTTATTGCTTGGCAAAGTTCATAAGCATTTAAATGACATAAGCTGTTGCTTGCTAATATTTTTTTTGCTTGCAATTTCCTAAATTCAAAAGGAAAACTTCTTGCCAAACCTAACTATTAAAACTTTCATAATCTCACCCATTCAATAGTTTTGATTTTCATTCTCTCCAAACGGCAGCCTGTACTCTGTCCAGGTGCGATAAAAGTCAACGGAGTTCGACACTCGGTGCTGCACCGTCGTCCAGCACCTATCGGCAGTGGCGCTCGGAATCTGAAGGCAGAAAAACTTGTCTGACTTTAGCAGAATAATGCAGAAATTAGGATAATCTTTGACAGACCAATCGACTCACCCAAACCTTCTGCTGCGAGGCGTTGATGTTGCGACACTTCCTGCAGCTGGTCAGCGATAGCCGGCACCGGTAGATGCGGCACTCACCGGTGGAGGAGTTGTACACAGCAAGCTGAGCAGCTTGGCTCAGCTTAGAGCTGCCAATTGCCAGGCATCGCAGAACAGATTCGGCTTGGCTCGACATTAGCAGCTCATAGTCCAGGATGTTATCGTGACTCCGAATTCACAGGTTTAACAGCTGCGAGGCAGTCAAAACTCGGTGGAACTGGCTAGAGATGTACAGCAAGCAAATCACATGCAAAAGTTTCATGCCCGGTGACCTGGTTTGTCTTGATATTGTCTGAAACTTTGCGAAAGTTTTTTAGCTCCCATTTACTGGACAGGCTGTGAGTTTGATGAAGCTAAAAAGGTTTTCTTTTATGCTTTAGCCGAGTGAAAAATAGGTCCCGATTAAAAAAATGCGAAACACAAAGGCCAGGATGTGGATCCGGATCTGTTGATGCCGCCACCAGCCTCAGGTGAATTGAAACTGAATTTGCATTCATCGCTTTTTTATGCAACACTTTTTATTGCTTTCAGTGTTTTTCCAGCTCCGTTTGAACTGGTTTCAACTTGAAGCAGAGAAAAAACTCGAAAACTCATTACACCGAGTCAGGTGACTTTGATTGAGGCTATTGGGGAAAATGTGCGTGACTTTGGCGTGAAAATATGTATTTTAAGTAGTTTTCGTTTTTTGTAATTTATTATTTCCTGAAATGAAAATTCAAACAATTTCTAACAGGAATTGTTGACGTAGCTAAAGAAATTTGAAAATAATGGCCATGACTTTGCCAAAACAGCTGCAAATTGTTACAAACAAGATTAATAAGTCCTACGCTACGAAGTAATAGTTTCCCACTTTTAGCAATTAGTTCCCTTTAATTTGCGATAAGTAGAAACCAATGACTACCGACAAAAGTGACTCCTAGTGGTCCTTGGTAGAGAAATGCAAGTATTTAATGAAGCTGAAGTGTTTAAGCAAGTTCGTTTTTTTACCAAACCGTCCGAGAAATTCAGGCAAAATCATCCGAGTTCTTGTTTGATATATTTGCCTATTGACAGGCAAATTATTTCTGATGGTTAAACTAATCATGTCGGCATGAATACATGTAGTTGCGCTCTGCTTGTCCGCATTAGCTACTTGACAGTACCTGATCACAGGAGCAGCATTTCAATCTCCATCAGCGAATAGAAGTACCCGAACGGGTCAATCCACTTGATGCCCTGGCCAAACGGAGTGTTCAGTGCGGTTGGAAATGCCACGAAGGCCCCGTTCGGATGCGTGCGCGAGACGTCACTGAGCCACCAGGCTCCGTGGTAGTCCACGGCCATGTTATCGCTAATGCCATCGTTGTCCCTATCCTTGGTGGAGAATTTAGAGCCGCTGGTGCCGCTGAACGAGTCGCCGATGGCTGGCTGACTGCTGGTGAACCCGGACGCACTCATCTGGTACTCGCTGGCCTCTGTGCCCACACAGAAGCTGGAGTACTGCGCCCAGCTTTCACTATTGTTCCAGGCTTTTAGTATGAACCTGAGCTTGCGACATCCGCTGACTGACGTGAGCGAGTGAATTGCATCGAGGCCTGTCAATTAGGAAAGGTTTTAAATGGCTGAGGTTTGAGCTGTGTTTTTCCATCGAAAATGTCTGCCTGCTCACCAATCCAGAAGTTACCGTCGGGTCCTTCTCCGAATCCAGCCTTATATTCGGCCCAGTTTCGGTAAAAGTCAACAGATGCGGACACCCTGTGCTGCACTGTGGTCCAACAGTTGGTTGGAAACTCGGCACTCTGGAACTGGCGGTGGTATTAGCTCACGTAATTTTTTTAATTATATGGCTGAAAAATGTTGGGTTTGCTAAATTTTATTGGATTAAAAGAAACAACTTACCCATACTTGCGTTTTGTCCGAACTCACATCCCTACACAGGACAATGTCCGGCCGAGGCTCCTTAAACTTGTAGCAGTCGCAAGCCTGTCTGCTCAAATTGTACTTGACCAGTTGAACGCCCGGTGTTCTATCAGCGGCTGCCAGACACTTCATCAAAGAGCCAGCCCGAGCTGACTCCACCAGCTGACAGTCCCGGAGACTGTGGTGTCCTCGGAGCCACTTGCTGGCGGACAGCTGGGCGGCCGGCAGCGGAGCCGCTGCAAAGATGACAATCAGCATAGAAACCAAGCAGAATGATACTGGACTCTTGATCCACATCATGTTTTTCAGCTGGGCCACAGACTCCGATGAGTAGCTCGGCTGCGTAAACTGGTTGAATTTATTTCAATCTCGCACAGGAAATTTGACTTTCTCGACAAAACAACTTTTCGTGACCAGACAAAGCGGGATCTATGGAAGGCTCTGGCAGTTACATTTTAGCCATGTTTTCAGGTTGGCTGGGGGGGCGTGCAAGCTCTGGGGACATTGAAGACTCGTGATTTTTTCATTTGATTAGCAACACCCCTTTCTGACGGCAAATAGGTGAATTTACGCTTGTATTTGCAAAAAATTGCTTGATAGTCACGATCTACGCGTAAATATTGATTTTTATGGTTGCATGAAAAGCGGTGAAAAATTTCCTATGTTGTGTCCATCACTCTGAACTGCATTTTGAAAAAAGTTGAAAAAAGATATAGAGCTACTAAATGCAAAATTTTGTTTTAGTTTGGCGCAGAAGTTCGTCAATTATGAGCCAATGTGAACAGGGTCCCTTAATGACACGGATGTGAAATTCAAACATGCCAAAATCTGATTCAAGTGCGTCGTTTGATGAGATACGTGGGCCTGTAGTCACTGTTCATAAAATTCTAAAGTCAAGGGTTTGTTATATTGCAATTCTTAAAAATTTTTAACTGCCGCAAGACTTTTATTCGTGTCGGCAGTTTAAAAAATGCCTCTTAGCCTTGTCTGCTGCTTTTTCTTAATCTTAGCCGACTGCGACAATAAGTCGGTGCAGAAATTTCTAAGCCGTTGTAATGAGTTGAATTCCAGACTTCCTGCACCCCACAGTCTAATGGCTCGTGTAATGCCGGCTGCAAAGGCGCAACAGCTGATGACCTTTCAAATCTTGACCGAGTTTAACACGGATATCGCGGCGCTCCGCTTTTGTGGCGCTTCTGTCAACGGATTCGAACTCTTGCAGTTCGACAGCGGCGTTGGAGTCTTGCTGAAATATTGATGGCTTGTAATTACAATAGGTGCGCCGCATCCGCACCAGGGCCTTGAACACAGGCTAGGCCAATTGCACCCCAAACAGACAATGCCAGATGGCCTGTAATAAGACACTCTGCATGTCGTCTTTTCCTATTTTTCTTTCAGACAGTAAAACTGCAAAGGCATTCTTGTCGGTCTGGGACTGAAAGGCAGCCCTGCGTGACCGAGGGCAGCCCCGTTTAAGGCGTCATTGCGTGCCCGGGCCTGCACTTTTTCGTCTGACATACAGCTAGACTGCCCACCAAGCTGCCACGATTTTCACTTCAGATTGCATTTTCGTTTAGAATAACGTCTGTTTTTTATTTGGAAAAGTTGGCTGCCCTGTCTAAAGTTTGGAGTTTTTTTTCTCATTTTACTCTTTTTCGTCTGTCGCCTGACGTTCTGTTCCCATGGGCGTCTGCGGGCTTTTGTGTCACTTTCAGATGCTTTGGCTCCCATCCTTCTGCGGGTCCGGTCAGCTGACAGACACGCAGTGCGGGTGAACCGGTGCAGACAGATTGAGGGGATTAAGTCGGCCTGGGCTTCTGACTTCTTTATTAATTATTGCAGTCTCCTGCGGAATCCACGGCTTGCCACTTCAGGTTCCCAAGGTTGTTATGCTGGGCAGAAACGCCGAACTCAGAGTTGAGTTGCCGCCTGTTTTTCTGGCTATGAAGACAATCTGAAGTGAAAAATACTCTAAACCCCACGCATTCTCATCAATCATTTTGCTGCAATAAATAATCGTGGTTCAGGTGTCCGACAAGCCAATTAAATTTCTGACGAAACAGACAGGGTAGAACATGTGCTGACGTCCTTTAAGCCATTAGTTTTGGCAATGAATTACATTGCAAGTATAATTTGGCATTGCTTTACCCAGTAGTTATATTTAATCGTTGAGTTGTTTGTAAGTGACTCGACTAAGACAGCGAGTTCATGAGTGATTGCGTTATCGGAGACTCATTAATAGAGTGCTACCAAATGGAATTAATCCTATTTTAGATTTCTGTTAAGGCCTTGAATGTAGGGAGGGTAGCGACACAACATTATAATGTACTCAAGTGCGCCAGATTTTTCACACGCAGTTCTACTTAATAATTCTGAAACAAGTGAATTGGTTCGTAAACTGAAATGCAAAACCCGTTTCATGGTGGTCGCCGTCACAATCAAACGTTGAATGTTTTACGTTTTAATTTTTTTCTAGTCACTTTTACGCTCGCATTATTTACCTGAATAGCTATGACTCACTGAGGAAGGATGGTCACGCTCCATGCCTATTGTCAAGGCCCCATCATTTGACAGATGCGTGGTCCACAAACGGCCTTTCATTTCTGTTCCAATTTGATACGCCATTTCCATTGTTTCGCTTCATCCAGGCTATTCTGCATCCCATATCGATGAAATGATGATATAATGAACTGATATAAAGTCATTATACAGCCTATTATCTGGGACAAATCATCTGATAACGAGAAGCACACTTGGCATTCTGGTGCTGGATTTGCCGGATACAATGATAATTATGGGGACTTGCGTCCAGATATATTTTCTGTAATTCCCGCGCTCTCTCTGGCTCAGTGCGAGGTCTTTATGGTCCGGGGTCGGTGGGTGCGGCTGGCTGGAATGGCATCTTCGCATTAGCACGGTTTTGAAATCCTAATTAGTCCGCGTAGCCCGGACAATCCTACAGAGAAGTTCGGCTTTGCCGAAAATCTTGCAATATACAGAGATGGAATGAGGTCGAATCCAACTAGTCGGGCATCAGCCTTGACCAAAAGCCGCATCTTATCAACTTTTGCCTGCGCCCAAGCGGTGCAAAGCATGCGGCCTGCTGAAAGTCAAATTAGGCGTCTGCTTCGACTGAAGGAAGATTAATGCTTGTATTTCGTGACTGATATTAATAGTTTGACTGACGCGAGTTGGAAAATCCACGTCTATACGCAGTATTACTAACAGTGGGGGAAAAGATCTTGGCCAGCTTACTAGCCTCTGCGAATCAAAATCGAGTAAAAAAAGGCTTTTAGCGCTTAAAAAATTTTCACCGGAGACTTAGGGAAAAAGTATTCATAAAGTATTTTTGTCACAACCGACACTTTTAGCGTACAAAATCGCTGGGAAAATTATCGTAAAATGATGGCAATGGGCGGGAAAGAGCCAGCAATGGCAGCTGCGTCTCAGCGTCTTCTTCAATATCATTTGCCGCCGTACGGAAATCGCCGTTCAGTTTGTTTCTAGCCGCATTGGCCAAAGCTGTGCTGGGGTTTTCTTCATCTTCTTGGGCCGTTTCGGCAGTAGGTGCGGCGGGCTGCTGGCTGGCTGCCTTGGTAGCGCAACCAAGCAGAATGCGTCTGCTGGATAGGTACAGCAGCTCCAGGAGCTCAAAGGCAGTTGTGACAGTGACGCCCAGGGTCAGGCCACCCATACCGCCGATGCGGCTCAGCAGTGCGCTTAAAGTGATCTGAAGAGTCTCTCTGTGAACCTGCATGTTGTAACCAAGCCTGCTAATTGTAACTAAAGCCATTTTATTGGAGAGCTGCTTCTCCAAGCGACGAAGCCTCGCTACCTGAGGGGCATTGGCGATCAGCTCTAAATCGCTGTAAGACAAAAGATGCTCGAGCTTCTCTCTAGCTTTCCAGTCCGAGGTTTCCCGCAAGATTTCATTGAAATTTTTGGAAATGTGACTCATCCAGTGGATCTGCCACAGCCGCGGGGACCAATTGGCAGCCGATAGCTGGCTCTCGTAGTGAAAGTATCTGCATCGCTTTGGGCAGTCTGTCTGGCTAACGCTGTTTGTGAGCTCGCTAAGGTTAAGATTGCGAACGCATTCAAGCCTTCTAATGAAATCCATAGGGTGTTCGGCATTGTAGTAACCACAAAATGGAATATTCTCATCACTCTCGCCTGATCTAGGGCGAACATGGTAGGCCGAGGTGCAATTGCACTTTTGTCTGATCAGCTGACCAATGTGGCTGCTTAGACATGGATCAAACGTGTATGCATACGCGCTGTCATCGTCCTGAATTTTTGATAACTTGGATGGGTGAGTGCATTCGCCATCTGGATAGTTCTGCTTCTCTACCTTCACAGTCCGATACTTTATCAGGGTCGAGGTTTTCATCTGTACGCTGAAACTCTGCGTATCTATCAGAGGATACGTGCCCGGCTCATGCAAAGCGATGCGGAACCCAGCAGCCTCGTTGAACACGTTGAACCCATAGTCCTCGCTGGCTGAATCTTTCTCGGCGGATTCGAATTGGAGAAAATCGTGCATCAACGTGTCATTCAGATGTGCGTTCGACAGTAGGATGGACAGACTGCTTACGTAGCTTGAATCGGGTGGCAGGAGCTCCAAGTCGTGACAGAAGAAGTAATCGGGGTGGTGAACGCTGCTACTCTTCTCCATTTGGCAGTCTTCCTCGTGTGCAACCGAAGGGTTTCCATTGGCGCTATGTCGCATGATGCAGACTGGCATCAGGTCGCTGAACTTGTGCGCCAGCAGCCTAGCAGCGGATTCGTTGATGAACTGAAAGTAGGTGGACACCTTGTCGCTGTGAAATAGGCTGGCGGCTTCTTTGAATCGCTTCTGCCGGACGAAGTCGCCCATGCCGCGGCGAAGCAGGCGTGAAAATTCCGCGATGGTTTTTCTGGCGATGCTGCCTTGCTTCCAGAGCCGAGACGCCTGCGCTGAGAACGGACTCATAGAACAAATAGTCAGGCTAGGGAACGGTGTGGGATCGTTCAGGCGCTCCTCAATTTGGTAGCTTTTGTGATACTCGAAGAACTCATTGAACAGGTCGCAGGTGCCATAGCCAAGCAGGCTGGTCATGCTGACAAGATAGCAGAGCCACAGCAGACGAAGCGCTCCATACTTAGTGGTGTAGCACTTCTTTATTCCCCGAACAGTGGTATTGTCTATGAAGGTGGACACCAGAAACTTCGGGAAGCCTTGGTTTTTGCTCATCGCGATCGCTTTGAGTGCATAAGCAATCGAATGAAGTTTCTGGGCTGGAAAAGCTCGCTATGCTGTGTCTTTGTGTGTTCCGGTCAGTTGCTCCTAATGTTCGAGAATTGGTGATTTGTGATTCGATCTGGGCTGCATTCCGCGTGGTGGCTAAATGCCATTGGTTCAGCTTGTCTCTTGCGGTTAGATTTAGGAAATTCCTGTACCGTGACAATGTCAAGCACATCTGTGGAACTAAGTAAACCCAGACGAACTGATTAGGCTGGTATGCGTTTGTACCGACAGTAACGAAAATGCATTCTACCGTTTAATTTAGTTTCATGTCGCTAAAAAGTTGCTTTGTTTTATTACTTCTGTAAATTAGTAACTTGCATACTCGTTGATATGAAGTTATCTGCTCTGGATAAGTGACTTTAGAAGACCCAGTCCTGAACAGCAGGAGGGATCGTAAATCCCATCCTAAATTTTCCCAGTTTTCTCTGGTACCAGAACTCAACTAGATGGAAAGAAAAAATCGAGATTACGATTCAGTTTCTTACTCCAGGGCAGTTACTTGCGATCATAAATGCAAGTCAAAATCTAAGGCAGCCTAAAACTTCCTCCACATTTCAGTATTCGCATTCAATTAGTAATTTTGATCCATACTCTCCATGTATGACATGACAAAGGTAATGCTCTCATGATTTCCTTGAGTATGTCATACGGGATACAGTAAGAATCTCTAAGAATTTAGAACACCAAAAAACTATTTCCTCACAATTATGTTATTAAAGTTACATGTACTATACTGATTGCATCCCCGATTCTTTAACACTTCGTACAAAGGGCGTCTGGCAATTGGCCTTTGCGAATTGACCCACTTGAAGAGTTGCAATACAGCATAGTAGAATGCAAGACGGGGCTTCTAGGACAGAACTTTTCGCGTCCATCATAATCTACATTCTTTTAATTTACTATGCCCGCACAGTTAGAAAAAATAGGGGGATCGACTTCATGGAAAAACATCCATCATAATCTAGATTCTTTTAACTTATTATACCTACATAAATAATGAAAATTAGGGGTTGACTTTCACGGATAACCATTCAACGTAATCTAGATTCTTTAAATTTAGTTAATCCCAAAGAAATCGAAAAAATCACCTTAAAAACTCTTAAAAAACTTTTAAATAATGTATATTTCATATTTACGCTCGCAACAGCAGACAGATATCGCGGTTCGTGGCTTTACGTGAATATTACATGTAATTGAAACAAATGTAATTTTAAAATGGCAAAAAATTATTGTTGTAGAAAATTCTATGACAGAAAATTTAGTCAAGCCACAAATAGATTAAATTTTGATTAGCATATATGTTGTTTTAACACTGAAGCACAACATCGTGTACGCACCTAAAAAGCTTAAAATTTACAGTAAAAAAAATTCCAATCGTCTCTCTAGGATCGACAGTGTGAATCATACAGTTCATGTAAGCAAGCAAGGAAATTTAACATAGAGCGGCGGCAATGACTCAGCAACAATAGAGGATAAGACAGTTATTACGGTATATAATAAAAAATCATCTAAATTGTCTCTCAAGTTCGCCTCTTTTTACTAAATGGCAGCTCAGTGGGGGAAGGTATTGCAGAAATTTTTAGAACTGCTCGCTGCTCAAAACTGGATACTGCAGTATCTGTTTCTAAAAATAACTCTTAAGTAAAAATGAATACTGCAGTATCTGTTTCTAAAAATAGTTCTGCTCAAAACTGGATACTGCAGTATCTGTTTCTAAAAACTCTTACTTAAAACTGGATACTGCAGTATCTGTTTCTAAAAACTCTTACTTAAAACTGGATACTGCAGTATCTGTTTCTAAAAATAACTCTTAAGTAAAAATGAATACTGCAGTATCTGTTTCTAAAAATAGTTCTGCTCAAAACTGGATACTGCAGTATCTGTTTCTAAAAACTCTTACTTAAAACTGGATACTGCAGTATCTGTTTCTAAAAACTCTTACTTAAAACTGGATACTACAGTATCTGTTTCTAAAAACTCTTACTTAAAACTGGATACTGCAGTATCTGTTTCTAAAAATAACTCTTAAGTAAAAATGAATACTGCAGTATCTGTTTCTAAAAATAGTTCTGCTCAAAACTGGATGCTGCAGTATCTGTTTCTAAAAACTCTTACTTAAAATTAATATTATGCTTCGCAAAAAGCCATTGTCTTTGTAATAAAATCTTACAAATTCAGCAGAATAGCTTCATCCCGCTCTTCTTGCTCGATCAACTCCAAGGCTTTTTCAAGATGTTTTGATAGCGCCCGCAGCCGATACAGTGAATTATATTGTCGGATCCAGTGGCTGTTATTCTCCAACTCGCCGCTTTCAAAGATTCTGAAAACAAAGTCTTTTAGCTGCTGCTCGAAAGTCGCCATTTCCACGTCAGCCATGCGGCAGTAAATCTTAATAGAGTCAGCTAAACTAACACTGACTGGGCAAGCTACGCTCGTACTTATTGCTTTGAGCTACTGTGCAAATGGTATTTATAGCCAACTGGCCCCTCAACTCAACACCTCGGCGAGTTACCCCTACCCCCCCCCCCCCAGTGGACAGAGCCGCCCGATCCAGCCTTTCCCTCTTCCTTCTCTATGACTTCCCTATGACTAACTTCTCAATCCCAATTTCTTTTATTAGTCTACCCATTTCCTTATTTGGCGCGTGCAATACGAAACCGGCTGACTCACCACCCAAACACCCGCCAACCCCCAGCCCTAACTTAGTCTTTCCAAAAATGATTCCTTTAACTAACTTACGCGCAATACTTTCTCTAAACCCGCTCGATGCCCCCATATTGTCTAGCCTTTTAAGCATCTCTTTATCCCATCGATGTTTTTCATTTGGGAAGTCGCGATACTTTATATCATGTTCCATACATACCTCATCAAGTTCATCTACAGGCTCATGACCTGGATTAGGCACATTGTTAGAATCTAATTGTATTTCAAGAGGGTTCAAAGGTCCGCAATACTTATATCCAGGGATTGTCCAACCTTTGCTTGGCTTCGGAAGCTTTTCGATTATTCCGTGAATGTCTGGCATTTTTATTTAAAATAAAATAAAAAAATAATGACTGAGAACAAATTACAAGCAATCTATTACCGTGACAGCGGTTATTTTATCGGAAATAATGCCGTCTCCAAATTAACAGAACTCAGTAAAGAACCAAAACAAATAGTAGAAAAATGGCTGTCTAAACAGGCTGTTTATCAAGTCTATTTCCCACCTGTTAAATTTACAAGACCCCACTTCAACATCTATAAGCCTAACGAGGCGCACCAAGCTGATCTTTTGTTTCTCCCAAACGATTCTGGGTGTAAGTACGCTCTTACAGTTATTGATGTAGCTTCGCGTTATAAAGAAGCAAGACCGCTGAAAACAAAGAAGTCAGAAGTTGTAGCAACTGCTTTTCAAGATATTTACGAAAATTCACCTTTAACCTTCCCACAAACATTGATGACCGATCCGGGTAAAGAATTCATGGGTCGAGTTAAAACTCTAATGGATAAGAACAATACAAGAATGCGATATGGGCGGACAGATTTGCACAGAGATCAAGCCTTCGTAGAAAGATTTAATCTAACTTTAGCCAAGCGACTATTTACTAAGCAGACAGCAGAGGAGCTCAAACTGAAGAGCGGACAATACTACACCAAATGGAAAGACCAACTCCCAGTAGTAATCAGTCAGCTTAACAATGAAGTTTCTCGCATGACAGGCCTAAAACCTTCAATTGCAATTAAACAAGACAAAGTTCAGCTTAAATCTCCCAATCCACAACAAAAAAATTATCCAAAGCTCCCAGGAGTTTATTCTCCGGAAATTCTCACAAATTCTGAGTTTGTTCGATTCCTTTACCTGCCGGGAGAATTAGAAAAGGACACCAAGAGACGAGCAACTGACCCCTATTTCAGTTTAGATGTACATAAAATAGACAGGCACTTTACAACAGCAACCGGCCAATATTATTTTCTTTCTCACGCCTTTAATCCTAAATCCCCTACAAGATCATTTGCCAGAGCAGAACTTCTCGTCATTCCAAGTGACACAGAAATAAATTGAAAAATAAATTAAAAAATAAAAATGTACAAAAAATGATCGAAACCAGAACAGTTAATAAAATTAGCAAAATCATCGACTCTAAACAGCCAGGTTTTGTAACTATTAAGGGCATGAAAGTGAAAGTCGATCCGTTACAGCAGCAAATCCATTGTAAAGATTGCAATAACCACACCCACAACCCCCGCAGCATTACAGATGAAAAGACTGGGGGAATCCTGCCTCTCGCCGCACTGATTCCAATCATTGCGGGTGCAGTTAGTGCAGCAGGTGGTGTTGCTGGAGGTGTTGCAACGGCTGTGAAAGCGGGTAATGACAGAGCTCACCAGTTAGAGATGCAGAAAATCGCGAGAGAAAAGGGAGTCACAATTAAGGCGGGTGAAGGCTGCCCCTTGGAAACCTTCGCAACTAATCCTAATACTAATCCCTCGGAAAACGCGGACAACATTTCAAAATCCGACGTCATAAAAGCTATAATGACATTGCATAAAGCAGGATTTACAATGCTCCGGATGTGAAAAGATAAAAGCAGGGATCTGATCAGTAATACTCAAATTAATCAAAAGTTATTAGTCCAGAGAAGTTCAAGCAAAAGCTAAGGGTGACCACCCAAAAATTTTTTTTTTAAACTTATAGAAAAAAAAAACATGCCGAAAGCAAATCCAGCAAAAGATTCTGTAAACTCTTATTTTTTCCAAAGCCAAAATCTTTCATTTCAGGACAAAAGCAAATATCTTCAAGAACTCTGTAAGCAAAAGTTCAATACAGACCCAGGATACCTAGGCAGCTATGAGAAACAATTTGAAATAATAAAGCAACTACAGTCATCAAATCAGTACACCCCAGTAAAAAACCCAGCAGCTGAACACCAACAGAAGAGCCGCAACCTAGTTAAAAAGTACCAAACTCTCACGGGGCAAAATGTACCTAAATACCCACAGAATAAACAGGAACAGGATGACCTTGAAAGAACAATCCACCAAATTGAGTCAGAGATGAACCAAGAAGACATTCAATTTGCAAAGAGAACTTTTACAGACCACTACATAGAGTACACCATACCAGTCAAACACAACACAACAACATCCTACGAAACGACACCTGACATAAATGACTTTAGAGATGACATTCAATCAGTTATCAATCACACACTTAAAACACGCAAAACATTCAAGCTTCAGCTCTCGTTTTTATTAGAATTTTATATGCCTACGAAACCTACTGAACATCTTGAATATTACATGACCAGTAAGGCTTCACCCTTTAGTCCAACCGATTCACCAGACCCTTTTCTACAAGAAGTTAGTAAAAAGATTGACGCCTTTACATCAAGAGGTTCTGGTTGGGTTGTTACTGGGATTCGAAAAGTTTCAGCTATGATTTTCAAATTCGATCCCCTTAAAGCTTCTTCTTACCTGGAGCTGCCAACAAAGCTCGCCAATAAAAAGGCCTGTATCAACGTGAAGAACTATGACAACTGCTGTGCTTTGTGGGCAGTTTTGTCAGCATTATTGTACGACAAGGATCGAGCCCATCCTGAAAGAACTTCCCATTATAAGATGTACTTTGACGAGTATTTTACCAAGTGTATCAGCAAAGGAATAGTATTTGAGAAAGGAGGTTTAGCAGTCTCTCAAATCCCCAAACTAGAGGAAGTGTTTAATAATAAAATCAGAATCACCGTATTCGAGTGGAATGAAAGCAAAGAGAAAGTTGAAATTGTTAGGAGCAGCAAGAATATTTTAGACGAAGCAGCCAGGCGCACTGATGTCGATCTTCTAATAATTGGAAACTTACAGTCCGAAGCCCATTATGTTTGGATTAAAGATCTTTCCAAACTAATTCACAAGCAAACGACCAGCCACAAAGAAGCCATATCTATCTGCAGATTGTGTCTTAAGTATTATTGTGGTCGTAAAGAAACTCGGGAGGCAAAACTCACAGAGCATGAACTTACCTGTGAAGACCATCCAACTAACTGCTCTCTTCCTTTCGGTAACCAGAAGTATTTACGGTTTAAAAATTATCACAAGATGGAGAAACTTCCCTTTATTGTATTTGCCGACTTTGAATGTTCAATTCTTGAAAATAGAACCACAAAGACCCCCGATGCCCCCACAAAGCACGTCCCAAATTCAGTAGCATACGTTTGCATTGGAAATCTTGGACATCTAGGAAATTCTGATATCGTCGAGTATAACCACTTCTTTGGGGAAGACTGTGTTAAACAGTTTATATTTAGAATGCTAGAGTTACGTAGAAAATTTAGCGCAATCCCACCTGTGCCAATCAATATGACCGATCAGGATGAGATTGATTTTCAATCGGCAACCCATTGCTACATATGCAGAAAACCATTTGAAGACAGTTTAAAGAATCCGAAAGTTAGAGACCATTCACACATTCAAGGAAATTTCAGAGGTGCCGCACACAACACCTGCAACCTAAAGCTAAAAAATAACATCCACGATTTAAATATTTTTCTACATAACGCTCGCTCATACGACCTGCACCTAATTGTTGAAAGAATAGGTGAAATAGAGGGCATTCACCTCGACTGCATAGCTGAGAACAAGGAAAAGTTTAAATGCCTCAACATCAAAGAGGTGGGGGCGTCCGGTTCACTAAGTGGTTCTTCTGGTTTGGTTAAAATCAAGGATTCTTATCAGTTCCTAGCAGCCAGTCTAGACGCATTAAGTAAAAATCTAACAGATGAGCAATGCACTTATACAAAAATCCTGGCCAAAATATTAGCAAACCAAGATCCCGTGTCTTTCAAGCTACTCAGAAAGAAAGGCTTCTACCCTTATGAGTATGTGACTGGTTCGCACGCTTTTGAAAAGCAAGTCTTTGAAGGCGAACTTCCACCAAAAGAAAAGTTCTTCTCTCAGCTAACAAACTCAGGAATTTCTGACAATGACTATGAGCACGCACAAGCAGTCTACAAACATTTCAAATGTCAAAACTTTTTTCAATACCATTTGATTTATCTTTACACTGATGTTTTTCTTTTGGCCGATGTGTTTCAAACCTTCAGAAACACCTGGTACACAGCATATGGTCTTGATCCCGCACATTATGTAAGTTTACCTGCCACCAGCTGGGAATCTCTACTTAAAATGAAATGGGATGAAAACCCAGACTGGTATGTTGAACTTCTAACCGACATTGACATGTACAATTTTATAGACACAGCGAAAAGAGGCGGCATATCAATTTGCGTGAACAGATATGGAAAGGCAAACAATCCATATCTCGAATCATATGACCCAACGAAACCCTCAAACTATATAGTTTACTTAGATGCCAACAATCTCTATGGCTGGGCAATGAGTCAAGACTTACCTGTGAGAGACTTCCAGTGGCTCCCCGTATCACAAATAAACCCAGCGTTTTCGATACCTGCGATTTATGAGGTTGACGTAGAAATTCCCTATGAACTCCATGATCATTTCTCTGACTATGCGCCATTCCCAGAGAATATTAACTGCCCGAAGATTATCGAGCACCCAGATGGCTCGTGGAACCTGTCAACAGAAAACGAACACACAGCTAAACTTACCCAAAACCTACACAACAAGACTCGCTACAAAATTCATTATAAGCTGCTACAGTACTTCATATCCTTAGGCTGTAGGGTCACAAATGTACATAGGGCCCTCAAATTTACAGAAGAAGCGTGGATGAAACCCTACATAGAAAAGAACACCCAGTTCAGGGCCAAAGCAACCAACAACTTTGACAAGGATCTGTTCAAGCTGGCAAACAACTCTGTATACGGCAAGACTCTTGAAAATGAGCGCAACCGCACAAATCTAAAACTCGTCACCGTTCATGAGCGTGACATCATTCAGAGAAATATTTCTAAACCGACTTTTAAGGAACTTCACGTCTTCAACGATTACTTAGGGGCTGTTCTATTCTATAAGACAAAAGCAACACTCTGCAAACCTATCTTTACAGGTGTCACTGTACTTGATGAATCGAAGCGTCTTATGTACAGTTTCTTCTATGACATGAAACGACAATATGGGGATCGGAGCTCAGGCGACACTCGGGTAAAACTTCTTTACACTGACACCGACTCCCTAATTCTAGACATTCAGACTGGGGACATCTATCAGGACATGCTTGAGCAAAACCACCTCCCCCAAAACCCTTATGATTTGTCAGAGTATCCAGAATCATTTAAAACTTTGAAAGGTGATCAAGTGTTCGACCCATCCAATAAAAAAGTAATTGGTAAAATGAAAGATGAAAAGGCAGGTGATGTTATCTCCGAGTTTATTGGTTTGAGATCAAAATCCTATTTTGTAAAGTGTGGTGAAAGCGGTGTAATTAAGAAGTCCAAGGGAATTCCGAAACATGTAGTTAAGAACTCTCTACATGAAGAAGCCTACAGAGATGCCCTGTTACATAATAAGAAAACTACACATGAGTTTGTGAAGTTTCAGTCTAAGAACCATGATGTTTTTACAATAACCCAGAAAAAAATAGGCCTGTCAGGCGCAGATAATAAGAGATTTTACCTCGACAATATTACGAGTCTTCCATTTGGGCACTGGAGGCTAAAAACGTAGGTTGAAGTATAAGGTTTAAAAACGTAGGCTGAATTTAAAAAAAAATGACAAAAAATAATGACGACAAATATTTTTCTGGAACAGTTGGCAAAAGAACTAGAAATCCCAAACTTTAGAGGCGTCTTTATGAAGGATACATTACCTGAATCCCACACATTGAAAGAATGTGGCATCGAAGAATGTGGCATCATGAACTTTGACACTGCTGAAAAACCAGGGTCTCACTGGGTTTGCTGGGTGATTGATCCAAACAGAAAGCATAAGTACTACTACTTTGATAGCTATGGGACAGCCGTTCCTGATGAGCTAAGGGAATATATGGAAGCTCCAAAAATCTACCGCTCAGACTTTATTCTGCAGGGGCTTAGCAGTGATATTTGTGGAGAGCTGTGTATGACAGTTTTATATGCAATGACCAAGACTCGAAAAAGCTATAGGGAAATCATTTTAAGTTTAAATGTTTAGTTTTTGCATAGTTTTTGAAGACAGTTTCAATATCATTTCTTAATTGGCTCATGTCATCAATGCTATTCAAATTTTGTTGCTCATTAAGCTGCTCATAAAGCTTTTGAATGCTTTGAAACTCATCCTCTGAAATGAACTTGTCTTCTATTGCTTTTGAAATGTACCCGGTGACTGCCGACTGGATGCTTTTCTGTTTTGCTTGCATTTCCTGCAGATGCTTTAGCTTCTGGCGTCTGTTTCGAGTTAGAGCTCCTGTAACCGCTGAAATGAGACCACACGAGGCCCCAATAATTCCAAGTGGAACAGCGACTGGTGCGGTGATAATGGGAAGTGTAGAAACAGCAGCTGCAGATCCGCTTAGAATTGACACTGACCCGAGAACCATATTAATATACTCGAAAGCTTGACACTGGCTGTTGAAGCGTTTCAGTTTTTTAGAGTTTTTCATAAGGGCGGTTTCAATGTCATTTCGCATTTTCTGAATCTCTACAAGTCGGAACTGTTGAGAGTTGCAGGTAAAAGTTTTGATTGTTGGATAGAGATTTGGCGCACTAGGTGCCATAGGTGGGTCATACAGAGAATCATTTTCGGCCATTTTTTATAGGTAAAAAATTTTTTTTCTATTTTACGATCGGGCGTCTTCAATGTCAATGTCAGGGAGATTGTGCTGTCGTTCCAGGCGACTAATTCGTCTCAAAGTTTTCCCCCACTTGTTATAAATTCTATCCAGATAGAGCGTATGCGTGGCAACATCTCTTTCTATCTTTTTTATTTTTGCAACATTTTGATTAATGGTTGTTCTCCAAGCGGTAAATAAGGCATCAGTCTCTGCTTGTGAATAGGAATCAAGGATGTCTCGCTTTTTATTAATCGCTGTTCTTATAGCAATGTCTTTTGCATTGATTTCCGATCTGAGAGTTTGAGCTAGAGTCTCAACGATGGCGGTCAGCTTTGCTATTTTTGCCCGCAAGTCTTCAATGTTTATTTGATGATGGTGTGCTGACCGTTCCAATGGTTTTAAGCGGCCTTTAATTGGTCCGATCTCCGGGATTTGTTCGTCAACGTTAATGTAGCGCCTGTCAAGGAAAGCAAGCGAGTGTGCAGTGGAGCCACTAGTAGATTCGCCAGCAAAGTTTATGGACATTTTTTGTTTGTTTTTTTAAATTAGGCTACTGTTCTTTTCTCTTTGTTAATCATCACGAACTGATAAGGTTTATTCCACTTTTCAAAGCATAGGTTAACGAATTCTTCCTGCGATACCTTTCGACCATCGTTCTTTCGATCAAATGGAGGCTTAGTAAAATGGGCAGGAGCAATCACCTCGTTACTTAACCTCTTCAGTCGGTCTTGCGGTATGGTTGGGAACAAGAGGATCAGATTGCAGTTCCCACGAATAGTTTTGTTTGGCAACTCAAACCAGTTTTGGGTAATATAGATTACATTACAGTTGTTGTGTCGACCCCTGGTGAAATAGTTTTCAATTTGCTTCTGGGGCCCTGTCATGCAGTCATCAAAGACAATCAAGTGCTTCCTTCCCTTTTCCAGTTCATCAGGCTGAGGGAGAAGTTTAGTTTTAGGATCAATTTGCGGGTCCCCATATGTGAACACTTTAATGTCGTGCCACTTTTCATTATCTGGGATATGGCTAGCATATTCTCTGGCGACAATTTCTGGATCACTTGGCAGCTTGGATTGGTTATTAAAACACTGAATGATATGCTCCTTTTTAAGTTTGTTCTGTAGACCTGCAATCAACATTTTATACTCATCTTGATACAGAGTGGGTGAGTAGATGTGCAGTGTGTCATAGTCAAGAAATCCTGGTCTGAGAAGCATGTTGAAGATTCTAAATGTCTTCCCTGAGCCTGATTCTCCAACAACAATACATCTGAAATGACCAGGAATTGCCTCGTTATGATTAAATTTGATTTGGTTCCGAGTCCAATGAGGGTTGAAATCATTTGAAAAATCCATTTTAAAAATAAAAATTAAAATAAAAAAAAAACAACATGAATTTCGCTGGCGTCGTAAATCAACCTTCCAATACTTACAAGCTGTCGTTCCTAGATTCTAGGTACATCAACACAGACGAAATCACAAGACAAGACATTTCGCAAAACGCAAAACTCAGTGACCTATCAAAACGTATACAAGCCCTAGAATCGGAGAATTCTGCATTGAAATCAAGGGTCACTACGCTAGAATCGGAGGTAAATCTCCTGGAAATAAGGACAAATACCCTGGAACCGCAGACAAATGCCCTAGAATCAAAGGCGATTGCCTTGGAACGCCGAATGGCAAATCGCCTTGAGTTCACGGCCGCGGACCGTAAGGGCATCGCCGACGCGGCAGTAGAAAGCAACTGTGTAAAAATACATTCGGCCTTTATATTTTCTGCACTTATGGACGCAATATCGGCACTACAGATAAAGACATATGGTCATGAAAAACAATCCTGGACAACTTTGTTACACGAAATAAAAAATTTGAAACGAGGCAACCGTGGCAGACCGTCTTGCGATTCGAACACAAACCTTCCCAAATTTACTTTAACAACGTTAGTGTCTCTGGCACTGGGTCCATAACCGGTGCGTGTGTGTGTGGTTTTTTTTACTTATATATGTCTTTTTGCAAGACGTCTTGTACCCCCACATGTCTTTTACCCCAAGAAAGCACCCGTGAAACTCCTACCTTAGTCATATTTAAAACCGCTGCCCTTTTTAAGATCGGCTCTCATCTTAGCATAAACGGATGGATCAATGCTATCAGCGCTTGGTGCCAATGAATTTGGTGCCAATGAATTTGGTGCGAGTGGTTGACCGTCATTTATAGTGTCCTTGATCTTCTTCGCAGCTGTGACTACACTTCCCACCGCCTGGGCCCCGACCTCGGCAGCATTTTTAATATTTTCCTTGTTCTCACTGATGACTTTGAAAATCTTTGCCCCCTGGGCGATCAAATCAGCAATACCGTTACCCGATCGCTCTTTTCTTGGATAATGACCTGCTGGAAAAAGTCCAGATCCTCTTTTAATGAGCTTTAATTCATTCTCATCGTAGTATTTAGGGACGTCTTTTTCGAAGATTAGTGGCATTTTTTATCTGGGAAAAAAATTATTTTTTATTGAACCTTGAAAGTAAAAGTTCTCTTGCTCTTTTATCGATGTACTTCTTTTGTAGCATTTTATCAAGAATGTGAACAAACTCTTTTCTATTCTCATCCTTTAAACCTGTCTTTGCTGCTCCTAGGAGAACGACTAGTCGCTTGTAGACTTCAGGCATCCCTGTGCCGGTACTTGCAGCTGATGTATCTGGTGATGTCTCTGGTGATGTCTCTGGTGATGTTTCTGGTGATCTAATGTCTTGCCTTGGTGTGAAAACTCTGTTTGAAATTCGCTGCATTCTATCTGGCGAGAATTGTTCTAGATGCCTCCATACTTGTGGATTTCCCGTTTTGTAATTAGCTACTTGAGTTGGATCTGCTGTCTCAAGTCGAGAGAGTACATCTTCTTCTGTTAATTTTTGAGGGCTTTGTTGCTGTTGAGGGGTCTCTTGTTGCTGAGGCATCTCTTGTTGCTGAGAGAGTTGTTTTTGCTGTTCGAGGTAATTTATGACTTCTAGCTGATCTGGCAGGTCGAACCATTGTTTAAAGTGCTTATACTTTCTAAAGCTGTTCAGGTCGACCCCATTGTCATGTAAAAATTTGAGTATGTCAGGGACTTTAAGGATGTCTATGTCTCTTTGTAAAGCAAAAGTCACCAGATCTTTATAATTTTGTAGCTGTTTCGCAGAAATAGTTTCTTGATTTTTAGTCATGAAGTTGAGCAATACTTGGGTGAAAGCAACTTTCTTTGAGGTGTTTTCTCCTTCCCCGGCCGCGCCTTCTTTGATGACTCCAATACTTTCTTTCGTTATCTCAAGATGATAATCCACAGGATCAGTAGAAATATTTTTACGCCAGACACTAACACCAAAGACGAGTTTGCCTTCATATTCTACTGGCCCAAAGAAGTTATCTGTTACTTTCAATTTTTGCTGAGATGCTTGAGGAGACGTTTCGCCAGGTGGAATTTTATTCAGCGTATTCTGAAACTGGCTCTCTTGAATCTCATCAACAGCTTCCTTAACTGTTTCAATGGATTTCTTTGCTTCGGTGTAACCTGGTTTGTGAAACTCAGTGGCGGCTTGGATAAACTCATTGTAGGACTGCTGCTCTTTGTTAATTAACCCAGTGACTCGTTTTTCAGCTTCTGCGAGCTTCTCTAAGTCAGAGATGTAATGAGAATTTTTTCGTTTCATTTTTTAATTTTAATTTTTAAACTAAAAAAATGAACGATCCTCTGACGCCAGTTTTCTATAAAATCAACAAGCCTATCTTGAGTGATGACAGCACAATCAAAGCGACTCAAGTAAGAGTCCCCAGTCATGAAAATCAGAATGAAACTAATTTGGGCCCCGGTCAAACGCTAACATTCACTTACACTGGGTGTTCATCTCTGGTCAGCGTTCACAGTCTAAGGAGCGGGTTTTACATGACATTCCAATACAAGACTAAAGGTGGTACAAATGATGCTGGTGCTAATACTGACAAGCATGACGCTAATGTCACGCTAATCAGCAACTTCTGGGCCTACATGTTTAAGGAGATTAGCGTGTCGAACGGGAGTACAGAGCTGGAGAGAATTGCCAACTTTGGTGTAGTGTATGACACTCATTGTCTCATTGAAAACCCAGATTTTATTCAACTTGGTAGCGGCGCTGGCTTCATCCCTAATGAGGAGAAAGGAGACGTAAATGATTCAGGTTATGCAAAAAGAAAAGGGAGATATAACTATGCATTGACGGGTGTTGATGATGGCGCAAAGAATACTCAGTATAGAAATTTAGATATATTTGTACCTTTGAGATTCATGAGCGGGTTCTGCAATACTTTTAATCGCCTGACCAGCAACTTTAGCTACACATTTAGGCTTACCAGGGACGATCGCAACAGGAGTGTTTGGACAGGAGCTGCGCATACTAGTATGGAAGTTAAGCTAGCGGGAGTTGAGCTGTACTTGGAAATCATTGAACCAAAGACAGCACTGAAAGCTGAATATTTGAAGGCTATTGAAAAAGACATTGATGTTGCTTACACAGCTTACATGTGCAGGGATGAACGCAATGAAATAAGGCAACAGATTTGTATTAAGGAGGGTTCTTGCAGCAACCCAAGGTACATTATTGTCAGTTTGAGAGATCCATTAACTATAAGTCGTTATGGACATGGAAATGTGCGAACAATTCAGCATGAAATCAGTGATAATCTTTACCCGCCAATGCCACAGAATGGAGATTTTGCAACAAACAAAATTAGTAAATTTTACTGCGAGCTGGTTGACTTAGCCGTAAAGGAGAACAACGGAATCGCCATTACGGCAGGGCAGTACAAGACTCTTTTCCCCATTTTCGGTGCAGACGTGTCGGCCAGGCAAATGCCTACTGACAACAGTCCGGTGAATATTGTGACCACTATCGACAGAAGTGAGGCAACACCCGTTGACCTTTTTATCATCTATGCATTTGAGAGGAAAATTAAGCTGAACATGATTAATAATTCTTCGAGTAAGGTTTAAAATATTTTTTTGTAAAAAAAAAATGGAAGCGATTGCTGAAAGACTAAACAATATCGTGTCGCATTCGAAGGAAAGTATCCCAATTACAATAACTGGTCGACTTACAGATTCAAGTGGAACTTTTATTGAAAAACTTGAGCAACCCATTCGTCTGGACCCAGAGGCAAACTACCATGTTTATCTTAATGACTTTACTGGCTGGTCAAATGTCCCCAACGTGACAGAAAAGAATAACATGTTTTATTACAAATGGAAACAAATTGGAGGCGAAGTGAAAGAATTTCCAGTTAAATTCCCTGTGAGCACACAGAGCGTGGATACTTATAATTACTTTCTGGAGAACGTTTTTACCAAAAGGGGGCATTTTGAAACTCCTGATGCTGGCAAACCCGAGAATAAACTATTTCCTGTTAAATTGTCCTATGATCTCACTGTAATGAGAGTGGTTATGCAAGTTCATAAAGACGCAGAGGTGGAGTTTAAAGATGGCACCTGGTATCGGGAGTTGGGATTTGAAAAGAAGGTTTACAAGGCGGAAACTGCAGCTCCACCCACAGCTCCTTCGCCGGGGGCGGTTATGTTGAGCCGCCAGCCAGCACGCGGTTTATTTATGGCAGAAAATATCGCAGACATTGTTAAAAGTTTGAACATTTTGATCCGAAGCAATCTCAGTCTGGACTGGGTCTTCAAGGGAAAGCGAACAAATATTTTGTACAATATTTCTAACTCTGTTGCTGGTGGACAGATGATTGTTGAGAAGCCCAATCCAGTAAAAAGAGTTGTGCTCTGTAACAAAGAAATTAATGAAATATTGCTACAGTTTGAGACCGAGGATGGAGAAGCTGTTGATTTTAACGGTGAAGAGTTTGCCATGACAATTATTATTGAAAGAATGTGAATTGTCATTAGTACAGAGGTGGCAGGGACAGGCAAAGAAATGACTGGAAAAGAGGCAGGGGAAGAGACGAAAAAAATCGAGAGCTCAGTGTACGCTGTGTGGAAGAAAGCCGCGTTGACCACGTAGACTATACGTACGAGCTTGTGGTAGGGGGGGAACGTTGTTGAAAGAAAAGGCTAAAAATAGATTCGACTGAGTATTTTTGCATGTACAGTAAACAGTATTCCCTCATTGATTTGTTCGGCTGCGGAACATTTGTTCGGCTGCGGAACATTTGTTCGGCTGCGGAACAGCTATGCATTACAGTTGCTTGATAATTTCTGCAAAGTTATAGTAGCTGTCGTAATCTTTAATAGTTACCCCATGCAAATAATGCCAGTGAATCTTAACCGCTTGATTAAGATTCGGAATAGTTAGTGGGACATAAGGCCAATATTTTTTCATATAAAATTCACATTCCTTCTTGCAGTGGTACTTAGATTTGTAATTGGGATGTGGCTTAACATAGTAAGATCCTGGAGAAACGGTCGGAAACATTTTTTTATTGAAAATTAAAAAAAAATTTTCGGGGTGAGTACCCCGATCAGCGCATAACTAGGGTGGATAACCAGGGTTTTAATCCCAGTGTCCTAGAAGCCCCATTAATAAAAATGTCAAAAACATCTCGAGGATATGAAAAATAGCAATTTTTTTTTCTGTCCCAGAAACCCCATTTGCTAATTGCCTGGAATAATAAATTTAGGCTAAATTTTATGTCCTGGGGGGAAAAGCATTTTAAGAGGAGGCCCCCCTCTTTTTTCAAGTAGTCGAGGATATGTTAGTTAGTGGTAGGCATATATGTAAAATGTCGAATTTTTTGTCCCAGAAGCCCCCTCTTGCCTTCTACTTTCTTGCCAAACCTAACTATTAAAACTTTCATAATCTCACCCATCCAATAGTTTTGATTTTCATTCTCTCCAAACGGCAGCCTGTACTCTGTCCAGGTGCGATAAAAGTCAACGGAGTTCGACACTCGATGCTGCACCGTCGTCCAGCACCTTTCGGCAGTGGCGCTCGGAATCTGAAGGCAGAAAAACTTGTCCGACTTTAGCAGAATGATGCAGAAATTAGGATAATCTTTGACAGACCAATCGACTCACCCAAACCTTCTGCTGCGAGGCGTTGATGCTGCGACACTTCCTGCAGCTGGTCAGCGATAGCCGGCACCGGTAGATGCGGCACTCACCGGTGGAGGAGTTGTACACAGCAAGCTGAGCAGCTTGGGTCAGCTTGGAGCTGCCAATTGCCAGGCATCGCAGAACAGATTCAGCTTGGCACGACAGTAGCAGCTCATAGTCCAGGATGTTATCGTAACTCCGAATCCACAGGTTTAACAGCTGCGAGGCAGTAAAAACTCGGTGGAACTGGCTAGAGATGTGCAGCAAGCAAATCAGATGCAAAAGTTTCATCCCCGGTGACCTGGTTTGTCTTGATATTGTCTGAAACTTTGCGAAAGTTTTTTAGCTCCCATTTACTGGAGAGGCTGTGAGTTTGATGAGGCTAAAAACGTTTTCTTTTATGCTTTAGCCGAGTGAAAAATAGGTCCCAATTAATTTATAGCTGACTGATGGTAAGCACTGCGTACCATGCCTTGACCCCACTTTCTGCCGTCTTGAGCCGCAAGTGTCTAGGGCCCAAGCTGACCGTGTCAGTTCCTGCCGGCTATGGTATGCACTGCTTACCATAGATGTGTTTGGAATTTTTGAGGCGGAAGAAATAGCTTTTTTACTTTAAATAGAACAGGAAGACACAGTGTATGCTATGTTTTGACAAAACGGATATAAACAGAAGTGAACTGGTGTTTTGAAAAGTTGCAATGTTCACTTTTATAACAATAGACCAGTTTATTAAGCATAGTAAAACATTTCAACGGTAATAAGACTTTTCTGAGCGAAACGATGAAGTGGAAGATTCGTTCAAATTTTTTGAAGGTACAAAAGTCAAAATAGGATAGAATCCTCCTGTAAATTTGTAAATAAAGTCGCACATTCTTTTCATATTGATATTTTAATTAGCATTTTAGAACTATTGCAAAAATGATTAACTATTTAAAAAGCTATTTAGCAACCTACAGACAATTTCCCAAGTCACCGTAAACAGATAAGTCCACAAAAAGCACTCCCGTCAACTTAATTTGCCGAATGCCAGCGCTGAAAACAGCCAGTCAGACACAGTCCCGGAGCTCCAGGGCACTGGTTGCAGCAGTAGACGGTGCGCCGAGTCCTGGCAGAAGCGTAGCACACCCGGCATCTTTTCGTTGGTCTGGGCTGCGAAGGCCGGCTTGGGAGTTTCTCGGGAAAATGCTGCACAGCACCAGCATCAGCAATTGCTCGCTTAACTCAGGTACAGGATCTTGATCCCGCTTTTTTTTCTCTCAACCGTCTTGACTGCCAGAGCGCCTCGCTTCCTCATGAAGGCGACGTTGTTTGGTGCGACAGCAGCCTGCAGCAGCTCACTTGGAACTCCCCTGTTGGGTCTGATGGTGCCTGTTAGGTGAGTCGCGTGTTCGGATAGGAAACAGGACAGCCGGTATGATGTAAACCAAGAGTCGGTGAAGATCCTGTACCCTTGATTCAGGACGTCGCGGGCAAGTTCAGCCACTATCCGCTCACTCAGTGATAGCTGCGCGCAGTTCAGACCAGAGCCAAACTTTTGATTCTCTGCCGCAGTCGTGTGAACCAAAAAGTCAAACAGATAGGCCGATTTGGACTCACATAGGCAATACAGCTTGATCCCAGACTTGGCTCGTTTCGTTGGTATGTACTGCTTGAAATGCAGGCGGCCTTTAAAAAGCAGCAGTGATTCATCGATGCTGATGTCGCGCTCCGGTTGGTAACTGTCCTTGCAGGCAGTCTGCAGCAAAATGAGAAACGACCTAATCTTGCGCAATGGATCAGCTGTAGCTGCTTCTCTGATGTCGTAGAAGCGCAGGCAGCTCAGGAGTTGCTTGAAGCGATCGCGGGACAGCGCCTCGGTCTTTTGAAAGTATGACGTGCTGTGAAACTCCTCGGTGCTCCAGTAGTCATGCAGCTCTGATTTTTTGCTCAAACCCATATAGAGGTGCATGCCTACGAGCTTTCTCACCTCGTGAGCCGTGCACTCGCGCCAATTCTTTAATATTGCAGGCACTTCGTCGGAGTCAAGTTGCTCCAGAAAAAGAAAAAGGTTTCGTCTTGCTCCACGTCCTCTGGAACTAAAATTGCCGGATTTATACCTGCCAGTCCAGTAAACTCATAATCAAGTAACGCTTCATCCGAGCCAGCCTCGACGAAGTGCCAGTCAACAGGATATTCAGCTTCCGGAGCTTCAAAGACTTCAGCAGCATCTTCACCGACTTCTACATGTTCCACCTCAACAGCTGGCTCATCGTCAGAAATATCCTCGCCCGACTCTTCATTTAAAGTTCCCTGGGAATCGTGTGCTTCGTTTTCTTCGTCTTCATCCGAAGTCCAATAATCCATTTTAACTGCTCCTCGGAGTAAGGAATATCGGCAGAAAGAAAAGCAGTTTAACTCTTTACACTTGTTACCGAGATGCGAGAGACTTAGCTCGTCGCTAACTGTTTTGCCGTTACTGGTTAGCAAACCTAGCTCACTTGTAACCCTACTTAATCCCTGGTCGAAAAATCGCCCACCCACCGCAGCGCCTGTGACCTTCTTAAAAATGAAGCCAGAAGACTGTACATTTTTACAGTAACTAATTCAGTGCAGTCTGATTTAAGTTGTCTATGGTTAAGCCATGCTCGTTATAACCAGGGTGTCCCGAGAAATATCTCTTCATTATACAGGAATGAGGATGACACCCATAGCATGTCTATGGTAAGCAGCGCATACCAAGCAGGCATGAAAGGAGAGGCTTTTCTATAGGCATAGGCAAGGGACTAACGCACTCCCTTTAAAGCCTGCCCTTGGGTGTGAATCCACCACCTCTCCTAGGCTAGCAGTCAGGAAAGGGAATGAAATTTCTTTGCCATAAATTGTCTATGGTAAGCAGCGCTTACCAAGCCGGCAGGAACAGACATGACGGGAATATGGGTTAGGCAGGAAGAGGTTAAAAAAATTCGAAACACAAAGGCCAGGATGTGGATCCGGATCTGTTGATGCCGCCGCCAGCCTCAGGTGAATTGAAACTGAATTTGCATTCATCGCTTTTTTTATGAAAAACACTTTTTATTGCTTTCAGTGTTTTTCCAGCTCCGGTTTTAACTTGAAGCAGAGAAAAAACTCTAAAACTCATTACACCGAGTCAGGTGACTTTGATTGAGGCTATTGGGGAAAATGTGCGTGACTTTGGCGTGAAAATATGTTTTTTAAGTAGTTTTCGTTTTTTGTAATTTATTATTTCCTGAAATGGAAATTCAAACGATTTCTTTCTAACAGGAACTGTTGACGTAGCTAAAACATTTGAAAATAATGGCCATGACTTTGCCAAAACATCTGCAAATTGTGACAAACAACATTAATAAATCCTACGCTATGAATTAATATTTTCCCACTTTTAGCAATTAGTTCCCTTTAATTCACGATAAGTAGAAACCAAGGACTACAGACAAAAGTGACTCCTAGTGGTCCTTGGTAGAGAAATTTAAGTATTGAATGAAACTGAAGTGTTTTTTAAGCAAGTTCGTCTTTTTTACCAAATTGTCCCGGCAATTCAGGAAAACTCATCCGAGTTCTTGTTTGTTATATTTTGTGTGAATTCAATTACGAAGTATTTGCCTGATACACAAATTATTTCTGATAGCGAAGCTAATCATGAATACATGTAGTTGCGCTCTGCTTGTCCGCATTTGCTACCTGACAGTACCTGATCACAGGAGCAGCATTTCAATCTCCATCAGCGAATAGAAGTACCCGAACGGGTCAATCCACTTGATGCCCTGGCCAAACGGAGTGTTCAGTGCGGTTGGAAATGCCACGAAGGCCCCGTTGGGATGCGTGCGCGAGACGTCACTGAGCCACCAGGCTCCGTGGTAGTCCACGGCCATGTTGTCGCTAATGCCATCGTTGTCCCTGTCCTTGGTGGAGAATTTGGAGCCGCTGGTGCCGCTGAACGAGTCGCCGATGGCTGGCTGACTGCTGGTGAACCCGGACGCACTCATCTGGTACTCGCTGGCCTCTGTGCCCACACAGAAGTTGGAGTACTGCGCCCAGCTTTCACTATTGTTCCAGGCTTTTAGTATGAACCTGAGCTTGCGACATCCGCTGACTGACGTGAGCGAGTGAATTGCATCGAGGCCTGTCAATTAGGAAAGGTTTTAAATGGCTGAGGTTTGAGCTGTGTTTTTCTATCGAAAATGTCTGCCTGCTCACCAATCCAGAAGTTACCGTCGGGTCCTTCTCCGAATCCAGCCTTATATTCGGCCCAGTTTCGGTAAAAGTCAACAGATGCGGACACCCTGTGCTGCACTGTGGTCCAACAGTTGGTTGGAAACTCGGCACTCTGGAACTGGCGGTAGTATATATGGTATATAACTCACGTAATGTTTTAAATTATGTGTTAGAAAAATGTTGGGTTTGCTAAATTTTATTGGATTAAAAGAAACAACTTACCCACACTTGCGTTTTGTCCGAACTCACATCCCTGCACAGGAAAATGTCCGGCCGAGGCTCCTTAAACTTGTAGGAGTCGCAAGCCTGGCTGCTCAAATTGTACTTGACAGTTGAACGCCCGGTGTTCTATCAGCGGCTGCCAGACACTTCATCAAAGAGCCAGCCCGAGCTGACTCCACCAGCTGACAGTCCCGGAGACTGTGGTGTCCTCGGAGCCACTTGCTGGCGGACAGCTGGGCGGCCGGCAGCGGAGCCGCTGCAAAGATGAAAATCAGAATAGAAACCAAGCAGAAAGATGCTGGACTCTTGATCCACATCATGTTTTTCAGCTGGGCCACAGACTCGGATGAGTAGCTCGGCTGCGTAAACTGGTTGAATTTATTTCAATCTCGCACAGGAAATTTGACTTTCTCGACAAAACAACTTTTCGTGACCAGACAAAGCGGGATCGATAGAAGGCTCTGGCAGTTACATTTTAGCCATGTTCTCAGGTTGGCTGGGTGGGCCTGCAAGTTCTGGGGACATTGAAGACTCGTGATTTTTTTCATTTGATTAGCAACACCCCTTTCTGACGGCAAATAGGTGAATTTACGCTTGTATTTGCAAAAAAATTGTTTGATAGTCACGATCTGCGCGTAAATATTGATTTATATGGTTGCATGAAAAGCGGTGAAAAATTTCCTATGTTGTGTCTATCACTCTGAACTGCATTTTGAAAAAAGTTGAAAAAAGATATAGAGCTACTAAATGCAAAATTTTGTTTCAGTTTAGCGCAGAAGTTCGTCAATTATGAGCCAATGTGAACAGGGTCCCTTAATGACACGGATGTGAAATTCAAACATGCAAAAATCTGATTCAAGTGCGTCGTTTGATGAGATACGTGGGCCTGTAGTCACTGTTCATAAAATTCTAAAGTCAAGGGTTTGTTATATTGCAATTCTTAAAAATTTTTAACTGCCGCAAGACTTTTATTCGTGTCGGCAGTTTAAAAAATGCCTCTTAGCCTTGTCTGCTGCTTTTTCTTAATCTTAGCCGACTGCGACAATAAGTCGGTGCAGAAATTTCTAAGCCGTTGTAATGAGTTGAATTCCAGACTTCCTGCACCCCACAGTCTAATGGCTCGTGTAATGCCGGCTGCAAAGGCGCAACAGCTGATGACCTTTCAAATCTTGACCGAGTTTAACACGGATATCGCGGCGCTCCGCTTTTGTGGCGCTTCTGTCAACGGATTCGAACTCTTGCAGTTCGACAGCGGCGTTGGAGTCTTGCTGAAATATTGATGGCTTGTAATTACAATAGGCGCGCCGCATCCGCACCAGGGCCTTGAACACAGGCTAGGCCAATTGCACCCCAAACAGACAATGCCAGATGGCCTGTAATAAGACACTCTGCATGTCGTCTTTTCCTATTTTTCTTTCAGACAGTAAAACTGCAAAGGCATTCTTGTCGGTCTGGGACTGAAAGGCAGCCCTGCGTGACCGAGGGCAGCCCCGTTTAAGGCGTCATTGCGTGCCCGGGCCTGCACTTTTTCGTCTGACATACAGCTAGACTGCCCACCAAGCTGCCACGATTTTCACTTCAGATTGCATTTTCGTTTAGAATAACGTCTGCTTTTTATTTGGAAAAGTTGGCTGCCCTGTCTAAAGTTTGGAGTTTTTTTTCTCATTTTACTCTTTTTCGTCTGTCGCCTGACGTTCTGTTCCCATGGGCGTCTGCGGGCTTTTGTGTCACTTTCAGATGCTTTGGCTCCCATCCTTCTGCGGGTCCGGTCAGCTGACAGACACGCAGTGCGGGTGAACCGGTGCAGACAGATTGAGGGGATTAAGTCGGCCTGGGCTTCTGACTTCTTTATTAATTATTGCAGTCTCCGGCGGAATCCACGGCTTGCCACTTCAGGTTCCCAAGGTTGTTATGCTGGGCAGAAACGCCGAACTCAGAGTTGAGTTGCCGCCTATTTTTCTGGCTATGAAGACAATCTGAAGTGAAAAATACTCTAAACCCCACGCATTCTCATCAATCATTTTGCTGCAATAAATAATCGTGGTTCAGGTGTCCGACAGGCCAATTAAATTTCTGACGAAACAGACAGGGTAGAACATCTTTTTGCTTATTGAATGTCCTTCTTTGGGGTTCGGAGCCTCCTTGTCCGGCCACAAAGGTTGATGAAGGAGAATCTGAATCTTTTGATTTTGATGAAGATCCGCCTAGAGTGCTGCGGACTTCTGGACTCGGTTTGTGCGCATCATGGTGCTTATTGCCGCCTGAAGAGCATCTTTCTCGTAGCTTTATCTCACAGTCTAGCGCGTCCAATAATTTTTCAACAGTGAGATTTTCTTCGGGTTTCAGCTTTGAGAGCGCCGTGCGAAGAACGTCAGCTCGAATGACAGACGGCAGCTTTGCTTCAAGGTTCGGCAGCAGGAACACTTCGTAGTTGAATTGGGCGACTCCGAGTGACTCTAAGCCCCTGACACATGATCGAGTGGTATCAATGAAGGCTCGAAGCGACTGAGTAGAATCCGAAGGACATTTCAAGGCATCTAGCTTCTTCATGAAGTGCTGTACTAAATTGTCCTTTGACCCGTAACGAGCTTCGAGTAGATCCCAAGCGTGGTAGTAGTCTTGTCCGGTCAATTGAAGGTTGTCAACACAGTGTCTAGCTTCTCCACGAAGGCTACTCAACAGGTAACTGAATTTCTCGACTGGCGTGACGTTGTCATTCCTATGAACGGCAGCGTCGAATTGTCCACTGAACGAAGGCCACTGTGTCGCATCGCTCCCATCGAAAATAGCCAAACTAAGCTTGGGTAGCTTCACATTGCAACGGCTTGATCCAGAAGAACCATGTGTCGGCACAGCAGAGGCCCCGTGACTCTTTGAAGCTGTGAGCTGCTCTAACAGCCTCCGCAGTCCTGCTACGGCCTTTTCCAGTTTCAGCATGTACTCATTGCTTTTTTCGACTTCCTCCTGTAGCTTGTCACTTGCTTCTTCGTCATCGCCAATAAACATACGCGCGATTTGCTTGTCAACCTCACTCAACTCCGACTTCTTCGCGCTCAGAACGTTCAACAGACTCCGTATCTCATCTTCCGAACTTTGAACACCTGACGTCGACACAACACCCTGCGCCTTGTCCACCAACAGAGTTACTGCACGACGCAAAACAGCTCGATCCTTCTTTAGCTCTTCCATCGACATAGAAAGGCGATGACAAAAAAGGGACAAACGAGAAAAAAACGGCTTCGAAAAAACTGTTAATAATCAACAGGAAAAGGTAAAGAACCACTGCAAGAGAGGGAACTGAATACTACTGAACAGTAAAACTAAATATTAGCGCTGATACAGAAACTGAATGAACAATTTGAGGGAGCAAAAGCTGTAAAAAAAACGCATGCACTTAACAATCGACGATTCGATGATTAGTCCCAATCGACTGCAGTTAGCGAAACACGAGATCCGGCCGTTCAGGACTGACGAAGACGCGAAGATCCGGCCGACCGTGACAGACGAATACACGAATAAATTTGGCCCCTACTCCAGAACTATGAATTGGTTTACTTGATGCTTCCCTTAGCAGAGAGCAAACTCACTGTTCGGGCGCCATGTAGATGAATTTGACTTTATTTTGTAGGACGGGCCAAAATGGGCCGGCTGACGGTATATTTTCTCGCATTCCGAGACACAGCTTTTAGAATGACACAGCTTATAGCCAGTTTGCCGCGCGGGTGAAAAGGTGAGGTGGGCGTAAGCCCTGGGGTCTACAGTAAAGAGGGAGTGCCTATATGATGCGCGCGCGCGTTGTACATATACAAGTACGTCTACGAGAGTGCACATAATCAACCAACTTAAAATCAGAGGATTGGGTATAAAGGTGTGGCGTGAGAAAATAAATGATTCAGCACTTTTCCGCCACAGACGGCTACCGACTAAGCATCACAGGATTCTCCAGCAGCCATTCACACCATCGGGGACTCCTTCAGCACCAAGGACGTCGACAATGACGGCGCCAACGGAGCTTGGTGGTTCAATGCCTGCTCAATGATGCAGGCCAACGGGCTGTACCACACTCTGCTGGCAGCGCTGAACACCCCGACTGGCCAGTGCACCGTGTGGGTCAATTATAAGACTGAATACATCTCGAATGCATGAGTTTTTTGACAGTTTTATGGAAAATATAATTATTAACTTAAAAAAACAAACTTGATTACTTATAGTAGCCAAAAGATAATAGAAATTTGAATTTCAAGGTTATGCAACTAAATAAGCGTTTTGAATAAACAAAATAACGAATGTCTGAGCACAGAACCTTCGTTACGACAATAACCATAGATCACCCCCTACTCTTGGTGCCATCCTTTACATTTCAACTGGAGGGCTGATAGCCATAAATTGCTTGTTAACACTTCTTATCTATTAACATCCAGTACTATTTTAGTTTGCTATGGCTTGCCATGATAGACCCATGATATTGCTGTTGCTTGCTCTTACCACCACCTAGGCATGGTAAGACCTAGTGGACTCTACCCAGAAATAGGGATGCATATTTGATGCACACGGTGTTTGAGTACCCTCTATGGGCTTGTCTCCGAGGGTTCCGAAAGGCTTTAATGGCCTTGAGTGGGGTAAAAGCTTCGTAGGAAGGGCTCTTGAGTTAGCTAGACAGGAAGGCAGGCCTGTGGATCGGTGTACTGACGGTTGTTCCTCAGTGTTCCATTGCCGGTGAAATGCCAGAGCGTGCCAGAGTCTCGGTCTGAGTCTTTTTAGTGTTGAGCCATCTGTCGGCCCTAGTTTCGAAAGTCTTCAGTGAGGCTTCAAAGATAAGAGGCGTCTTGGCAAAGATGGGATTAGCTGCCTCCCCGCCCGGTTAACGGCTCGCTTGCGTCGTTAGCTTGGTTGCTTTGGCTACCTAACCCTCCCCCTTTGGGGCTTCAAACCTGGCTGTGGTCAGGGTTGCTGTCACTCGGTGCCTGAAGCAATGCGGGATTAAGTGCCTCGCTCAAGGGCACAAATTGTCTTCTACAGCTGGGGCTCGAGCCCACGACGTTCCGATCATAAGATTTTGAGCCCTTTAATAAGCTGACAAAAATAAATTGTTTATTTTGCGAGGAGGCCTCAAAGTTATTCTAGTTCGACGCTTTTAACTAAAAGTTTTATCAAATTGTAAAGTTTAAACACTTAATGCGTAGAAAATATTTAGACTTTTTGTCTCGCAGAAGTTGAATGTTTGTGTTGAATAGCGTTAAAAAACTTCCCATAACTAGTAGATCAGCATCTCAATCTCCATCAGCGAGTAGCAGCATCCGTAGCCGTCGAGCCAGATCAGGCCCTGGCCGTATGGCCCAGCTGTGGCGGATGGCAGAGTCTGGTACTGCCCGTTCGGGTGGCACCGGGAGTACGAGTTAAACCACCAAGCTCCGTTGTAGTCCAAGGCGATGTTCGAGGACGCTCCGTCGTTGTCCTGATCGTGAGTGCTGAACAAGCTGCCGCTCATGGGGCCGAACGAGTCGCCAATAGCCGGGTGGCTGCTGGAGAAGCCGGACACGCTCATCTGGTACTTGGTGGCTTCGGTGCCGACCGAGAAGCTGGAGTACTCGGCCCAGGCCTCGCTTCCGTTCCACGCCTTCATCAGGAAGCGGAGCTTGCGACCTCCGCCGCCAACGGGAGTGAGGCTGTGTATGGCTTCCAGGCCTAAAAAGATGGTATCGTTGCTTCTGTTGATTGCAAAGGACCACTAGGATTTTTGTCCAGAATTCTTTGATAATTTTTTTGCTGTTTGACCAAGTTTATAAGCATTTACGAGCTAAATGACATAAGCTGTTGCTTGCTAATATTTTGTTGTTTGCAATTTCCTAAATTCAAAAGGAAAACTTCTTGCCAAACCTAACTATTAAAACTTTCATAATCTCCCCCATCCAATAGTTTTGATTTTCATTCTCTCCAAACGGCAGCCTGTACTCTGTCCAGGTGCGATAAAAGTCAACGGAGTTCGACACTCGATGCTGCACCGTCGTCCAGCACCTTTCGGCAGTGGCGCTCGGAATCTGAAGGCAGAAAAACTTGTCCGACTTTAGCAGAATGATGCAGAAATTAGGATAATCTTTGACAGACCAATCGACTCACCCAAACCTTCTGCTGCGAGGCGTTGATGCTGCGACACTTCCTGCAGCTGGTCAGCGATAGCCGGCACCGGTAGATGCGGCACTCACCGGTGGAGGAGTTGTACACAGCAAGCTGAGCAGCTTGGGTCAGCTTGGAGCTGCCAATTGCCAGGCATCGCAGAACAGATTCAGCTTGGCACGACAGTAGCAGCTCATAGTCCAGGATGTTATCGTAACTCCGAATCCACAGGTTTAACAGCTGCGAGGCAGTCAAAACTCGGTGGAACTGGCTAGAGATGTGCAGCAAGCAAATCAGATGCAAAAGTTTCATCCCCGGTGACCTGGTTTGTCTTGATATTGTCTGAAACTTTGCGAAAGTTTTTTAGCTCCCATTTACTGGAGAGGCTGTGAGTTTGATGAGGCTAAAAACGTTTTCTTTTATGCTTTAGCCGAGTGAAAAAAAGGTCCCAATTAATTTATAGCTGACTGATGGTAAGCACTGCGTACCATGCCTTGACCCCACTTTCTGCCGTCTTGAGCCGCAAGTGTCTAGGGCCCAAGCTGACCGTGTCAGTTCCTGCCGGCTATGGTATGCACTGCTTACCATAGATGTGTTTGGAATTTTTGAGGCGGAAGAAATAGCTTTTTTACTTTAAATAGAACAGGAAGACACAGTGTATGCTATGTTTTGACTAAACGGATATAAACAGAAGTGAACTGGTGTTTTGAAAAGTTGCAATGTTGACTTTTATAACAATAGACCAGTTTATTAAGCATAGTAAAACATTTCAACGGTAATAAGACTTTTCTGAGCGAAACGATGAAGTGGAAGATTCGTTCAAATTTTTTGAAGGTACAAAATAGGATAGAATCCTCCTGTAAATTTGTAAATAAAGTCGCAGATTCTTTTCATATTGATATTTTAATTAGCATTTTAGAACTATTGCATAAATGATTAACTATTTAAAAAGCTATTTAGCAACCTACAGACAATTTCCCAAGTCACCGTAAACAGATAAGTCCACAAAAAGCACTCCCGTCAACTTAATTTGCCGAATGCCAGCGCTGAAAACAGCCAGTCAGACACAGTCCCGGAGCTCCAGGGCACTGGTTGCAGCAGTAGACGGTGCGCCGAGTCCTTGCAGAAGCGTAGCACACCCGGCATCTTTTCGTTGGTCTGGGCTGCGAAGGCCGGCTTGGGAGTTTCTCGGGAAAATGCTGCACAGCACCAGCATCAGCAATTGCTCACTTAACTCAGGTACAGGATCTTGATCCCGCTTTTTTTTCTCTCAACCGTCTTGACTGCCAGAGCGCCTCGCTTCCTCATGAAGGCGACGTTGTTTGGTGCGACAGCAGCCTGCAGCAGCTCACTTGGAACTCCCCTGTTGGGTCTGATGGTGCCTGTTAGGTGAGTCGCGTGTTCGGATAGGAAACAGGACAGCCGGTATGATGTAAACCAAGAGTCGGTGAAGATCCTGTACCCTTGATTCAGGACGTCGCGGGCAAGTTCAGCCACTATCCGCTCACTCAGTGATAGCTGCGCGCAGTTCAGACCAGAGCCAAACTTTTGATTCTCTGCCGCAGTCGTGTGAACCAAAAAGTCAAACAGATAGGCCGATTTGGACTCACATAGGCAATACAGCTTGATCCCAGACTTGGCTCGTTTCGTTGGTATGTACTGCTTGAAATGCAGGCGGCCTTTAAAAAGCAGCAGTGATTCATCGATGCTGATGTCGCGCTCCGGTTGGTAACTGTCCTTGCAGGCAGTCTGCAGCAAAATGAGAAACGACCTAATCTTGCGCAATGGATCAGCTGTAGCTGCTTCTCTGATGTCGTAGAAGCGCAGGCAGCTCAGGAGTTGCTTGAAGCGATCGCGGGACAGCGCCTCGGTCTTTTGAAAGTATGACGTGCTGTGAAACTCCTCGGTGCTCCAGTAGTCATGCAGCTCTGATTTTTTGCTCAAACCCATATAGAGGTGCATGCCTACGAGCTTTCTCACCTCGTGAGCCGTGCACTCGCGCCAATTCTTTAATATTGCAGGCACTTCGTCGGAGTCAAGTTGCTCCAGAAAAAGAAAAAGGTTTCGTCTTGCTCCACGTCCTCTGGAACTAAAATTGCCGGATTTATACCTGCCAGTCCAGTAAACTCATAATCGAGTAACGCTTCATCCGAGCCAGCCTCGACGAAGTGCCAGTCAACAGGATATTCAGCTTCCGGAGCTTCAAAGACTTCAGCAGCATCTTCACCGACTTCTACATGTTCCACCTCAACAGCTGGCTCATCGTCAGAAATATCCTCGCCCGACTCTTCATTTAAAGTTCCCTCGGAATCGTGTGCTTCGTTTTCTTCGTCTTCATCCGAAGTCCAATAATCCATTTTAACTGCTCCTCGGAGTAAGGAATATCGGCAGAAAGAAAAGCAGTTTAACTCTTTACACTTGTTACCGAGATGCGAGAGACTTAGCTCGTCGCTAACTGTTTTGCCGTTACTGGTTAGCAAACCTAGCTCACTTGTAACCCTACTTAATCCCTGGTCGAAAAATCGCCCACCCACCGCAGCGCCTGTGACCTTCTTAAAAAGGAAGCCAGAAGATTGTACATTTTTACAGTAACTAATTCAGAGCAGTCTGATTTAAGTTGTCTATGGTTAAGCCATGCTCGTTATAACCAGGGTGTCCCGAGAAATATCTCTTCATTATACAGGAATGAGGATGACACCCATAGCATGTCTATGGTAAGCAGCGCATACCAAGCAGGCATGAAAGGAGAGGCTTTTCTATAGGCATAGGCAAGGGACTAACGCACTCCCTTTAAAGCCTGCCCTTGGGTGTGAATCCACCACCTCTCCTAGGCTAGCAGTCAGGAAAGGGAATGAAATTTCTTTGCCATAAATTGTCTATGGTAAGCAGCGCTTACCAAGCCGGCAGGAACAGACATGACGGGAATATGGGTTAGGCAGGAAGAGGTTAAAAAAATGCGAAACACAAAGGCCAGGATGTGGATCCGGATCTGTTGATGCCGCCGCCAGCCTCAGGTGAATTGAAACTGAATTTGCATTCATCGCTTTTATTATGAAAAACACTTTTTATTGCTTTCAGTGTTTTTCCAGCTCCGGTTTTAACTTGAAGCAGAGAAAAAACTCTAAAACTTATTACACCGAGTCAGGTGACTTTGATTGAGGCTATTGGGGAAAATGTGCGTGACTTTGGCGTGAAAATATGTTTTTTAAGTAGTTTTCGTTTTTTGTAATTTATTATTTCCTGAAATGGAAATTCAAACGATTTCTTTCTAACATTCATCGCTTTTATTATGAAAAACACTTTTTATTGCTTTCAGTGTTTTTCCAGCTCCGGTTTTAACTTGAAGCAGAGAAAAAACTCTAAAACTTATTACACCGAGTCAGGTGACTTTGATTGAGGCTATTGGGGAAAATGTGCGTGACTTTGGCGTGAAAATATGTTTTTTAAGTAGTTTTCGTTTTTTGTAATTTATTATTTCCTGAAATGGAAATTCAAACGATTTCTTTCTAACAGGAACTGTTGACGTAGCTAAAACATTTGAAAATAATGGCCATGACTTTGCCAAAACATCTGCAAATTGTGACAAACAACATTAATAAATCCTACGCTATGAATTAATATTTTCCCACTTTTAGCAATTATTTCCCTTTAATTCACGATAAGTAGAAACCAAGGACTACAGACAAAAGTGACTCCTAGTGGTCCTTGGTAGAGAAATTTAAGTATTGAATGAAACTGAAGTGTTTTTTAAGCAAGTTCGTCTTTTTTACCAAATTGTCCCGGCAATTCAGGAAAAATCATCCGAGTTCTTGTTTGTTATATTTTGTGTGAATTCAATTACGAAGTATTTGCCTGATACACAAATTATTTCTGATAGCGAAGCTAATCATGAATACATGTAGTTGCGCTCTGCTTGTCCGCATTTGCTACCTGACAGTACCTGATCACAGGAGCAGCATTTCAATCTCCATCAGCGAATAGAAGTACCCGAACGGGTCAATCCACTTGATGCCCTGGCCAAACGGAGTGTTCAGTGCGGTTGGAAATGCCACGAAGGCCCCGTTGGGATGCGTGCGCGAGACGTCACTGAGCCACCAGGCTCCGTGGTAGTCCACGGCCATGTTGTCGCTAATGCCATCGTTGTCCCTGTCCTTGGTGGAGAATTTGGAGCCGCTGGTGCCGCTGAACGAGTCGCCGATGGCTGGCTGACTGCTGGTGAACCCGGACGCACTCATCTGGTACTCGCTGGCCTCTGTGCCCACACAGAAGTTGGAGTACTGCGCCCAGCTTTCACTATTGTTCCAGGCTTTTAGTATGAACCTGAGCTTGCGACATCCGCTGACTGACGTGAGCGAGTGAATTGCATCGAGGCCTGTCAATTAGGAAAGGTTTTAAATGGCTGAGGTTTGAGCTGTGTTTTTCTATCGAAAATGTCTGCCTGCTCACCAATCCAGAAGTTACCGTCGGGTCCTTCTCCGAATCCAGCCTTATATTCGGCCCAGTTTCGGTAAAAGTCAACAGATGCGGACACCCTGTGCTGCACTGTGGTCCAACAGTTGGTTGGAAACTCGGCACTCTGGAACTGGCGGTAGTATATATGGTATATAACTCACGTAATGTTTTAAATTATGTGTTAGAAAAATGTTGGGTTTGCTAAATTTTATTGGATTAAAAGAAACAACTTACCCACACTTGCGTTTTGTCCGAACTCACATCCCTGCACAGGAAAATGTCCGGCCGAGGCTCCTTAAACTTGTAGGAGTCGCAAGCCTGGCTGCTCAAATTGTACTTGACCAGTTGAACGCCCGGTGTTCTATCAGCGGCTGCCAGACACTTCATCAAAGAGCCAGCCCGAGCTGACTCCACCAGCTGACAGTCCCGGAGACTGTGGTGTCCTCGGAGCCACTTGCTGGCGGACAAAGATGAAAATCAGAATAGAAACCAAGCAGAAAGATGCTGGACTCTTGATCCACATCATGTTTTTCAGCTGGGCCACAGACTCGGATGAGTAGCTCGGCTGCGTAAACTGGTTGAATTTATTTCAATCTCGCACAGGAAATTTGACTTTCTCGACAAAACAACTTTTCGTGACCAGACAAAGCGGGATCGATAGAAGAAGGCTCTGGCAGTTACATTTTAGCCATGTTCTCAGGTTGGCTGGGTGGGCCTGCAAGTTTTGGGGACATTGAAGACTCGTGATTTTTTTCATTTGATTAGCAACACCCCTTTCTGATGGAAAATAGGTGAATTTACGCTTGTATTTGCAAAAAATGGTTTGATAGTCACGATCTGCGCGTAAATATTGATTTTTATGGTTGCATGAAAAGCGGTGAAAAATTTCCTATGTTGTGTCCATCACTCTGAACTGCATTTTGAAAAAAGTTGAAAAAAGATATAGAGCTACTAAATGCAAAATTTTGTTTTAGTTTGGCGCAGAAGTTCGTCAATTATGAGCCAATGTGAACAGGGTCCCTTAATGACACGGATGTGAAATTCAAACATGCCAAAATCTGATTCAACTGCGTCGTTTGATGAGATACGTGGGCCTGTAGTCACTGTTCATAAAATTCTAAAGTCAAGGGTTTGTTATATTGCAATTCTTAAAAATTTTTAACTGCCGCAAGACTTTTATTCGTGTCGGCAGTTTAAAAAATGCCTCTTAGCCTTGTCTGCTGCTTTTTCTTAATCTTAGCCGACTGCGACAATAAGTCGGTGCAGAAATTTCTAAGCCGTTGTAATGAGTTGAATTCCAGACTTCCTGCACCCCACAGTCTAATGGCTCGTGTAATGCCGGCTGCAAAGGCGCAACAGCTGATGACCTTTCAAATCTTGACCGAGTTTAACACGGATATCGCGGCGCTCCGCTTTTGTGGCGCTTCTGTCAACGGATTCGAACTCTTGCAGTTCGACAGCGGCGTTGGAGTCTTGCTGAAATATTGATGGCTTGTAATTACAATAGGTGCGCCGCATCCGCACCAGGGCCTTGAACACAGGCTAGGCCAATTGCACCCCAAACAGACAATGCCAGATGGCCTGTAATAAGACACTCTGCATGTCGTCTTTTCCTATTTTTCTTTCAGACAGTAAAACTGCAAAGGCATTCTTGTCGGTCTGGGACTGAAAGGCAGCCCTGCGTGACCGAGGGCAGCCCCGTTTAAGGCGTCATTGCGTGCCCGGGCCTGCACTTTTTCGTCTGACATACAGCTAGACTGCCCACCAAGCTGCCACGATCTTCACTTCAGATTGCATTTTCGTTTAGAATAACGTCTGCTTTTTATTTGGAAAAGTTGGCTGCCCTGTCTAAAGTTTGGAGTTTTTTTTCTCATTTTACTCTTTTTCGTCTGTCGCCTGACGTTCTGTTCCCATGGGCGTCTGCGGGCTTTTGTGTCACTTTCAGATGCTTTGGCTCCCATCCTTCTGCGGGTCCGGTCAGCTGACAGACACGCAGTGCGGGTGAACCGGTGCAGACAGATTGAGGGGATTAAGTCGGCCTGGGCTTCTGACTTCTTTATTAATTATTGCAGTCTCCTGCGGAATCCACGGCTTGCCACTTCAGGTTCCCTAGGTTGTTATGCTGGGCAGAAACGCCGAACTCAGAGTTGAGTTGCCGCCTGTTTTTCTGGCTATGAAGACAATCTGAAGTGAAAAATACTCTAAACCCCACGCATTCTCATCAATCATTTTGCTGCAATAAATAATCGTGGTTCAGGTGTCCGACAAGCCAATTAAATTTCTGACGAAACAGACAGGGTAGAACATGTGCTGACGTCCTTTAAGCCATTAGTTTTGGCAATGAATTACATTGCAAGTATAATTTGGCATTGCTTTACGCAGTAGTTATATTTAATCGTTGAGTTGTTTGTAAGTGACTCGACTAAGACAGCGAGTTCATGAGTGATTGCGTTATCGGAGACTCATTAAGAGTGCTACCAAATGGAATTAATCCTATTTTAGATTTCTGTTAAGGCCTTGAATGTAGGGAGGGTAGCGACACAACATTATAATGTACTCAAGTGCGCCAGATTTTTCACACGCAGTTCTACTTAATAATTCTGAAACAAGTGTATTGGTTCGTAAACTGAAATGCAAAACCCGTTTCATGGTGGTCGCCGTCACAATCAAACGTTGAATGTTTTACGTTTTAATTTTTTTCTAGTCACTTTTACGCTCGCATTATTTACCTGAATAGCTATGACTCACTGAGGAAGGATGGTCACGCTCCATGCCTATTGTCAAGGCCCCATCATTTGACAGATGCGTGGTCCACAAACGGCCTTTCATTTCTGTTCCAATTTGATACGCCATTTCCATTGTTTCGCTTCATCCAGGCTATTCTGCATCCCATATCGATGAAATGATGATATAATGAACTGATATAAAGTCATTATACAGCCTATTATCTGGGACAAATCATCTGATAACGAGAAGCACACTTGGCATTCTGGTGCTGGATTTGCCGGATACAATGATAATTATGGGGACTTGCGTCCAGATATATTTTCTGTAATTCCCGCGCTCTCTCTGGCTCAGTGCGAGGTCTTTATGGTCCGGGGTCGGCGGGTGCGGCTGGCTGGAATGGCATCTTCGCATTAGCACGGTTTTGAAATCCTAATTAGTCCGCGTAGCCCGGACAATCCTACAGAGAAGTTCGGCTTTGCCGAAAATCTTGCAATATACAGAGATGGAATGAGGTCGAATCCAGCTAGTCGGGCATCAGCCTTGACCAAAAGCCGCATCTTATCAACTTTTGCCTGCGCCCAAGCGGTGCAAAGCATGCGGCCTGCTGAAAGTCAAATTAGGCGTCTGCTTCGACTGAAGGAAGATTAATGCTTGTATTTCGTGACTGATATTAATAGTTTGACTGACGCGAGTTGGAAAATCCACGTCTATACGCAGTATTACTAACAGTGGGGGAAAAGATCTTGGCCAGCTTACTAGCCTCTGCGAATCAAAATCGAGTAAAAAAAGGCTTTTAGCGCTTAAAAAATTTTCACCGGAGACTTAGGGAAAAAGTATTCATAAAGTATTTTTGTCACAACCGACACTTTTAGCGTACAAAATCGCTGGGAAAATTATCGTAAAATGATGGCAATGGGCGGGAAAGAGCCAGCAATGGCAGCTGCGTCTCAGCGTCTTCTTCAATATCATTTGCCGCCGTACGGAAATCGCCGTTCAGTTTGTTTCTAGCCGCATTGGCCAAAGCTGTGCTGGGGTTTTCTTCATCTTCTTGGGCCGTTTCGGCAGTAGGTGCGGCGGGCTGCTGGCTGGCTGCCTTGGTAGCGCAACCAAGCAGAATGCGTCTGCTGGATAGGTACAGCAGCTCCAGGAGCTCAAAGGCAGTTGTGACAGTGACGCCCAGGGTCAGGCCACCCATACCGCCGATGCGGCTCAGCAGTGCGCTTAAAGTGATCTGAAGAGTCTCTCTGTGAACCTGCGTGTTGTAACCAAGCCTGCTAATTGTAACTAAAGCCATTTTATTGGAGAGCTGCTTCTCCAAGCGACGAAGCCTCGCTACCTGAGGGGCATTGGCGATCAGCTCTAAATCGCTGTAAGACAAAAGATGCTCGAGCTTCTCTCTAGCTTTCCAGTCCGAGGTTTCCCGCAAGATTTCATTGAAATTTTTGGAAATGTGACTCATCCAGTGGATCTGCCACAGCCGCGGGGACCAATTGGCAGCCGATAGCTGGCTCTCGTAGTGAAAGTATCTGCATCGCTTTGGGCAGTCTGTCTGGCTAACGCTGTTTGTGAGCTCGCTAAGGTTAAGATTGCGAACGCATTCAAGCCTTCTAATGAAATCCATAGGGTGTTCGGCATTGTAGTAACCACAAAATGGAATATTCTCATCACTCTCGCCTGATCTAGGGCGAACATGGTAGGCCGAGGTGCAATTGCACTTTTGTCTGATCAGCTGACCAATGTGGCTGCTTAGACATGGATCAAACGTGTATGCATACGCGCTGTCATCGTCCTGAATTTTTGATAACTTGGATGGGTGAGTGCATTCGCCATCTGGATAGTTCTGCTTCTCTACCTTCACAGTCCGATACTTTATCAGGGTCGAGGTTTTCATCTGTACGCTGAAACTCTGCGTATCTATCAGAGGATACGTGCCCGGCTCATGCAAAGCGATGCGGAACCCAGCAGCCTCGTTGAACACGTTGAACCCATAGTCCTCGCTGGCTGAATCTTTCTCGGCGGATTCGAATTGGAGAAAATCGTGCATCAACGTGTCATTCAGATGTGCGTTCGACAGTAGGATGGACAGACTGCTTACGTAGCTTGAATCGGGTGGCAGGAGCTCCAAGTCGTGACAGAAGAAGTAATCGGGGTGGTGAACGCTGCTACTCTTCTCCATTTGGCAGTCTTCCTCGTGTGCAACCGAAGGGTTTCCATTGGCGCTATGTCGCATGATGCAGACTGGCATCAGGTCGCTGAACTTGTGCGCCAGCAGCCTAGCAGCGGATTCGTTGATGAACTGAAAGTAGGTGGACACCTTGTCGCTGTGAAATAGGCTGGCGGCTTCTTTGAATCGCTTCTGCCGGACGAAGTCGCCCATGCCGCGGCGAAGCAGGCGTGAAAATTCCGCGATGGTTTTTCTGGCGATGCTGCCTTGCTTCCAGAGCCGAGACGCCTGCGCTGAGAACGGACTCATAGAACAAATAGTCAGGCTAGGGAACGGTGTGGGATCGTTCAGGCGCTCCTCAATTTGGTAGCTTTTGTGATACTCGAAGAACTCATTGAACAGGTCGCAGGTGCCATAGCCAAGCAGGCTGGTCATGCTGACAAGATAGCAGAGCCACAGCAGACGAAGCGCTCCATACTTAGTGGTGTAGCACTTCTTTATTCCCCGAACAGTGGTATTGTCTATGAAGGTGGACACCAGAAACTTCGGGAAGCCTTGGTTTTTGCTCATCGCGATCGCTTTGAGTGCATAAGCAATCGAATGAAGTTTCTGGGCTGGAAAAGCTCGCTATGCTGTGTCTTTGTGTGTTCCGGTCAGTTGCTCCTAATGTTCGAGAATTGGTGATTTGTGATTCGATCTGGGCTGCATTCCGCGTGGTGGCTAAATGCCATTGGTTCAGCTTGTCTCTTGCGGTTAGATTTAGGAAATTCCTGTACCGTGACAATGTCAAGCACATCTGTGGAACTAAGTAAACCCAGACGAACTGATTAGGCTGGTATGCGTTTGTACCGACAGTAACGAAAATGCATTCTACCGTTTAATTTAGTTTCATGTCGCTAAAAAGTTGCTTTGTTTTATTACTTCTGTAAATTAGTAACTTGCATACTCGTTGATATGAAGTTATCTGCTCTGGATAAGTGACTTTAGAAGACCCAGTCCTGAACAGCAGGAGGGATCGTAAATCCCATCCTAAATTTTCCCAGTTTTCTCTGGTACCAGAACTCAACTAGATGGAAAGAAAAAATCGAGATTACGATTCAGTTTCTTACTCCAGGGCAGTTACTTGCGATCATAAATGCAAGTCAAAATCTAAGGCAGCCTAAAACTTCCTCCACATTTCAGTATTCGCATTCAATTAGTAATTTTGATCCATACTCTCCATGTATGACATGACAAAGGTAATGCTCTCATGATTTCCTTGAGTATGTCATACGGGATACAGTAAGAATCTCTAAGAATTTAGAACACCAAAAAACTATTTCCTCACAATTATGTTATTAAAGTTACATGTACTATACTGATTGCATCCCCGATTCTTTAACACTTCGTACAAAGGGCGTCTGGCAATTGGCCTTTGCGAATTGACCCACTTGAAGAGTTGCAATACAGCATCAAACGCGATTGTCCTAAACACGTGAACTCGTAAAAAATACTTATTGGAATTTTTTATCCAGAGGATCGAACACGAGACATCAGAACAGCCTCAGAGGCAGTTAATCTCATATATATATAAAAATACGGGGCTCTAAATCAGAAGATTGCATGATCCCGAACGGGCTAAGTGCATGGCCGTTAATAAATAAAAACGAATAAATAATAACTAATAAAGGCATAAAATTAGTGAGAAAAAAGCTAAGTTTTCATTTCGTGGAGCTAAGTACAAAAGCACGAGTACCTATTGGCGGTAGCTGATCATAATTTACTTACTGAACTCAGGGACTAAAATAGTACACTTTCTTTTAGAAACTTCTTATGGAGTCGAGTTTACGTGTACGTCACTAGAAAATGGTAATTTTAGCTACTGGATTGGCAATTAACAAAAGGATACTACATGTAGTTTTTACGTAGCACTGGTGCGTAAGCAATCGAATAAAAATGAAAACGAATGAAAATCACTCGTGTTCACAAAAGAAGAAAGTGGACGCTGTGCAATGTGCCCAATAAAAAGACGCAAAAATCCAACCGAACTCCATTCCTGACCCCCCTAAAGAGTCAGACTCCATCCAAAGTCGTGTGTAACTCTGCAAACCCAATTGAAGCTAGCATAAAAACCTAAAGCCTATAAAGGTAGCAAACTTACCTCGCTATTTAAACCCAATCATCTCTTACTAAGTGGAAATAGTAGAATTAGAAATTCAGCGAAGCTGGATTTGACAAATCAGGAGTTTCGAAAAATAAAAAAAAATTGTTTTCATCTTCTCTACTATACTAAATGTCTAATGTCTGTCTGTCTGTGGCTGCTGGCTGCTCGAAATCTCCATAACGATGTAGAACTCGAACGGCTCAACCGATTTTGATCAGATTTTCGCCAAAAAATTGCACATTCTTCGAAGATGAGACCGTGAAAGTTTGCAAACTCTGCTCCAAGTGGAAGGGGATTAAATATTCGAAAAACGAGTTTTTCCTATGCTTTCAATGCGAGGCCAACAAAGGTCAAAGTCGGCACTGTCAGAATGATGATTTTATTTTAGATTGCGTCATAAAGTTTTGTGCTCAGTTAAAATTCGCGGGCCAATAATTCTCAAACTCTGCACTGTCTAATTTTTTATTTAAAAAGGTTGCGTCATAAAGCTAGAGTGCACTGCTCCAAGTTTACCTAAATCGTCGCGCCGGTAAGAAGAGAATATAAATTTTCTCACCTAGCTAAAGTACACTGCCCCAGCCCTAGCTTAATGGTTGTGCACAAGGGCAATAGAAAAACTGATCAAGCGATCTGTGTACATTTTATTAGCGATTGATTATTTCTCGCCCAGCGGGAGAGCCAACATTGAATAAATTGGCTTGAAAGTGTGGATGCTTGAGTGAAATATTTTTATTTAAATAGCCGTGGGCCGTTCTGCAGTGAATTTGCCAATCTTGTCTCGAGTCAGTAAGTAAAGAATGTTAGTTTTTGTAGCCCTGTTAGATTGAGAAAACTTTTCAAAGAAGCAAAAGCTGTTTAAGAGGTCTTCGTCGAGCACGATACTGATCGGTAAGTCTGATAGCCTGCCAAATCTTAAATTGTGATTAGCTTAATTTTCTTAAAGCGCATGTGTCTTTGATAAGGCGTTATAATAGCGACTTCCTACCTGCTCGCAGGATTTTTATCTGCTGTAGTGATTTTCCTACAAGCTCGGGAACAATTTTCTACACTTTTAGGGATTTCCTAGATGCTCAGGGGGATTTGCAAACTGCAAAAGATTTTCTAACGACTCTCATAAATTTTCTGACTGTTAGGGTGCTGGGAGACTTTCTAACTGCTTGTGGATTTCTGACTGCTCCAATGGGATTTTCTAAATGTTCTGGGAGACTTTTTTACTGCTCAAGGAGGTTTTATTACTGCATCGGGAAGTTCTTCCAACCGCTGGAAGGGGATTTTCTGAATGCTCGGGGAGATTGTCTGTCTGATTGGGGGATTTCAAACTTTTCGGGGAAAATTTTCTAACTATTTAGGGGATGTCTATCTGCTCGGGAAAATTTTCTATCTGATTTAGAGATTTCTAAGTGCTTCCAAGGGAACTTTTTTACTGCTAGGGGATTTCTTGCTGCTCGATTGGTATTTTCTGCCTTCTTATGGGGATTTTCTACATGCTCATGGAGCTTTTCTGTCTGTTTGGGAGATTTTATAACTGTTTGGGGACATTTTCTATCTGATGTGGATTTCTAACGGCCCGAAGGGGAATTTTTAAATGCTACGGGGAACTTTTCCACCCGCTGGGGAGATTTCAGACTTCTCGGGGATACTTTGTCTGCTTGGGGCATTTCAGACTGCTCGGGGGAAGTTTCTATTTGATTGGGGAATTTCCCAATTCTCAAATGGAATTTTATAACCTTTTGGGGGATTTCAGACTGCTCGGTGGAAGTTTCTATTTGATTGGGGAATTTCCGAATTCTCAAAAGGGATTTTCTAACTTTTTTGGGGGATTGCTTTGAGGATTTTTTATCTGTTTAGAGAGATTTCTATCTGATTCCGGGGATTTCTGACTGCTGGGAGGTTTCCAACTGCTTGAAGGAGATTTTCTAACTGCTCAGGGAGATTTTTTGTCTACTTGGGGATTTTCTTAACTGCTCAGGGAGACTTTCTAACTGCTTGAAAGAGATTTTTTAACTGCTCGATGAAATTTTCTATCTGATTAGGGGATTTCTAACTGCTTGGTTGTTTTCGGACTGCTCGAGGGGGATTTTCTAAATGGCCCGGGGGATTTTCTGTCTGCTTTGATGATTTTTTAACTGTTTAGGGAGATTCCTATCGATCAGGATAGGGAGATTGCGGGGATTTTTGACTGCTGGGAGGTTTCCAACCGTTGGGGGAGATTCTCTCACTGCTCGAAAGATTTTTTAACTGCTTGGGGAACTTTTCTGTCGGCTTTGTGGATTTGTAACTGCTCGTGGTAATTTTCTATCTAATCAGGGGATTTCTAACTGCTTGAAGCTATTTTCTTACTGTTCGGAAGTTTTCCAACTGTTTAAGGAGATATTTTTACTGCTCGGGGCGATTTCTAACTGCTCTGAGAAATGTTTTATCTGATTGGGAGATTTCTTACTGTTCGAAGGGGACTTTTGAACAGCTTGGAGAATTTCTGACTGATCAAAGAGGATTTTCTAAATGCTCGTGGAGGTTTTTCTGTCAGCTGATTGGCTTTTCGACCTTACTCGGGGGAGATTTTTCGTCTGCCTAGAAGATTTTCTACATCCTCTTGGATTTTTTCTGTCTGCTTATGGATTTCCAGCTGTTTGGGGAAATTATCTATGTGACTGGGGATTTTTAACAGCTCGAAAGGGACTTTCTAACTGCTTGGGAGATTTTTGACTGCTTAAAGGGTATTGTCATACTGCTTGGGAAGATTTTCTAATTGCTTGGGGAGATTTTCTAATTGCTTGGGGAGATTTTCTGTCTGCATGGGTGATTTTCTATCTGCTCAGGGGGGACTTTGTAACTGCTCGCGTGTGATTTTCTTTCTGATTGCTGGATTTCTGAGACTGGAAATTTTCTATGTGAGTGGGGGATTTCTAACAGCTCGAAAGGGACTTTCTAACTGCTTTGGAGATTCCTGACTGCTTTAAAGGTGTTGTCAAACTTTTTGGGAAGATTCTCTAATTGCTCAGTGAGATTTTCCGTCTGCTTGGGGGATTTTCTGTCTGCTCAAGGAGATATTATACCTGCTTGGTGTGATTTTCTATCGGATTGGTGGATTTCTGAGACTGCCGCAAGACGAATTTCCCTACTGCTTGGTCGATTTTGTACTGCTCGAGGAATTTTTTGGTTGATTTGAGGATTTTTTAATGCTGCAGGGGGATTTTTTAACTGCTAGGTAGCTAACTGCTCTGGGAGATTTTTACTGCCCGGGAACTTTTTTTGTCTGCTTGGGGGATTTCTAACAGCTCAGGAATATTTTCTACCTGATTTGGGGATTTCTGACTGCCCGAACTGGACTTTTTTAGTTCTTGAGGGATTTTTGACTGCTCGAAGGGTCTTTCTAAATGCTCGGGTGATTTTCTGCTTGCTTGGGAAGATTTTCTAACTGCTCGGAGAGGACTTTAACAACTTAGGCGATGTCTGACTGCTCGAAGGGTATTTTCTGTCTGCTTGGGAAGATTTTCTAATTGCTAAGGGAGGTTTTCTGTCTGCTTCGAGGATATCTTCTTACTGCTCAAAGGGGATTTTTAAATGTTCGGGTAGTCTGCTTGGGGAAAATTTCTGTTTACTTGGGGGATTTCTGACTGCTCAGGGAATTTTCTCTTTGATTGGGGGATTTCTGACTCCTAGAAGGGGATTTTCTAACTGCTGGGGGGATTTTCCGTCTGCTTGAGGGGCTTTCTACCTGACTGCTGGGGAAAGATTTTCCGACTGCTCGCAAAAGTTTTTTCTATGTTTAGGGGATTTCTGACTGCTCGTGGAGAGTTTCTATTTGATTGGAAATTCCGACTTCTCAAAAGGGATTTTCTAACTTCTGGGGGGATTTTTTCTGCTCGAGGGTTTTCTACCTTATCCTGGGGGAAGATTTTTCGGCTGCTCAAAAAATATTTTAGCTGCTTGGGTGATTTTAGACTGCTTGAAGGAGATTCTCTAACTGCTCAGGGAGATTTTCAGTCTGCTTGGGGATTTTCTAACTGCTCGAGGAACTTTTCTGTCTGAATAGGGGATTTCTAACTGCTTAGGTGTTTTTGGACTGCTTGAGGGGGATTTTCTGAATCGTCAGGGAAATTTTTAACTGCATGAGGAGTTTTTCAAACTGCCTCGGGTAGATTTTCTAACTGCTTGATGGGGATATTCTAACTGCTCATGGAAATTTTCTGTCTGTTTAGGGGATTTCTTACTGTTAGGACAAATTTTCTATCTTATCGGGGGGATTTCTAGCTAATTGCTCGGGGAAACTTTCAGTAGATTTTCTGACACGGAAGGATATTATGCTTCTAGGAGACTTTAATTTTGCTGCAGTTATTTTCTAGCAGCTTAGGGAGATTTCCGTTGAGTACAGGAGTGATTTAAAATGCCTGTCTGCGCCCCCCTGTGGGGGCACCGAAGAGCTAGTCAAAATCTAAAATAATTTGATTTGCTGTAACTATCTATGTTAGTTCCGTAATGCTATCGAAAGAAAATAACGTGTCTGTGTTTTTTCGGGAACAAAGCAGACACCTCTGGGATGCCTAATTATGCTGCCTTTGGGAGAAAGTATCCATGCACTTAACCTTACAAGGGCGTGTAAAAACCTTGCAAATGGCACAATTCTAGCACTTTTAGTTATTTTCCACTGAAAATAAAAAATAGTTTTTACTTGAAACTATTTTAGAAAAAATATTTCCTTAAGTGAGAAAGCTTTGACGATACTGTATTTCTTTTTCACAACACCCAGTAGTAATGCCCAGGGCCTGCTTTGCTAGCCTAGTGCACACACGAATTTATTTGCACACCGCGACGCTAAAATCAGTAAAATTTTATAAAATAAATACAATAAATTCAATATTTGTGGAGAAATATGTTATAAAAGCTTTCTTTATCGAATAAAACTTGTTATAATACCAACTGATAACCTATCGCGAATCTTGGAAATTTTCGTTTTCGCTTTTAACGTTCAAGTAGTTCGTACGGATCACACGTGCGGCAAAGCACAGCCGGTATAAAATAGGCTGTGGCCCCTATAGGAGTGGCTATACCGGTGTCTCACAGGCGGGTCCAGAAAACCTTGAGCAAAGATTTAACATTTTGAAATTGAATTCATTGTAATTATTTGAAGTTTTGTCAATTTTCTTTTATAAGTTAAAAAGTAAATTTTCAAAAGGAACTGTGAGTAGAACAGGGCAATTCAGTTCGGTAACAGCTGGGGAAAGTTTAGTAACAGTGGTTTTAGCTACTTGTTAAGTTTTGTTTCGATGTATAATTTATAGTGTACTTTTATTGTTTTGGTTTTTGCTTTATTGTGTACAACAGATTTTTTTCTATTATTTTTTTCACAAAGTGCAGGCCTTTTTGTCATCAAAACTGAAACTTTTTTGCATTGGTCTACTAATATTGCAATGGTAATTGTAGCACATTTTATTGTAAATTTGTTTGTTAGCTTAGACTAGTAAAACTACGCCCCCCTACATGGTCTTTCATGAAAGGATCTTCATTCCTCTGCTCAAAAACAGGCTCAACTAATGAAAAATATTGCACTTTAACTTTAAGTAGGCCTAGTGTCTGATGAGATACAAATTTACATGTGTTTAATTGTAGTGGTATTTAATTTCAAGATGTTGGATAATATAATTTTTATTCATCATTTATATAAAGTTATATTGCAGTATTGCAAGCTATCATACTATGTTGCAATTTTGAGTAAATCCATGCATGCACAAATAAAACATAAAGTTAATTCAATCATAATTGCTTAAACTTTAAGCAATTATGATCAAGTTAAAGTTAAAGCAAAAACTTGCATAGCTTATAATATATATAGGTAATGTTTTCTACTAGAATATTTTAAATGCAATTTAATATATTTTTAGATTATAAAATAAAGATAATAGCTACCTAGTCTATGAATATAGTATTGAAAAAATTAATATTGTTTATGATATTAAATATAATTATATTTATGCATAGGCTTGTAACTTCCTTACAATGACAGGAATTATAGCCTAGTGGCTAGGATATATACCTTATGACTAGAAGGTCTTGAGTTTAGCCCCTGGCTCTGGAAAACAATTTATACCCTTGAGCAATATTTAATCTTAGCTAACCCCTCTAGCCTATTAAGCTAAGCAGCTATATATAGCTTTTAGATATGCCAGGCAACTAGCTGTGGCTACGCCATGACTCTATGGGGACCCATGACTCTACGCTGTAGACTATGTCAAGTCAAAATTTTGGATATTAAAATTTATTTCTTTAGTATCAGAAATATTAAAATTTTGATAAAATCTGCTATTGGGCCTAATTAATATTTGTTTTATAGAGTGCAAATTATTTTTGCAAAAAATATCATATCTACAAAAGTTTGTTAACATGGAATTTATATTACAATTATAATAATTTTGTGTACAATTTTACTTAATTCATAATATATTCTAACCCCCAAGCAAAAAATAATCAAATCTTACAAAAAGATGTTTTGATTCCTATGTTAATCTAAGCCAGGGGGTCCCCAACCTTCTATGGGTGGCAGGCTGCATTGACAACTGGCTTGGGGAATGTAGGCCACATGCACAAAAAATATGAAAAGCCAAATTTGGTCTCCCAGTGCAACTTAGTTGGGCAAAAAGTTTGAAGGAGCAAAAAGGGTCCTATGCACCAATTCTTGCCTATATCTTTCTTACTTGCTTCATATTTTTACACTTACACCACCCATTCTATACCTTAACCCCTGAATTTTGCAACTTACCTTAGTCTGGGCGACTCTGGCCACCAAATCAGTCTGCCAGTTTTTACATTGAAAAACTCTAGCATTTTGGGGGCCGCAGTGAAATCCAGTGATAGACTCGGTGGGCCGCATGTAATGCAAACTACTGGAAGGTGCCGCGGGTCACACAAAAGAGCTTGCGGGCTGCAGGTTTGGGACCCCTGATCTAAGCATATATTTTCGAGATCTCCTATATTTTTATTTATTCTAATAGCTTGTAATAATTACACTCAGCAATCATTGTTTGTCAGTCTCCAGTGTCACTCGGCGGTGCCAGCAACAGCGGAGGCGGCGCCGCCAGCTGGCAGCAGCTGCTGCACTCGGGTCGCCGCCCGCTGACCCGGCCAGCCCTGCTGCTGGGCCGGGTGACCCGGGGATTCCAGCGCGGCCGCCGGCTCGGCTTTCCCACTGCCAATTTGGCGTCGGACGCCCTTGTGGACGCCGACCGGCTGCCCGGCTTTGGGATTTACTGCGGCCGGGCCGTCCTGCTTGACGAGTCGCCTGCGGCTGCCACCGTTACTGGGAGGCCGCCGAAGAATTACCAGTTCAGCGGCTTCTCCTTGCCGGCGGTGCTCAGCTGGGGCTTGAATCCGCAGTTCGGGCTGGAGAAGCCGCTCTTCGAGGTGCACGTCATTGACTGGCCAGCCGGGCGGCCGGCCGAGTTCTATTGCCGAACCCTGGCCTGCCTGGTGACGCACTACCTGCGGGATGAGGCCAGCTTCCCTGGCGGCGTTGATCAGCTGATTGAAGCGATTAGATTGGACAAATTGGTTGCTAGGTCGTTGCTAGGGCCCGTAGCCGACGTAGACGATTGCCAGCTGAGAGATAGGCTGGCTCGTTTGGAGACTGAAGCCGTCAGCAAGCTTTGATGGATGGTCAATTGATTGACTGCTTTGGTGGCGGGTTTTTTAATATTTTTTAACTAACTGAAATTTTCATTAGCTTTTAATTATACGCTAATTAGACTTGAATGGCAGCCTGGCGGTCCTATTGATATTGCTGTTTTGTTTTTGATAGTTTGATTTAAAGTACATAATTATAGCTTGATACAGATTTTTTCCTCAAGCAGCAGAATTTTAATTATTGGTTTTTATCGCATTATGAACTGATTGCTTTGTGTGCATTTCTATTCGCGCCGCATTCTGATTATTCCGACTGCTCGTGGCATCACTACTTTGGAAATAAATCGATTTGCAAAACCTATTTGCCGCTTCGTCTGTCTTTGTTTTATTCATTCCTGCTTGTAAAAAATCTCTAATAAGTCTGTTTGCTAAGTATGCGAGTCTCATTAAGATTCGAGTAAGGGGGATATTTTCCTACCAAAATCTCACCCGCGTGTTTGCTAGTTCAGGATGCTGATGGTTAGCCACGCCTGTTCTAACAACCACCGTTGCAGCCCTCCTCCAGCTCGCAGAGCATGAGCGCATCATCAGACCAGACTCGGACAGCTGATGCAGCAGATCCCAGCTGTGATGACCAGCCAATAGACTTGACCTCGAAGCCGGGCAAGGCAGCTGTTGAGGAGACATCTGTTAAACTCGCTGGAGCCGCTACGACGGTTCTTAGCAACGAAGTGTCATCTAGTAGTTCGGCGTCGACCGCGTCGTCCAACTCTGCCAATCCTGCGTTGCCCGATCTGGCGTCAAAGTCGGCGAATAGCGTCGGCGACAAGACTGAGTCTTCGACTGACCTCGCAGCTGCTGGCGGAGCAGCTTGGGTGTGCAAACTGTGCAACGTGACTTGCAGCTCGCTGCACAACTACATGATGCACTTGGTTGGCAGGCAGCACAAGAAGGTGGCCGCTTTCTGCGGCGTTATCCTTGGGGAGAAGGTCGAGCTGCCCGGCTCGGATTCCAGCGCTGCTGCGTCTGACGCTGCTGTGCTTTCTTCCTTTCAGAAGGCAGTGCCAACAGCGGAAGAGGTGAGGGCCAAAGTCTTTCCAGACCGTTCACATAAATCTATCCCGGCCATTCACAAGAATCTATCCCGGCCATTCACAAGAATCTATCCCGGCCATTCACAAGAATCTATCCCGGCCATTCACAAGAATATATCCCAGTCATTCTCAAGAATCTATCCAGACCATTCACAGGAATCTATCCAAGTCATTCACAAGAATCTATCCCGGCCATTCACAAGAATCTATCCCAGTCATTCACAAGAATCTATCCAGACCATTCACAAGAATCTATCCCGACCATTCACAAGAATCTATCCAGACCATTCACAAGAATCTATCCAGACCATTCACAAGAATCTATCCAGACCATTCACAAGAATCTATCCAGACCATTCACAAGAATCTATCCAGACCATTCACAAGAATCTATCCAGACCATTCATAAGAATCTATCCCAGCCATTCACAAGAATCTATCCCAGTCCCAGCCATTCATAAGAATCTATCCCAGCCATTCACAAGAATCTATCCAAGTCCCAGCCATTCATAAGAATCTATCCCAACCATTTACGACAGCCTATCCCGGCCATTAAAAAATTCATGCTACTTTAAATGCCCAAAAAATCTCAAAATTAAAAGAATCAAGAAGTCAAAGTGCAAATTATATTTAATTGTCTGTATGGTTTTTCGCTTACTAGGAAAAACCTCTTAAAAGTACTTCTCAGCCAAATTCTCATATGGCGCCTCGAAACCGCCAACGCAGAATCCGCCGACCTCTTCGTCATCAACATCAGCCGGACCGAACTCGCTTCACTGCGACATCTGCAAAATCGACGTGACGGGAGCCAAGAGCTTGAAAGACCACGTTGAGGGCAGAAAGCATCGCAACGCAGTTGCCGCATTGCAAAAGCAGCAGCTGGAGCAGGAGAAGAAGGAAGTTTCAGTCTCCGATTTGCGCTGCCAAGAGTGCAATCTGGAGTTCAAAGGCCCGATCCCGCTAAACGATCACCTGCAAGGCAAAAAGCACGCCGCCAAGCTTCGCGAGCTGGAGGCTTACAGAGCTCTGCAGGCCAAAGGCTGCCTGCCAGACTCGTCTGAACCGGCTGGCAGCAGCAGCAGCAGCAGCAAGAAGCGAGCGCCGGATGACTGCGGCGAGCCGTCGACTGCACCAACGGACGCCAAAGTCCCAAAAAATGATTAATTGCGGAAAATTTTAACTTCGTCAATAATTTGTTTCATTCTACTGATCTCATTACGTTTCACTGTTCCCTCGCTTCCAGTGTTAAGCGCGAGTTCACAAAAAGAGTTTGCTTCGTTTGGTTTCTCAATTGCCTAAACGTTTCGTTTTGCTTTCCAGTGCGTTAATATTTTTGTAACAATATTGATAAAGATGTATCAGCAAAACAAGAAGACAGTATTTTTATAACTAGCGCAACTTTACAAAAAATTAAAAAGTACCAAGTCCGTTTCCGTCTTTCTGTGTTTTTAATTTTTAATTATGAGATATATGCACAATGCACGTAACTATTTCGTGATTACGAATAAAATTCCGAGATCCGAATTCTTGTGTAAGGAATGAGTTGATTGAAAAATCTGCAAATCATCGCATCTACATGCCAAGGACACCTTAAGTAGACTTAAGGTGTCTTTGCTACATGCATGCAGAGAAACGTTCGACTTGCATAAAAAATTATTTTAATATATTTTAATCAATTCTGCTTTAAGTAATGACGCCATTGGGCGAAATCGTTTACATTTCCTAACAGTTATAAACTATCAAAAATTAAAAGTATTTTAGTTTCTTTATTTAAGCTTCTAAGAAGCGCTTTTAACACATTGGACAACAGTAGACGGTCCAAGGCTTTAGTGACAACTCCAATATGTTTTTTTGCAAGGACCACTTGTAGCTTCGTTGTGGATTCTTAAATCTAAGTTAAGTATAGTTAGGGCCTATAGATTTCTTTAATTGTCTTTGTTTTCTTACTGGTCTCTGATAATTTTACTTTTGCCAAGGGAAAGAAACTCAGTTCCTTCTCTTGCTGTTCGGATTCGCGAAATGACCCATCAACAAATCTATGCAAACGTTTAGAAAGATTTTGCTGCAGCTTCAACAATTCAGTGCAAAAAATCATAAACATTGTTTAAGAAACTTTACATAAGTTGTTGCGCTAGGTATTAAAACTAAAAAATCGAATGCTTTGTCAAAATTTGCTTACTAAGAAATCTCAGTGTTGCAGATTCAATTTCAGATCAGATTTTCAATGCAGATTAAAAAATTGCGTACTGAAATATTTGTATTTTTAGTTAACAAGGCATCAAACATTTTTATACATTTTTGTCACACCTTTAATGTTCATACATTTATGACCTTTTCAATACAAATACTAAACAAAAGTCTATTTAAACTCGAATGTTATGGGAAGCGTTCATTGTCAAACAGATGCCTAACTTTTAACTGGCCTTTAACTAAACTTCAGTCCATAAAGAATTTTTAGCGATATATATTTTCACTTGAAAATTATAATGCTTCAGCTGGCCTCATTAGTTTTCGCCTGGGCCATTAAGGCTAGGGCCTAAGACATTTCAAATTATCCAAAATTTTGTCAGTTAGTAGGGCCTAGTATGTAGTAGACTAGTATATTATATTATATATTGTGTATACAAAATATATAGGCCTATTCAAAAGGATTTATATAAAAAATTTTATGAACTTTTCAATAAAACTTCTAAGCCACAGAAAAAATATGATTAAAACTCCAAGTCTTAATCATATAGCTATTTGAATAAGCATAAATTAAATCCCTTATTTTTTTATATTTAAATTATACATTAAAAAAAAATCCAGATGCAAAATTGCATTCTATTCTAGGTCAAATTTCAGGATGCAATTCAGCAAGTCAAGATACTATAGAAGCCATAGGGGTTTCCAGTAATTTTTTTTGATACTTGTCCATTTGTTAGTAAACAAAGTTGGAAGCCAATTCATCTGCTATATAGCCAATTGCAGTGACTGGAACTAGAATGAAAGAGATTGCTTTCTTGGCAGATAAAAGCAAAGGATTTTTATTGGCTAAATAGTTTCCTTATATAATTTCTTAAGTGTCTTTTATAAGTTTTGACTTGAAGGTTAGATTAGCCTAAATATTTTAATAAGTGCACTGGTATGCCTGGACTTCATACTATCATTAGCGGTGATCTTTTACTTTCCCGCGTTAAATTATTTTCGTGCATATTTCAACTTGGGGGGCTACTGCGAGTAACAAAATACCAATGTCAAAGTCCAGAAGTCAAAGGAAGAGTCAGATTGCAGGGTAGTAGTGACCAATCCAGTACATTATGTTGCCAAACTGATTGTTGGGAAACTGCCGGCGCCACATGTACTCCTGCAAGTAGGTGTCGAACAGTTTGTCGCTCGTCCCATGCATGGCACGGAATTTGGCCTTGACGTTGCCCCACATGCCCTCGACTTGGTTGGTGTGGATTGATGGGTCGTTGGGGTCACGGAAATGCAGCGAGTGGTTGACGGTGACATGATTGCCAGGTAGTGCATTGTACGCGGCCCACTGGTCCGTGATAATCCGTGTTCCAGGCAGTACATGCTCAGCAATCAGTGGTAGAAGCGATGCAGCTGATCGGCTGGTAACTGGGATGAGGACAGATCGATTGGTGCCTCGCTCGATCATGCCAAGCACCCAGTGGCCCTCGTGGTATTCGCCGCGATGGTACTTTCGGTGCATGAACTTCGACTCGTCGATCTCGACATCAATTCCTGGTCCACCAAGCTCAGTTGGGTGGTCGATAAGGAACTGGGCACAGATGTCACGCACAAAGTTGAACCAGTCCGTAATTGATTTGGGCGTGGTACGTGTCTCATGAGCAGCGTCCAATTCGCAGAGGTCAATTGTGGGCCTCACCAGGTCTGGATTGATGATCCAACGGGGTGCCTGAGGTCGTCCAGCCATGGGAAGCTGAAATTTGCATAAAAATAATTTAACGCGGGAAAGTAAAAGATCGCCTCATTAGCAATACCATTTTCATTGCCTTTTGTATTTCTGAAGATCTATCTTTGAAAATCCATGTCAGTTAATAGAAGGAAGTAAAAAATTAACCACTAATAGCAGACAAAATCTTTGATGTTCAAAAGCATTATGTCTACTAAGCAAACAAGCTAGCAATAGACATAATGACTGGCATCTTCCCTAGGCCCCTAGATATTGCATTAAAAACCTAGAGCTAGGCACTATTTCTATTTGAAGCTATATATTATGCTATACTAGAAATATTAACACAAGTATAAACTTTGCAAAGTATAACTTTGTAGTGACCAAAATTCCAGAAAATTGAAAAAAATCTTTTAATTTGATCTTAAGAATTTAAATATAATTGTAGTTATTTAAAAGTTTTAAAGTTTTTATAATTAGAAATTTTAATAAATCAAAAGTTTTTTAAAGCTTTTTTGTAAAATTATAGTTCTAGACTCACATTATATAAACTGTTTTGAAAAAGCCCTAGGGCCTAATGTAGCAAATCAGTATCAATCAAAATCTTGTCATTTTATGCTTTAGAGTTGACTTTTGTTAACCCTATTTGCTTATTGCATATTTAATTATGATCTTAATATATGCAGAAAAAACCAGTACCCATATGTATTTACAATCCAATGACTGCATTTAAGGTTGATGTTAGCATAAGATAAATCAGCAACTTGGTTCATTTGCTAGTGCCAAAAAAATATAAATAATAGTTGTAAAATTAAAGACAAAGTGTAATTTTGGATGTAACCCAAAAGAAAGTTTTATTGATATTCAAAGGCATAGCTAAATTCCTTTGAGATAAAAATATTAATATTTTATTATAAAGATATAATTTATCTGAAAAATTACCCTAACTGTTTTTATGCCCTTGCATAGAAAATCCATAAAATTATTAAAATGTAAGTGTTTTCAATAACTATATTTCACTTATAAATAAAATTACCTTGAATTATTTTTACAGCTTCTGCGCACTTTAACACACCTGTTGAGACAGCAACGGCTGCCCAATCATAAACTTGTCATTGCTAAACAGTTTCAACTGTCAAGATTGATCAACATGTCTTCGTCTACTGCCGCTACCAATACTACTAGCACTGGCAGTCACTCAGTAGTATACGTAACTGTGCCCAATCAGCAGGTTGGTGAGAAGCTGGCGCGCGGCTTGGTGACTGAGCGGCTCGCTGCCTGCGTCAACATTGTGCCCGGAGTCACCTCAGTGTACGCCTGGGAAGGCAAAGTTGAGCAGGACAGTGAGCTGCTGCTGGTTATCAAGACTAGAACGAGCCTTGTGGACAGTCTCACTGACTATGTGAAGGCAAACCACGGCTACGACGTGCCCGAAGTGATTGCGCTGCCGATCCACGCCGGCCTGCCAGCCTATCTCAGCTGGATCGACAGCTCAACCAAGGAACCGAAGTGATTGCCTTGCCTGATGAATGCTGGCCCGTTGATTTTCATGAAAAAAATGAATGCTTTTTTATGCCACTCTGATCTGATGCTGCCCCTTCACATTTTTACTGAAATATAACATTGTTGAATATGTTACTCCTGTTTTCTTTCCAAAGTTAGTTTCTACAGTTCCGATGAAATTTAGCGTGTCTACAGCTTTGAGTCAGCGCGTGCTAGCCTAAAGTGCCCCTCTGTGTACTAATATTTCAGCTTGCTCTCAAATGTCTAAAGTGAAATACGCCTGCGACTTTGACAAATCTGTGCTAATTAATAATTTTGAAAATCGCGGTTGGCTCTGCGTATCGCCTGAAGAGGACTGGAATTTCTACTGGGCCACTGTGCACAACGTGCGCAACATTTTCAGTGTTGAAAATGGCTACAGGCTTAGCGACGATCAGTGAGTTTCCGAGTTTCAAACATTGAAATAAAATTTCCGTTTAAAACAATAAATTTTAACCATCATTCACCCCTATTCTATTTATAGCGGGCTCAACTATTTCCCCAACCATTACGAGCTCACCCGCAAGGATCTGATGGTGAATAACCATGATTCACCCTTATTCCATTTCTAGGGTGCTTAACCATTTCCCCAACCATTACGAGCTCAACCCGCAAAGACCTGATGGTGAATAACCATGATTCACCCCTATTCCATTCTTAGGGTGCTCAACCATTTCCCCAACCATTCCGAGCTTACCCGCAAGGATCTGAAGGTGAATAACCATTATTCACCCTTATTCCATTTCTAGGGTGCTCAACCATTTCCCCAACCACTACGAGCTCACCCGCAAGGATCTGATGGTGAAGAACATCAAACGATACCGCCGCGATCTCGAACGCGAAGGCAACGCTTTAGCCGAGAAGGACGAAACCGGGCGCTACGTCCATCTGGACTTCATTCCCATCACGTTCATGATGCCGCAGGACTACAACCTGTTCGCCGAGGAGTTCAAGAAGCACCCGACTAGTACGTGGATAATGAAGCCCTGCGGCAAGGCCCGCGGCATCGGCATCTTCCTCATCAACAAGCTTTCCCAGCTTAAGAAGTGGTCCCGCGACGGCAAGTCAGGCGGGTGAGAACTGAAAATCCCGTCCCGCTGTTGCTGCTTCTACTTGTTTGCCTTGCTGTTGCTGCTTTTTTGTCCCTCTGGCTAGTTTCCTCTGGTCACAACTATATTCCTCCAATCATCTCTATCTTCCTCGAGTCACCTCCATCCTCCTTAAATTTAATTTACTAATGACCGAGATCCACCCAACAGTCACGTGATAATAATAACTTTCTCTCCGCCTCAGATTCCAAGCCGTATCGGCCAAGGACACCTACGTGATCTCCAAGTATATTGAAAACCCGCTTCTAATCGGCGGCAAGAAATTCGACCTTCGGATCTACGTACTGGTGACGTCATTCCGTCCGCTGAAAGCCTACCTGTACCAGCTGGGCTTCTGCCGATTCTGCACCGTCAAGTACACGCCGAGCTCGCAGGATTTGGACAACATGTTCGCCCACCTGACTAACGTGTCAATTCAGAAGCACGGCAACGAGTACAACGCTGTACACGGCGGCAAGTGGACAGTGCAAAATTTGCGAACCTTTCTGGAAGGGACGCGCGGTAAAGCCGTGTCCGACAGGCTGTTTGACGACATGAATTGGCTTATCATTCATTCGCTGAAGGTGCGTCTCTGATTTATGCGGGGAAATTGTGTGCGCGTGGCTGAGCCTTTGTAAATGGGTGCCTTTGTAAAAAGTCAATAGCCATGCAACCCCATCAGCATCAGCACAGTCCCGATCATTGATCCAGCTAAGATTATCGGAATATAAAGCTTGACTTATTTACTTATTGAATAGTTGTATAGCCCAGTGGCTAGGACATCGGCCTTATGACCCTAAGGTCGTGGGTTCGAGTCCCAGCTCAAAGGAGACAATTTGTGCCATTGGGCAAGACACTAAATCCCGCATTGCTTCGGTCCACCCAGCTGAGATCGGGTACCAGTTTCAGCTGTACACAGCAATGTTTAGTCTTCTAGAAAATATAGGCATTTAGACATAGGATTTCTCAATAAAACAGATTTAATGGCAATTTTGTGTGAGATTTAACCATATTGAGATTCCCGCCACCTGCAAGGCCGTATCCAGCGTGATGGCCAATGACCGGCACTGCTTCGAGTGCTACGGCTACGACATCATCATCGACAACAACCTGAAGCCCTGGCTAATCGAGGTCAACGCCTCGCCCTCGCTGTCTTCAACAACGTCGCACGATCGCGTGATGAAGCACAAGCTGATTAATGACGTCATCAATATCGTCGTGCCGCCCGGCGAGGTGCCCGACGTTCGCTGGAGCAAAGTGCCGGCTAGGGAGAACCTCGGCCATTTTGACCTGCTGTACGACGAGGAGCTCGCCCAGATGGACTTCCTGGCGTCGGACCGGGGCAAGGCCGGCTTCCCCAGGTCGGTGGCCACTGCGGGCGGCGCTCGCGGCGGCCCCGGCGGAATTCGCGGCTCAATGAGCGGCGGCGGCGGCAGCGGCTTCAGCGTTGGCAGTGGCGGCAGCGCCAGCAGCACCTGGAAGTGAACTTTTTAGGAGATGCTTAGCTGTGACAAGGAGAGATTTTTTACCTGTCTCTTTCCTATATAACTCTTCCCAGCCTGTCTGTCGCTCTCTTCCCAGCCTGTCTGTCGCTCTCTTCCCAGCCTGTCTGCCGCTCTCTTCCCAGCCTGTCTGCCGCTCTCTTCCTAGCCTGTCTGTCGCTCTCATCCCAGCCTGTCTGCCGCTCTCTTCCCAGCCTGTCTGCCGCTCTCTTCCCAGCCTGTCTGCCACTCTCTTCCCAGCCTGTCTGCCGCTCTCTTCCCAGCCTGTCTGCCGCTCTCTTCCCAGCCTGTCTGCCGCTCTCTTCCCAGCCTGTCTGCCGCTCTCTTCCCAGCCTGTCTGCCGCTCTCTTCCCAGCCTGTCTGCCGCTCTCTTCCCAGCCTGTCTGCCGCTCTCTTCCCAGCCTGTCTGCCGCTCTCTTCCCAGCCTGTCTGCCGCTCTCTTCCCAGCCTGTCTGCCGCTCTCTTCCCAGCCTGTCTGCCGCTCTCTTCCCAGCCTGTCTGAAGGAATCCGCTTTTATGCTCTTTTTGATTAAGAAAAAATGGAACTTAACCTGTTTCACCTTCTGCACTGCTGTTATTTATGTTAATCCGTACAATTAAATTTTATTGTGCACTGTCTGTGATCTAGTCAGTTTTGCTCAATTTTCTCCGTTTTTTGTCCGTCCGTTTTCGCTCTCCTTGTAAAGAGATTTTTAATGCTTTATCAATTTAATAATAGTAAAGAAATTTTAATTAGAGAGCGATGTATTTGTCAAACCTCAAACGTTTGTTACAGGGATGTTTCCCAGAAAATTGCACTGTTGATCAATATGTGTGAGTCTTTGCTCTTAAAAGGCGTTGCGATCCATTATATTTTGAGTTTTTTTCCCCAATTAGCTACTTTAATGAAGAAGTTGCTTGATATTTAAACAAATCCTGTTTCGTTTTTGCTTCCTTTTAATTGGTTAATGAGTAGCTAAGCAGTGGTTAGACAAGGAAAGATACGAAAGTATGTGAGAAGAAAAAAAGGAACAGAATAAAAAGAATGAAATATTTTATAGCATTTTTGTTTCTTTTTATTTCTGTTTCTTTCTATTGACAGCTAAGGAAGAAAGGGCCAAACAGGCTGGGAAGAAAGGGCCAAACAGGCAGGGAAGAAAGGGCCAAACAGGCAGGGAAGAAAGGGCCAAACAGGCAGGGAAGAAAGGGACAAACAGGCAGGGAAGAAAGGGACAAACAGGCAGGGAAGAAAGGGCCAAACAGGCAGGGAAGAAAGGGCCAAACAGGCAGGGAAGAAAGGGCCAAACAGGCAGGGAAGAAAGGGCCAAACAGGCTGGGAAGAAAGGGCCAAACAGGCAGGGAAGAAAGGGCCAAACAGGCAGGGAAGAAAGGGCCAAACAGGCAGGGAAGAAAGGGACAAACAGGCAGGGAAGAAAGGGACAAACAGGCAGGGAAGAAAGGGACAGACAGGCAGGGAAGAAAGGGACAAACAGGCAGGGAAGAAAGGGACAGACAGGCAGGGAAGAAAGGGACAAATGGGTTGTGGAGAAGGAAACAGACAGGCTGCAAATTTTAATCCAAATAGTATTCTAGTTTGAATTAAAAAAGCATTCAAACAACAAAATTGCACTCTTTCCAGCGAATAAGAAGACACGCAGCTGCCAACACTCTGTGAAAAGCAAGTTTATCTTCACCAGTTAGAAAATGTCGACCGGCATCGACAAGGAGCTTCGGCTGGTGATAAATGTGAGTTGCTGGAGTCAGTGCTTTTATATTTGAATATTTCCCGCTATTTTACGCTCGTAGTTGACGTTTTTAATCATGAACAGATTCCAATACTATAGTTGGATCACTAGCAACATTTGCCCCAAAGGCCATCAAGGCTAGTTGCTCAAAGGGGGAATTAAAAAAATTGCATTCCGTATCTCCGCTTCAGCGTCGTTAGCAGCTATTGCAGTTGCCATGGTGACCTCTAGCGGTCGAAAGAATGCCAGATTAGCGCGGTCGCGTTGCTGAGCGCAAATCGTTGATTATTTGGCTGGTTTTGTTTGGGTGCCAAGTGATCTGGTGCTGCTCAGTACATTTAAAGACTTAAAACCACTGAAAGCCTGTTTTTAGCTTGCTGGCATTGAATTTAGCGACTTGCTCATTTTTCCAGGAGGTTTACTCTGCCTGCAAGCAGAAAGAGCTCGACGCGTCAGTTGCCATGGACTCTTCGACTGTGCAGGAGAGGCTGCAGTTTCTCGAACGCTATTTGACTAGCGATGTGAGTGTGAAAATTTGCTGTCAATGCTACTAAAAGTAGAATTAGCATGCATGCATAAGTTATTACAGCGGGAGTTTTATGGACTATTCTGCGTGTGAATTCATGTTTGGGGATTTATTCTAGACTGTTAAAGGTAATTTATTCTAGACTGTTTAGGGGAATTTATTCTAGACTTTTTGGGGGATTTTATTCTAGACTGTTAAAGGTAATTTAATCTAGACTTTTGAAGGTAATTTATTCTAAACTGTTAAGGGGAATTTATTCTAGACTGTTTAGGGAAATTTATTCTAGACTGCTTGGGGGAATTTATTCTAGACTTCTTGGGGGAATTCATTCTTGACTGCTTGGGGGAATTAATTCTAGACTGCTTGGGGGAATTCATTCTAGACTGCTTGGGGGAATTTATTCTAGACTTCTTGGGGGAATTCATTCTTGACTGCTTGGGGAATTCATTCTAGACTGCTTGGGGGAATTAATTCTAGACTGCTTGGGGGAATTTATTCTAGACTGCTTGGGGGAATTTATTCTAGACTGCTTGGGGGAATTCATTCTAGACTGCTTGGGGGAATTCATTCTAGACTGCTTGGGGGAATTCATTCTAGACCGTTTAAGGGAATTCACTCTATTGTAGACTGTTTAGGGGAATTCATTCTAGACTGCTTGGGGGAATTTATTCTAGACTGCTTGGGGGAATTCATTCTAGACTGCTTGGGGGAATTCATTCTAGACTGCTTGGGGGAATTCATTCTAGACCGTTTAAGGGAATTCACTCTATTGTAGACTGTTTAGGGGAATTCATTCTAGACTGCTTGAGGGAATTCATTCTAGACTGCTTAAGGGAATTTATTATAAACAGTTTTGGGGAATTCATTCTAGAATGTTTGGCGGAATTTATTCTAGACTGCTTGTGGTAATTTATTGTAGACTGTTTGTGAGACTATACTTTATAGTGTCAGGGGGGGTTATTAGATTTTTAGATTTTAGTTATTCTATATTGTTAGGGTAAATTTATAGATAATTCTTAAGGGGGTATTTCTTTCGATTCCCGGGGAATTAATTCTGGATGATCATAGGGCATTCTTGCAACAATATGCATCCGTCCCTCCGCTCCCCGCTCAAACCGCCGAACCCGCAGACCAACAGCCTGTCGAACCGGTGCAAGGCCGGCTCCGCATTCATCGCTCTCAGAAAGCAATTTCTAGGCAGCGACCTGTCCAAAGCCCTGGAGTATTTCGCCTGTGAGTCTTTGTTTATTATTGACGTCATTTGCTGGCCGATCTCAAGCTCCAAATCTTGCCCGACCCCCCTGCAGGCTCCCCGCTGGCCGTGCAGATCTGCCTCATCCAGGGCCTCGTCACCACCCACGAGGCCAGCCTGACTGAGGAGAGCGCCGACATCCTGCTGGAGACTCTGTACTCCGGTCTGAAGCAGCAGGACCTGGTGTTCCACTGCCTGACCTGCCTGCTCAGCCTGCTCAGCCTGGGAGACTCCGGCGCGACATCCCAGCCGGAGCCGCCGCCCCAGCAGCAGCAGCGCAGAAACTTCTTCACCACTCCGGCCGTGCTGCAGTCGATTCTGCGCCGCCTGCTCGGCTTCTGGGACTCGCCGCTGTACTTCGTGCCTAACTTGACCGTCAAGATCTTCCAGTGCATCGTTGCCAGCTGGTCCACGGACTCCGGCTCGCCCAGCCCAGCTCTGGCCGCCTTCATCGACGAGCTGTGGACCATGCCGATGCTGTGCCGCGGCGCCCTGCGCTTCTGGTCGGTCCTGGTGCCGCTCCTGGACGAGATCCGCATCATCGGCCTGTGCAGCCGGCTGGTGGACGCCCTGGACGTCAACTACACGGCCAGCGCCGCCGCCAGCCTGTTCAGCGTCATCGCCGGCGCCCTCACCCAGCGCGGCAAGACCGACCTGTTGGCGCAGATTTTCCCCGACATGTGTCACCGGATGCGGCACATGTCGCAGCTGTCGCAGCGCAACTTCTGCTCCCTAATCCTGCCCGTGTACATCGCCGCCGACACTAGCTTCAACTTCAGCGCCAGGGAGCTGCCGGACGGCAACAATCCGCACGGCAACTTCTTCGACATTCAGTGCTGGTGCAGCGTCGCCAAGCACTGCAAACTGCGCGGCCGCCTGCCCCGGATGCGGCTGGCGGATCTGCGGATGGCGCTGATTCACTGCGACGAGCAGACCAGGGCGGCCGCTTTGGAGGTGCTCTGTCTGAGCAGCAAGCCGGTTAGTTAAATGCTTGTTGTAACCTGGTGGCGAGGTCCTGGGCTCGATAGCGTTGCGTTGCCTCTGCGGGATTTCATATTCTAATTCCTCAGTAACATATTCCACCTGGTGTTGATAAGTCTTGATGTCCCTCCCCGCACAGACCTGCCACATCACGCCGCAGTCGCTGAAGATGATCCTGGAGTTCTTCTGCCTGAACATGAACTCCGACCAGCCGCCGTTTCGTCAGCGCCTACTGGCCTGCTTCAGATCCGTGTGCCAGCAGGTCAAGGACGGCTGCATCCAGGCGCTGCCGGAGCTGAGGACCCGTCTGGCCGAGGAGTCGCCCTGCGAGCTGGCAAACGACGGTGACGACGATGAGAGCGGCGGCCGGCTGGTTGATCGCCTGCTGCCCGACATCTCCGTGGCGACCCGGATCGCTCAGTTCGACGCCGTCTCCACCGACCCGACTCGCAGCGTCAGCGGCGACGACGGCGACTTTCTAGTGTTCGACGACGAATCGTCGAAGACTTCGCCGGCTACGTTGCTAAGCAACGTGAAACTATTGGCGCAGTTTGTCCGCCAACTGCTGGATAGCGACGTCTGGTTTCCAGGGGCCTGCTACCAGCGCCAGCGCACCTGCATCGAGTACCTGCAGATCGCCTGCGCCCACTATTTCGGCAGCTCGGCCGGACTGAAGAAGCGCGGCTACCCCAGCGAAGTGCTGGACAAGGTGGGCGAGGATTTGGAGCATTTAGATCCTCCAGACACTAATTATCCCAATTCCCATGGGTCCTAGAGTATGCAGATCCCCCCAGACACTAATGATCCCAATTCCAATGGGTCAGAGAGCATTTAAATCCTCAGACACTAATAATCCCAATTTCCATGGGTCCTAGAGTATTCAGATCCCCAGACTCTTATGATCCCAATTCCCATGGGTCCTAGAGTATGTAGATCCCCCCAGACACTAATGATCCCAATTCCAATGGGTCCTAGAGTATTCAGATCCCCAGGCATTAATGATCCCAATTCACATGGGTCATTGAACATTCAGATCCCTAGGCACTAACGATCCCACTTCCCATGGGTCATAGAGCATTCAGATCCTCGAGACACTAATTATCCCAATTCCCATGGTTCCTAGAGCATTCAGATCCTCAGGCACTAATGATCCCAATTCCCATGGGTCATAGAGCATTCAGATCCTCATGCATTAATGATCCCAATTCACATGGGTCATTGAACATTCAGATCCCTAGGCACTAACGATCCCACTTCCCATGGGTCATAGAACATTCAGATCCCTAGGCACTAACGATCCCACTTCCCATGGGTCATAGAGCATTCAGATCCTCGAGACACTAATGATCCCAATTCCCATGGGTCATAGAGCATTCAGATCCTCAGGCACTAATGATCCCAATTCCCATGGGTCATAGAGCATTTAGATCCCTAGGCACTAATGATCCCAATTCCCATGGGTCATAGAGCATTTAGATCCCTAGGCACTAATGATCCCAATTCCCATGGTTCCTAGAGCATTCAGATCCTCAGGCACTAATGATCCCAATTCCCATGGGTCATAGAGCATTCAGATCCTCAGGCATTAATGATCCCAATTCACATGGGTCATTGAACATTCAGATCCCTAGGCACTAACGATCCCACTTCCCATGGGTCATAGAACATTCAGATCCCTAGGCACTAACGATCCCACTTCCCATGGGTCATAGAGCATTCAGATCCTCGAGACACTAATGATCCCAATTCCCATGGGTCATAGAGCATTCAGATCCTCAGGCACTAATGATCCCAATTCCCATGGGTCATAGAGCATTTAGATCCCTAGGCACTAATGATCCCAATTCCCATGGGTCATAGAGCATTTAGATCCCTAGGCACTAATGATCCCAATTTCCATGGGTCATAGAGCATTCAGATCCTCAGGCACTAATGATCCCAATTCCCGTGGGTCATAGAGCATTTAGATCCCCAGGCACTAATGATCCCAATTCCCATGGGTCATAGAGCATTCAGATCCCCAGGCACTAATGATACCAATTTCCATGGGTCATAGAGCATTCAGATCCCCAGGCACTAATGATACCAATTCCCATGGGTCATAGAGCATTCAGATCCCCAGGCACTAATGATACCAATTTCCATGGGTCATAGAGCATTCAGATCCTCACGGACTTATGATCCCAATTTCCACGTGTCATAAAGCATTTAGATCCCTAGGCACTTATGATCCCAATTTCCTAAAGGCCATAAAAAACGATTCTATCTACATTTCTTCCCCATTCCAGGTCACGGAGTTCCTTCGCGATGCCTTCCGCCACTTTGGCGCCCTGATGGACGGCAAGCCGGCCGCCGGGCGCCTGGTTGGCCGCCTGCTCCTCTCGGCGTTGCACAGCAGCCGCGACATCCAGGACAGCATGCTGGCCCTGCTAGCCGAGCACTACCCGGCCGCCCGCCTGCCCGCCTCCGGTCCTGCTAGCCTGGAACGCCTGCTGCCGCTGCTGCTCCGCCGATGCCACTCGCCGGATGCCGAACAGTTCCACGGCGCCGGCCGGGTGCTGGCCTACCTGCTGGCCAACCCCTCCGTCCGGGTGGCCGGCGACCAGGGGCCGCTGCGCTTCTGCCTGCAGGCCGTGGCCGCCGCCCTGGCCAGGGCCAAGGCCGAGCCGGCCGCCGCCGCCTCCGAATGCACCGGCCACGGCTACCTGCTGGCCGCCAGCCTCTACCTGAGCCGCGGGCCAGCCGTCCAAAGCGACCTGTTTCACGAGGCCGTCAGCCTGTGCTTCGACCTGATCGCCTCGCTGATGTCCGTCATGGGCTACCGCGGCGGCGGCGGTGGCGAACTCGGCGGAGAGCCGTGGGCCGAGGCGGCGCCGTCATTCGAGGAGCTCGGCCGTGCTATTGAGAAAGCGGCCGGGGTGAGCGGGCGGTTGAAAATCCCCAATTCTGGCATTTCCTACTCGTAATCCAAAAAAATCCAAACTCGCCTTGCATTTTCCCGAATGCCTTCCAGGTGGACGCCGACCTGGACGAGGACCTGCTGTGCGGTGCCCGCCTGTCGCCCCACTACCAGCGCATCCTGGCCTGGGCCTGGCGCAACCTCGCGTTGGCCGCCGACCTCCTCGTCCAGCTCTGCGCTGCTCATCTTCGCGTCGCCGATGCCGACGATGACGCCGCCGCTGGCCTCTATCTGGACGGCCTGCGCAGCGTCGGCCGCCGCCTGGCCTCGGTGGTGACGTGCAGCCGGCACCGCGGCACCATCGAGGCCGTGGCCAACTCGCTGCGCGAATTCTGCCAGCTGATTCGCTGGCGCCGACAGCTGGCCGACCTGCCGGCCGAGTTGGTCAACGCGCCGCTAGTTGCCATGGAAACGGCTAGCTATTCGGTTACTAGGCGCAGCGCCGGCCTGCCGTTGCTCCTGACCTCGGTGCTGTCGGCCGTGTGCGCCGGCCAGTGGTCCGAGCCGCTGCTCGACCGGACCGTCGCCCGCCTGCTGCGCTGCGTGGAATCTGCCGCCAAGGCCGCCGCCGCCGCCACCGCGGATCGGAATCCCGCCGACGAGACCGGCGATGATAAGGTGAAGCTCATGAATTTAATTGTCTCCCAGAGCTGGGGCTCGAACCCACGACCTTCCGGTTGATTAGTCGGACAGACACCCTAATCACTACTAGGCTACTGGTAACCCCTACGTAGCACCGACACCAGCACCCTACCGCTGGTTTGGCGAATCATGTTTGAATAATTAGCAGGTCATCAAACCGCAACCCGTCCGTCCGTGCCCAGGTGGACAGCCCCAAGGTGCACGCCCTGAACCTGCTGCGCGCCGTGGTTCGCGAATCGGCCCTGTACAATGCCACCACGCGGCATCACGAGGCCGTCACCCGGGCCACCCTGGCCAACTTCTCCGACCGCTCCTGGGCGGTGCGCAACGCCTGCGTCCAGCTGCTTGGCGCGCTGTCGCAGCGAATGCTCGGCGTTGGCAGGCCGCACATCACCCCCACCGAGTTCTTCTCCGCCTATCCCCGCCTGCAGCGCTGCTTCCTTGAGGTGCTGGTCCGCGGCGCCAGCCCCAGCAACGGCAACTTCATCGCCCACCAGGCCACCGTGCCCGTGCTGTCATTCCTGTCCCAGCTGTCGCCGGACCCGCCAACCGCCCTGCTAGACAATGTGGAGCCGTTTCGCCAGCCCGTGGTGGCGCTGCTGTCCAGCCCCGTGTACGCCATCCGCAACATGGCCGCCAAGTCGCTTGTGTCCTTCGCGCCGCCCAGGGTGCGGCTGGACCTGCTGAGCGCTCAGGTGAGGGGGTGATAATTGAACTTTGAAGTTTAAAGGAGATTAGATTAGATAAAGAAGATTATAAGGTAGATTGCCTACCTGGCCTACTATAAGTAGTAACTTCCTGTGACCGAATCCTCAGGTGCACAACCTGTCCAGCCTGCACCGCAGCGCCAACTCTCTGCACGGGCACATTCTGCTGTGCCAGCGCCTTGCCCTGGGCCTGTCCGGCCATCAGGACCTCTCCGTCATCCTGTCAGTCATTGTGGACCTCCTGCTAGTGCTGATCACCTTCAAGAGCTGGTTTCTGGCCCGCGAGTGCCTCCGCCTGCTGCGCCTGCTGATGAAGCGCCACGACCCGGGCGTCAGCCTGAACCTGCCCAACAGCCTGGCGCCCGCCGGCAAGGCCGCTCCCAACGACATTTTCTTCGACATGTTCGACCAGGAGCTCACCGAGCTGTCAATGGAGCACCCGAACATCTTTGAGAACGTCCGCTGGGACCCGGGCTACCTGTTCCAGTCTCTGGCGGCCAGCTCAGAGGAGACCACTCAGCACTTCCTCACTCAGCAGGACCAGCTGAAGGAGCAGCGAATGAAACTTGCCCTGTCCGGCCGACGGGGCGTCACCGAGGACCTGCCCAAGGCCGTCTGCTCGTCGCAGGACCTCATTGACTACGCCATTGGCCAGCCGCCTGAGCGCTGCCTGACCAGCAAGCTGGCGGTCAGGGTGCTCGCCATGCTGGTCACGTACAACCAGGGCTTCTTTGCCACGGGCTATCTGAAGGTTCGAATGGCCTGTTCAGTTCATTGAAATTTCAGTAGTCCCGATCCCAGTTCGAGTAGTCCTGATCCTAGTTCCAGCAGTCCCAATTTCAGTTCCAGTAGTCTCAATTTCAGTTCCAGTAATCGCAATTTCAGTTCCAGTAATCGCAATTTCAGTTCCAGTAGTCGCAAGTTCAGTTCCAGTAGTCGCAAGTTCAGTTCCAGTAGTCCAAATTTCAGTTTCAGTAGTCCCGATCCCAGTCCCAGTTTCAATTATTAAGATCCTGCGTTTAATAATCCCAATGCCAGTTAAAAATAATCCTGATGCATCGGCATCAAACGCATTCCGTATCTCCGCTTCAGTGTCCTTTTAGCGCCAAGTTTTGGTTGCCATAGTGACCTGTAGCGGTCGAAAGAATGCCAGATTAGCTTGGCTCAGCGCAAATCGTTGGTCAGTTTGGCTTCCCATGTGCCAGCCGGCCTGGTGCTGCTGAGCACATGCACATTGACACAAATTCATGAAGGTCCCGAGTTCGTTCTCAGTTAAAATCCTCTCCCTTATTGCAGGAATACCTGGCCTTCATCAGCGAGCAGCTCCGCCAGCTGCCCTCCGACTGTCCCAGCGAGAGGTTCTCCTCGCTGATCCTGCTGCAGAGCCACCTGGTCAACACGCTGTTCGACAAGGCCGCCTGCCAGGACCTGCTGGCCTACCTGAATCGGTTCTCCGACTACGCCATCAGCGAGGACCTTCGCCTGTCGGCCGCCAACGCGCTGCTCATTCTGGTCAGCGGCCGGCTGTGGGCGCAGAGCCGAGCGCAGAGCGAAGACGAGCGCGTCAGGGAGATCCTGTTCCGCATGCTGTTTGACGAGTCCACCTCGGTGCGCGTCCTGGCCTGCTCCATCGTGTACCGCTGCGGCTGGCTGCCCGCCCTGTCGCATCACCGCATCTCCGGCCTGGCGCTCACACATCCCATCGTGGCCAGGCCGGCCGGCAGCGAGCCGGACGCCGGCACCGACTGCGACTGGCTGGTGCGCACCCTGGCCGGCCTCGTCCAGCGAATCTCGGCCGCCTGCAGGCTGCGACTGCGCGAGTGCCACGAGCAGACCATGTACCAGCGGGAGGAAGCCAACATCTTTGTGGAGTGGCGCTACCTCATTGAGCTCTGCTTTTATAAGCTCTACTTGTCTGCCAATGTGAGTGACTGAGCGGGATGAGGCTCTGCGGGTCTGGGTTAAACAAATATCGGATCAGGCATCACATCTAAAGCTTCTTTTTCGAATCTTTTTGTAGCTAAATTAAGAATCTTTTTTGGCGAATTCTAGAAACCGATGAAACTGCATCTAGAATCCCCTTGAAACTGCATCTAGAATCCCCTTGAAACTGCATCTAGAATCCCCTTGAAACTGCATCTAGAATCCCCTTGAAACTGCATCTAGAATCCCCTGAAACTGCATCTAGAATCCCCTTGAAACTGCATCTAGAATCCCCTTGAAACTGCATCTAGAATCCCCTTGAAACTGCATCTAGAATCCCCTTGAAACTGCATCTAGAATCCCCTTGAAACTGCATCTAGAATCCCCTTGAAACTGCATCTAGAATCCCCCTGAAACTGCATCTAGAATCCCCTTGAAACTGCATCTAGAATCCCCTTGAAACTGCATCTAGAATCCCCTTGAAACTGCATCTAGAATCCCCTTGAAACTGCATCTAGAATTCCCCTGAAACTGCATCTAGAATCCCCTTAAAACTGCATCTAGAATCCCTTAAAACTGAATCATGAATTCCCCTGAAACTGCATCTAGAATCCCCTTAAAACTGCATCTAGAATCCCTTTAAACTGAATCATGAATTCCCCTGAAACTGCATCTTGAATCCCCTTAAAACTGCATCTAGAATCCCTTAAAACTGAATCATGAATTCCCCTGAAACTGCATCTAGAATCCCCTTAAAACTGCATCTAGAATCCCTTTAAACTGAATCATGAATTCCCCTGAAACTGCATCTTGAATCCCCTTAAAACTGCATCTAGAATCCCCTTGAAACTGCATCTAGAATCCCCTTGAAACTGCATCTAGAATTCCCCTGAAACTGCATCTAGAATCCCCTTAAAACTGCATCTAGAATCCCTTAAAACTGAATCATGAATTCCCCTGAAACTGCATCTAGAATCCCCTTAAAACTGCATCTAGAATCCCTTTAAACTGAATCATGAATTCCCCTGAAACTGCATCTAGCATAGGCCATAATTCACCTGAAAACCTCGCCAAACTGCACCAAGCTTCTTTAACAAACAAACTTGCCTTCCGTCGCATTCCGTATCTCCGCTTCAGTGTCCTTTTAGCGCCAAGTTTTGGTTGCCATAGTGACCTGTAGCGGTCGAAAGAATGCCAGATTAGCTTGGCTCAGCGCAAATCGTTGGTCAGTTTGGCTTCCCATGTGCCAGCCGGCCTGGTGCTGTTGAGTACATTGCACTTTTATTTTAGTTGGAACCCGAATATCAGACTGGCTGACAGTCCAGCAGCTCATCGCGTTGCTACCCCGCGGCGCCCTCCCCCTCCCCCAGTCCCTTCACAAGCAGGAGCGGACGCGCATCGGCGAATCTCTGGCCGCTTTTCGAGTCGAACTGGCCAACGCGTCGACTAGGGGCGACGGCGCCGACGCTGTCTGGCCAACGAGCTTGGTGGACTCGGCCGTGCTGGAGCACTCGGCCCCGTTCCACGCCTTGCTGTACGCCGGCCGCCTGTGCGACGTGCTCATCGACCTCCTGCGCTGAAGCCATGGCGGACTCACGATCAGCCTCCCTGGTGACCGCCCTAACCTGCCTGAATGAATTTCCGTGCGAATATTCGATTAGCCAGGCTCCGATGACCTCCCCATCCGCGGAATGTTAGCTTAGGAGTTGAACATTAAAATTGTATGAAAATGCTATTTATTTTTCGTTACTAGCTTGTTCTTACCTAGCCCTATTTGGCTGCGCACTTTTAGAGTACTATCGAATCTGATACTGAGTATGTTATTTTGCGACTGGTTCTAACGTGACTACGCTACCCGACTTTACATTGTTGTGTGGGGTTTCAATGAATAATGATCTTCGAGTGTTAATTTCCTTGGCGCAAGAATATCCTATCTAATTTGCTGTTTCATTTGCTCGGCTTTTGCTTGTTTCCCTTCCCATTTTGTTGTTCCCGTGTGCTTAATTTACCTAAATATGAACGCTTCTCGACCCGATGTTGTTATCCGTCACTTCGTATTTGGTATAGAGGATAGTTGCTTTTGCAGTCAAAAACTTTTGGCCCGTTGCGCTGCTTACTGTTTGTTTACGTAATTTTTTCATCTCCCATACATTCTGCGCAGCTAGTGCGTTTTTTCTGTTATTTTTTCAGATTAATGCGCACCCAGTCTGCTTGAAGCAATACAATACATAATCACTTTGTTGTGATTTTTTGGCAAACTACAGGCTAATCAGCTTGCGGTTCTTGTTTATCAAATAATTTTCTTGCTGACTTTTACTTTATTATTAATTAATAATCATGATTGTTTAGCTGCTGTGTCCCGAGGCGGACCAACCGACCTGGACTCCCGCTCTGGACGAGCAGAGACCCCGCACTCCGGTCCTGCTGCTTGCCAACCCCCAGTCGCGCTACACGCACAGACTGAAGGCCAAAAACAACCAGGATCGTAAGGGCGCACAGGCCCTGGCAACAAGATCCCTCGGAGCTGAACCTCAAATCAACGAAAGTGGACACAGAACTTACTCCACAGCAGAACGGCTAGGACTTTCAATATCGGTCGATTTTTTTTCGCAGCTGGTACATATCGCTCGCTAATGATGAATCGAACAGGGGGTTGGGCAAGCTTAGGCAGAGAGGAAAAAAAGAGAGGCCGCCAACTGGAGCGTGTTCACCTGAAAGTCATTCAGCAGATGGGCACGTAGTGACCAACCAATTGGGGCAGATCACACCGGCAAGCGTACTAAAATTACGAAACATCAAGTAACTTCAGTGCACCAACAGGACTAGATAAAAACTATAGCGTAACAAAATAATACACCGCCATTTCACAGCAAACATGTAGCAGGCAAGTACCACTAGAAGGCCCTTGTTTAGTACTTACTGCTTAAGATGTTCTTGGTAGCAGGCGCGACAATATTTGTTCTTTTGTCATAAACTAATCTAATTAACATTGATGGGTTTTAATAGTGTAAAGGCTTTGTCCAGTTTTAGGATGTCTGTTTATTTGATTCTTTTCAACAAAAAAATATCAGCAGCATACGAAACTCTCGAGAAAAATCTAGATTAACATGCATAAAAGTTTCCTTTACTACATAAAAGTATTCGCACCGGCGGGACACAACGCCCGTGAGGTATGAGTCAGTCCAGGCCCACGGGCTAAGGTCTGCGATGCCTCACACCTGCAGTCGCTCCTTGAGCCGGTTTGGTAGGAAGGAGCCCTGTGCCTTCGGGTACAGGAATCCCTCCACGCTGTCCTGTCAGCTGACCCATGGGTAGACGTCCCGCGAGTGTTCATGGCTGACCCTAGGGCAGCCGGACAAAATGGGCAACAGCGCTGGACGACCCATCCAGGGCCCCTGGCCAAACTGGGTACCTTTAGCCCCGTCTAGAGGGAAAGGTGTCACCCTTGACCTTAACAGGGTATGCGGTCAGTCCGCAATCCGTGCACCTGTGCGAGATCAGGTACCTCTGGCTACGGCTCTGAGGGAAAGGTGTCACCCTTTGACCTTAACAGGGTATGCGGCCAGTCCGCAATCCGTGCACCTGTGCGTGATCAGGTACCTCTGGCTACGGCTCTGAGGGAAAGGTGTCACCCTTTGACCTTAACAGGGTATGCGGCCAGTCCGCAATCCGTGCACCTGTGCGTGATCAGGTACCTCTGGCTACGGCTCTGAGGGAAAGGTGTCACCCTTTGACCTTAACAGGGTATGCGGCCAGTCCGCAATCCGTGCACCTGTGCGTGATCAGGTACCTCTGGCTACGGCTCTGAGGGAATGGTGTCATCCTTTGACCTTAACAGGGTATGCGGCCAGTCCGCAATCCGTGCACCTGTGCGTGATCAGGTACCTCTGGCTACGGCTCTGAGGGAAAGGTGTCACCCTTTGACCTTAACAGGGTATGCGGCCAGTCCGCAATCCGTGCACCTGTGCGTGATCAGGTACCTCTGGCTACGGCTCTGAGGGAAAGGTGTCACCCTTTGACCTTAACAGGGTATGCGGCCAGTCCGCAGGCACCGATGTTGTTTTCCACATCCTCCAAGGCCCCAGTGTTGGCACCGCGCTGATGGGCGTTTGGCAGGGGAGTAATCCTGTCGCTAGCGGTCGGACCGGTCAGGACTAGGCCACCCTGCGGTCGCTACTTTTTGGCTGTTTCTGGTTTGGGGTTGCGGCCAGATTCTTCCTATCCTTAGCAGGTAGCCCCCACCCGCTTTTCAGCGACCATATGGAGTCCAATACTACTCCTCGCACGTCCACTCAGGACCTCTCCAAGGCTGCCGGACCCTCCGGCACCCAAAACCTCAGCGCCAATCCTGCCGCCTCTTCGGAACCCCAGGAGGCTGGAGAACAGGCGGTGTTGAATTATCGTCAGAGACGAAACATTGCCCGAAAGCGCGAATTCCAGCGCCGAAAGGCGGAAGCACGACGTCTGGCGAAAACCGACGTCACCGCTGCTGAAGCGGGCGAGGGCGCCTCCGTGAACCACATGGAGGCACCCGAACCTGCCAAGGCAGCGGACTCCGCCCAAGGCTCGGACGCCGCTGATGGTGCAGAACCAGTTGCCACCTCCTGCGATGGAGCCAGCGCTCGTAAGGATAATCCGACGAGTGCTGGAAACTCCAGAGAGGGGGGAGGCAGCCAGGCAACTGCGCCAAAACGGAGCTACGCGACTGCCGCCAGGAAGCAACCGGCGGTTGTCGTCGCCGGCCAGCCTGGGAACCCCCTCTCGGCCGAGCAGCTCGACCTAGTCTGGCGACGGTTGGATGCCCACCTCGTCAAACTAGCGCTAAGCGGCACTGTCCTGCGCGTCGCTCGCACGAGCATCCAAGACCAAACTCTGCACGTTCAGCCTGCGGATAACCAGTCCGGACAGCATCTCCTCGAGATGCTGAAAACCTTCGATTGGGGCGCGGAGCTGGAACATCTGCACATCTACCGCGAGGATGAGCGCCCTCGGACCCACCGGCATCGCGCCTGGATCCCTGCCCGAAGCGCCATCACCAACGCCGACGAACTGCGGCGCCTAATGCTGGCGATCCATCCGGACCTGCCCGCAAACGGCGTCGTGGTTCACGGCACCATCAAAAAAACCAACGGAGACGGCTTCACCGCCATCCTAGGTCTATCAGACAGCTGGATGCTCCGCTGTCCTGACCTGTCTCACATTCCTGCGGGGCTGACACAGATTCAACTCTTTAGCTTTGAGTCTGACGCCACCCGCCCAGCCCCCCCGGAGAAACGCATTAGGCGCGCGGACCGCCCCGAGCCTAAAAACTCGAGTGGAACTCGCGCGACCCACGACCACTCCGAGGATGCTGACCCGCATCGGGGTAAGGCTGCGAAGGCTGCAGAGTCGGGCGGCAAGGGCAAGGGCCGGAAACCCGCCCGAGCCACGCGCCGTGCTGGCCTCACCCAACGCGCCCAGCAGCTGCCGGACCGTTCCCGCAGCCTGCCACAGGCCACCGTCACCTCCACAGGCGCCCCGGCCAGCCAGGCTGACAGCGTGAACACCGCCCCTGCGGACCGCTCAGCCCCGGTTTCTGACCGAGACACGCCCATGGAGGTAAGTGCCCCCACGGACAGTGACCGCAGCCTGCCACAGGCCACCGTCACCTCCACAGGCGCCCCGGCCAGCCAGGCTGACAGCGTGAATACCGCCCCTGCGGACCGCTCAGCCCCGGTTTCTGACCGAGACACGCCCATGGAGATAAGTGCCCCCATCAGCGCAGCTGAAGAGGATGACCTCCTCAACCGCGTCCTTTAGCCGGCAGAGGTCTGCACGGACACCCTCTCCACCAGGGGTGCTTTGCCTGCAGCTCAACCTCCACCACTGCATTGCCGCTTCGATCAACCTAGCGCGTGTAGTGGACCTCGAAAACCCGGGCATCATTCTGCTGCAGGAGCCCTGGACGAGAAAAGGTAAGATACCGAATGTACCTAAGGGGTTTGACTGTTTCGCAGACACACAAGCCCCCAGAGCCGCTGCGTTCGTTACTACCAAACTCAAAGCCTGGCACAGACCGGACTTATCCGGCCGTGACCTGTGTGTTTTTCAATCCAACAATATCCTCCCCAACCGCACGGTGCTAATTGCCTCGGTCTACATCCCTGGCGACGGCCCCGCGGTTCCTTCCATGCTCGCTACCCTCGTGGACTACTGCACGGTTCGCAACTTCGAGTTGCTTGTTGCAGGGGATATTAACGCCCACCACACCCACTGGGGCAGCAACGACACCAACGACAGGGGCGAAGACCTTCTGGCCTTCACCTGTACCACAAATCTGGATTTCTGCAACATCGGTGGAACCCCCACCTTTGACAACGGACGGTGGACGGGTTTCCTCGACGCCACCCTCGCCTCTCCTGGCCTCGCCTCAAAGGTGAAGGACTGGAAGGTGTGGGACGAAGAGGAGTCCCTGTCTGACCACCGTTTCATCCGTTTCCGCGTGCAGATCCCATCCTCAACATCCTGCATCACCTGGAAAAGGAATGTGCGGAACACCGACTGGACGGCCTTTGCAGACACTCTGCAACGCCTGACCAACCGGTTGGAAACCAACGTACCCACCAGCTGCCAGGACGTTGACACTCTTGCTGACGACCTCAACAAAGCCATCATCACAGCCCATGAGGCCTCTTGCCCTCTCAAAGCCTACAAAGGCCAGAAATCCATGCCTTGGTGGAACCCGACGCTCGGAAACCTCCGTCGTAAGGCTAAAAACCTCCAACGCCGAGCTCGCAAGAGCAAAGACCCGGCCGACCACACCGCCTACCAAGACGCAATTCACGCCTTCAAGCGTGAAGCCAGGAAAGCCAAGTCTGACAAGTGGCGCAACTACTGCGCGGAGCTGGAGGGATCACGCCCCACCGCCCGGGTGGTCAAAGCGCTTACTCTTGACAAAATGTCTAAGCTCTCAGTTATCAAAAGACCGGATGGCCGGCTCGCTGAGAACCCAGGGGAATCGCTGGACATCATGCTCACCAACGCCTTCCCCCGCGCTCCGCCTAAGCTTGGCCCTCAGGACCACTCTCCGGGTGGCCATGCCCTAGCGGTCAGCATGATTAACAGAGAATGGATAGCCCGCGCTGCCAAATCCTTCTCACCTTTTAAATCTCCGGGACCTGACCACATCTATCCTGCTTTCCTCCACGAAGCAGTGAAAAATGACAGGTTCCTCAGCATCTTGTGCAACCTTCTCAGGGCCTGCATTATCTTGCTGATGACCTCAACAAAGCCATCATCACAGCCCATAAGGCCTCTTGTCCTCATATCCGCAACAGAACCCGCAAAGCTCTCGCGACGCTCGCGCAGATCCGTAGAGCCTTCGGCGCCACCTGGGGCCTCACCCCCCGCCGCCTCTGGTGGATCTACACTGCCATTGTGAGACCAGCCGTGTCTTTTGCTGGTTTCATCTGGAACAGTGCCCTGGAGACGAAGGGAGCTCTCGAGGCCCTCACCAAGGTGCAAGGCCGCGCTTGTCGAGCTATCATGAGCGCGACCCTATCCACCCATTTCGCCGGCATGAACGCCTTCCTGGACCTTCCCCCTCTCGACCTCTTCGTCAGAGGGGAAGCCGCGAAAACCGCCCGTCGGCTCCTGGACGCGGGCGTCTCCATCCGGAAGCAATTCGCCTTTAGCAAACGGCATCTCCGACCGCATGCTGACCTCAGCCTACGGGACCTGGACGCCTCAGGAGGCCTCAAAATCCTCTCGGACGGCATCCCATCCACGCTGTGTCCGCCGCGCTTTTTCCGCACCAGCATCCCTCCCCGCCATGAAGCACGTGACCACTGGAAAGACCGTGTCATCCACTGCTTCACTGACGGCTCTCAGATCAACTCCGTTTCCGGCTACGGGTACTGCATCCTTTCCGGAGAGGAAACCTTGGCGACTTCCTCCCAACACACCGGAAAGGATTCTACCGTCTTCCAAAACGAAGTTCTTGCCATCACCTCCTGCGCCACGGAGCTCATACATCACAACATCCGTGGTAAGGACATCACTTTCCACTCGGACAGCCAAGCTGCAATCCACGCCCTAGAGCGTACCCACTACCTGCTCGCGGACAGTTCTCAACTGCATCACGCAGCTCAACCGCCTCGGCACCTGCAATAAGGTCGCCCTCAAGTGGATCCCTGGGCATTCGGGCCACCCTGGCAACGAGCTTGCCGACAGCCTTGCCAAGGCCGGCTCCGCAGGGTCCTTTTTTGGCCCACTGCCCGCGGCTCCTACTCCTACCGCCGTCGTCAATGCTTGGATTAACCAGTGGGTGACTACCAAGCACAGGGAACGCTGGACCAACATTCAGGACTGCCGGCAATCCCGCGCAGCTGTTCCCTGCCCAACGCCCGCCCTACGCAAAGCCCTGCTCGGACTCAACCGCAGGGACATCAGGGCTGTCACCATGGCCCTCACCGGTCATGGTTGCTTTGCCAGGCACCGTTTCCTCCAGGGTAAAACCCGCAGCGAGGACTGCCCTTTCTGCCTCTCCGGCGTGGAGAACGCGGAGCATTTCATCTGTGACTGCCCCGCCTTCACTCAGGAAAGGCTTACTCACCTCGGCCCAAACCCGGACCTCACCGATGTTTTCAGGCCGGCGAACCTCTGCGAGCTCGTCCGTTACCTCCGGGCTACCGGGCGTGCAACTATCCACCTCCTGGACCCACCAGAGGAGGAACATGCTGCGGACTCCGGCCCTACCGGATCCCCCTGCGCGACACCGTAGTCCTACTGCCTGTGGTCGCCAGGGGTTAGCGAAATGGGCGGCAACGCCTCCTCGCTGTATCCGGACCTACCGGATGCCCCCTGCAGCTAAGTCAAGTAAGTCAAGCAGGCAAGTACCACTAGAAGGCCCTTGTTTAGTACTTACTGCTTAAGATGTTCTTGGTAGCAGGCGCGACAATATTTGTTCTTTTGTCATAAACTAATCTAATTAACATTGATGGGTTTTAATAGTGTAAAGGCTTTGTCCAGTTTTAGGATGTCTGTTTATTTGATTCTTTTCAACAAAAAAATATCAGCAGCATACGAAACTCTCGAGAAAAATCTAGATTAACATGCATAAAAGTTTCCTTTACTACATAAAAGTAGTCGGCGTCAAATAAATATAGTGTATAAATTACGACAAAGCACTTAAACACAATGGTTTTTCGCCATAAGTTACAGCCTTCAAGTTTGCTTAATGTATTTGTTAAAGCTTTGCAAAATATACCTTTATGTAGATTTTGTCAACTAATTTTTAAGCGTTATTTTCCTTTTGCATTTTCAACCTCGATAATAAGGAAGTTATTTTAACACAGATTGTACCCCCACTGTTTCATTCACAGTTTTCTGTTTAGCGATTACATCAGATCTTATTAGCATTATTAAGTTGCTATAAAATTTGCTTATTATTTTCGCATACAAAATAAGCCTTTTTACTTAATCAAATGTGATTAATAAATTGTCTGTTTAACTTTAAACCTAGATTTCTTTTAAAACTGGATAAATAGGCCTACTGAGTATGGAAATGTAGCATCTAAATTTGGTTAATTTGATTTCAAGTCCATTAAAAATAAATAAATCATTTAGTAATATTTTTCTTCCAATTTTATCATCTACAACACTGGGTTTAGTTTTTGTATAGGCAAAATCGCATCATGTTCTTAATTTTAGAATGCGATTTTAGTGTTTGGGATGCAATCCTTTAAATGTCCAATGTAAGAGGTCTTTTATTAGGGCCTATGAATAATTAAGAAATCAGGATGCAAAATTGCATCCTATATCAAATTTCAGGATGCGATTCTTAAAGTCAAGATGCTATAGTATCCCTATAGCACAAAAATAAACCCAGCAGCTACAACAATTTTTATGCAATTTTATCATGTAAATTGGTGCATCTATTATCCAATTGAAAAAATGTGTTGCACCAGCAGACACTTGGTCAGCATTAGAATTAGGGATTGTCAATAGTCATAATTTAGTTAAAAGGACATTTACAATTTTTTTAATGTTTTGACATATGTAAGTTTTAGTGTTGGGCACACTTCTGATACTCTGATACTCCAATATTATCGGCGATTCCTCTTGGGTATCAGAGTATTGGAAGTCAATACTTTTTTTACAGTATCGGACTTTGTTAACTTCCAATACTATTCTTGGATTTTTGCCAATATTCTGATACTCCTATACTTTGAATTTCTTGATAATGCAAATAAACAAAATTTTGTAAAAAATGCTAGATACACAATTGTCAATGATATTATTGATGTGGTGCTACTTCCTTTCTTTGGTTTTGACCCTAGACAAAGCTACACACTACTACCATGTCATTCAAAAAACTTGCACAACTTTAAATATTTATTGTTATTTGCAATAACTAAAAAAGTTATTATCTTTATAAAATAATTAAATATGCAAAACTAGATTGCCAATATTATGATATTAGGGTATCCAGTAAGCCAATTTATTATATTAATAAATTCAATGATATTGTAAAGGATAAGTTAAAGATAGTCATTAATTCCAGGCTGCAGGCTACAAAGTTAGTACTTATTAAACAAATTAATAAATTAGGCCCTATGTATAGTATAAAGCAAACTAGATAATCCCATATGCCATAGTAAAGATTTTAATGGGTGCCAACCACTTTAGCAAAAAAACATTCTTTGGAAAGAAACTTTGGAAAAGCCACTTTTGACTTTTGAATTGTATTGAGTCTAAAAATTAATATTATATTTAATTAGCTATAATAGCTTATTTTAAGTCTTTTTGCATTTAGCAAATTAGAAATTCAAGGTTTGTTTTTACCAATTAAAGTTTAATTAAACCTATTATCTGTTATAAATGAACTATGTTGGAATTTTTTTATTACTTTTTTATTTAAAAAATTATTATAGCTATTAATTCTACTAGTTTTAACTAGTAAAAAACTGTTTATGATTATAGCGCCTTTAAGAAGTTGACAAAAGTTTCTTAAATCCTAGTCTATTTTATTAAGCTAGATTATATAGTTGGATTGTCAATTCTTGCTTCAATGTTTAGCTACTAGCATGTTCTTATTTTTGTTCTTCTTGAATTGAATATTTATTTGATTTATTTGACTAAAGCCAAGTAGCACAAGGCTCAAGAGAAAGAAAAGGATGTCACTATTCAAGTCTTAGGCATTAAAATAAAACAATAAGGTATTGAATATGCTGCTATTGAGCTACTAGTTAAGCAGGCTAATAAAGTAACAGCTAGGCAAAACAGGCAGCCAGAGTTTGCCACTCAAGCTACCCTGCCAAAGCTCCCAAAAAGAAATGACTAGTCATTTTTTATTATGGTATACTTGGCAGGGTTGTAATAATATAATGACTTACAAAGATTTATCATTGCTAATTTTTGGCTGATCAAAATTGTGATTTTACACTTTAAGTTTTTTGTTCTTCTTCTGATTTGTTTGATTTCAGAGCAGTATTTTTGTTTAGAACAATAGACAATTGAAAAAAGCAAGGAATGGGATATTGCTATTTTAAAAAAATCTTGAAAATGTATGTTTACAATTGCACAGTAGGCCCAATTTTATGTGTGATTTCACAATTTTATGAGCAACACATTGATAGATTACATAGATATATAGGGTACGATTGAATAAGAACAATATTTCCAAGTTTATTTGTTTCCCACTGTTCTCTATTTTACGCATCTACGCATTTTATATCGGTATTCCCATAAGAAATCTTAAATTTTTATTTCCAAGCTAAACAAAAGCAGCAATCATGCTGGTCGAGTATGAGAACAGCGACTCGGAGCCGGAAGACGCTGAGCAGCCGGCAGCCTCTACTGCTGAGCCCAAGCCCAACCAGCCAGAACAAGACGCTGATGAGAATGAGGCAGCTGAGGCGCCGCTGATTTCTGACGATGAGAACGACGCTCCAGCTGATGCAAACGATGACAGCGCGGATTCCCAGCCTGGCAAAGACGATGAGCTGGCCGAAATGGCCGCCGCTGACGACACAGTCGAGGAGAGTCTTCGAATGCGCGTCCCCGCATCGGCTCAAGCGCCTTCAACCTCGGCGCCACCGAAAGCGGCAGAAACTGCCGAATCTGCCGCCCAGCAGAGGCAGCAACGACAGAAACAACAGCAGCTGCTTCTGCAGCAGAAACGGCGTCGCATGCTGATGCTGGACCCGGCTGTGGCCAGCAACGGAGCCGACGACGACGATGAAGACGACGATGACGAAGACGCGGCAAAGCGTCGCCGAATCGCCTCCGTGGCTGCAGCCGGCCAGATGCGCGGCGCCACCTCCCTGCTGGCCCGGCTGCCCAAGCCGAAGGCGCTGGCCATTCGCGAGGGCGCCGCCCGGGTATTGGTGCCATCTAAGCCGGCGTCGGTGCCGATGCGACCGCCTCAGGTGCCGCCATCCGCCTCATTGGCCTCGACGTCCGCTGAAGAAGCCGCCGAAGTCGCTTATCCCATTGAGTCGGAATCGGAGCTCGGTCAGCAGCAGCAGCTCCTTGGCGCGGTGCTGCCGCCCAGTGAGCTTCATCGATATCGCCAGGCCACCGGCGCCTCGCTCACCGCCGACGGTGGCAGCGGCGGCATCATCGACATCCGCCAGGACGACCAGGTGGCCGGCGCCGACATCGAGTTGACTAAAGAGCTGACCCGCAATGCTGACGCGAACCCGAGACGCCGACCGGATGGTCCGGAGCCGACCTCCCTGGCCAAGCGGAAGCACCAGATCACCTACCTAGCCTACCAGGCCAAGGAGCGCGAGCTGGAGCTGAAGAACTCCTGGTCAGATGCGCGATTCAGTCAGCGAAGCAGTCAGAAAAAGTACGGCTTCTGAATTGGCTGGTAGGCGCTGGGATGGCCGGCTACTGGCGTTATCTGCATTTTCGCTGCTTTTTTTCATTTATCGCTGCGTGTAACGACTGAGAGTCCAGTTAGTTAGTTCATGTCTCAAAACCCGGCCCCTTAAACACTGCCTGTCATCTTTAGTCATCGTATTGATTATTTATCAAATTTGAACTATTTAAATGCTAAAAGTGCAAAAAAATTGTATGAATAAGTGTCATAAATTAATACCTTTCTTTGAAATATAAATGGCGTACAGTGTAGCATTGTAAATAGTTCTATTTGTATTAACAAGCGGTTTTTAATGCGCTTTATTTATTTCACTTTAGCTGTTTGAGACAAATTTAAGCCAGTTTTTGGTTATTAAATTGCTGTCAAAAATCTGCTTTCCAACTTTGCAGCAAAATGAAGGCGCCCCAGACTGACAACAAGCAGCGCCATTTGATGTTCCACCTGGGCCTGCTGTTCTGCAGCGTCGCCATGGTTACGTATTTCCTGGCCTTCGTGTCGCCGCACTGGCTGGAATCGCAGGCCGAGTACCACAGCCCCTTCCTGCGCATCGGCCTGTGGGAGGTCTGCTTCGACGGCTACCTGCACCCCAGCGACTACGTGTCCAAGGCCTACTTCGGCTGCTGGTACATCTACTTCCCGGAGTTCGCCAGGATCAGCGGCTGGCTGAACCCGCCCTGGTACTATGCCGTGCAGATGCTGGGTATCGTCGCATTCATCAGCATCCTCATCTCCACCATCGTCATGGGCTCCCAGTTTGTCCGCGTGTTGAGCCGCGACTCGGCGCGCTGGCTGCGGGCCAACACCGTCTTCCACCTGCTGGCCGCCGCCTGCATCGCCTTCCAGCTCGTCACGGTGGCCATTCACAGCCGCGACCAGCGCTGGATGCCCCGGCCGGATCAGAACCGGCTGGGCTTCGCCTACGCCATGGCGCTGATTGCCTGCCTGGCCTGCAGCTTCACCGCCGGCTTCCTCGCCATGCTGTACATCCGGCAGGACGACGAGCAGCTCGTGTTCGCCGACGCCACCGACGCCGGCTTCGATCCCGCCGCGGCCGCTCCGCCAGCCGGCTACAGCGGTGCCAGCGGCCAGGACAAGTTCATGGAGGCCGGCGGCGGGCGCTACTTCGGCGTCGGCGGCGGCGGCGGAATGCAAAGCGACAGCGCCGTTTAAACTTTTCAAAAAAGGTTTAGCTGGCAAAAGCATCTGGGATTAGTAATACGCACTACTCTGGCACTTATTGCTTTAAGTGCACTCGCATTCTAAGCTATTCATAGGGTTAGCTAGTGCTCCAGTTTCCTGTGTTTTTTATTGTGACTAATTAGTTGGCTACGTTCTAAGAAGGCCTGAAGACCCTTCGGAAATTAAATTTACGAGAAATATGCGTGGCTGTATTGTTTAGAAAAGCTTCATCCTGCTTTAAATCATTAATTTTCTATAATCTTGCTATACTTATCTACTACTGTAAGTAGAATTCAGCAGTTTGTATATATAATTGATATGTTTATGTTAAATCCGTGTGGACGCCTGTAATTTGGACAGCCATCCCCATGTAGGACTTTTTTGTTGTTAAATTTTAAATGCTTTTTTAAATCAATAATGGCTGTTGGCTAACCATCTGGGCTGTGCCGCTAATTATGTTTGTTTAATTATTTATTCGCACTTTTTTAATCTTTCTGTCTAACATTCCACTGATGCCTCATGAATAGCTTTTATGCATCCCCTCTGATCAGGTTTTGTTGGGGGACCATGCGGAACATGAAATACATTGCTGTTGGCTTAACAGCCTCGGGTGTTTAATATTAACGCCCCTGAACCGTAATTTCCCCTTAATATAATTCAATTCTTCAAATGTCAAGAAAGGCAAATGTGAAACTTCTTTTATTCTGTATGCTAGTATATACGAATGCACGTTTTTAAGGTAAGTAAACAGTGGTAGCAGTTAATGGTATATTTTTGAACATATTTAGCAAGGTGCCAATTTATTAACAGTTTTGAATTGACAAAAATAGAGAAAAATATCAGATTGCTAGTTAGCATAGTCTGGGACAGTTTGGTTGCGTTTGGCGGCTTATTAAATATAGAATTTTCTGCTTCCTTATTACTCTCAGTAGCTTGAATGCGCCAAGCGAATTATTAGTTAATACCGCCGTTATTAGGATTTTACATTAGCAGCCAGTAATAAACGCCGTATTTGCCAATGCTTAATAGAAAGACGTGCGATCCTATATGGGCACAGTGCAGGCATGCTAATGCTGTTATTGACAGGTCGCGGGGGGTGGGGGGACGACTGACCCCTGACAGGCTTGGTCAGTAGAATTGGCTGACAAAAGATTATTAATATAACGCAGATTAGTAAATTAACAGAAACGCGGCAATGAAATATGAAATCCATAGTAAAAATAAGATTATATAGCGAAGGAAACCGTATGTATAAGAATACTATTTAGAGTTTGGGCAGGAAAACACAGAGACGCATGCTATAGTTGTGCACAGAGTTCACGTGCCGGCGCTGTTCATTTAATGCAGTTAGGTTTCAGCACCCGGTCTTGGTTTAGTCTTTGTAGCCGATCACCAATTTTAAGTTTTAAATACCATTGTACTTTGGATTTAAAGCTAATTAGCTATTTTGATTTTTGAGCCTTTAGCTATTTAATGGGAATCTCGGGAGTCAGTGAGACGTGGACTGCCACGCATCTTCATGAGGGCGGCGGAGCTTGCCAATACCGAAGGGGTTTTGTCGGCCATGATCGACTCAAGCAGTGCAAATGTAATTGAAAAATCGGCGCGCCTTTTTGAAAACGCATTAGGAAAACAAAGAGCAGCAAATTTAGGTTGTTTTTGGCGACCCGGTTGCCTCGCGGGAGGATGCGAGACTTGCACAATTTACAGTCACATGCAATAAGCAAAGGGGCAGTACAGGGCAGGTTTAAGCTAGTTCAATGCCGAACAAACACAACCTTGAAAATACGCGAGTGACAATAGCGAGTTCTGGTTTTAATACTTTAATCTTCTGCAAATGAAAGTACCCGATCGCGCAAATTTACTTATGCAAAATGACGACAAACTGCCTTCGTTCATGGCCTAGACTTGGTTAGTAACTTTCTTTTGCGCTGCATAGTCAGCTAGGTAGCAGTTAGATCTAGCGCCTAGATCGTCGTAGGTCTTGGCCGATGAACGAGGCTAACAAAGGTTTAACTTAGCGTCTAAGTGAAAGAATCGGAATCGCGCAAGTTATCACATAAAAAAAGAAAAAAATACAATGCGAACGACAAGCTATTGAAGCTCAAATGGTGGCGAATGCACTTTAGCGAGGTGAAATCAATGAAGCCAGAGGAAGGGCAGCCTGCAATACCAGCCGTGCAGCAATACTAATTGGCCAAGAAATCAAACTGGGGTCATCGCTCACAGCCCACTCACTGGTCGTGGACGTGATGAATGCGTGAACACGGGTTAATAAACGACACCACTAGGGCCCCCCCTAGCACCAATAAGCGCCTTCATCGTCCGGCGCCTCAACTGTGCGTGCCGACATCGTCATGACCGCGGGACGGCCGGACGCTACGTAGAACGGATACCGCTGCTGGGGCTGCTGGGGCTGCTGATAGCGACGCGGCGGAGGTGGCGGCGGCGTTATTGGCCCAAACGGCATCGGAAAGTTCGCCGTATGCGGCTGTGGTGGCGGCAGACCTGTCGAAGACGATGGCAAGGCCACACCTCTACCGATAGCTCCTTGACGCGGGTTGCGGGCGGATGCTGGATGATAGAACGTCGGCGAATAGACAGGATGCCGCTCTGCTGGCGGTGCGTAACCCATTGATGGCGGTATCTCGTTACGGCTGCGTGGCTGCAGAGGCCTTTGGTACAGCGGCTGTTGCTGCGGTGCCCGCCTCGCCCGGGGCATCATGGGCGGCGACATGTCGTCATAGTCGCCTGTCTCAACCATGGAAGGGTCGATAACCAAACGAAGATCGTTGTCGGAGGTTGTCGACTCGTCAATCAGCATGTCCTCATCCAGCTCGACTCGATCATTCTCGAATTCGTCGTCCATGAGTGATCCCGAAACGCCGCCTAGCTCATCATCCTCGTCTATTGCAACGTCGAATTCATTCAAGTCATCGAGTAGCTGCTCCGGCGGCGGACTCGGCACTCGCTCGAGTCGGCGTAGTCGATGGCTCTGTTGTCGACGATCGGGCAAACGCCTATACTGCTTCGGCGAAGACAAAGATGGCGTTGGTGACATTGTAGGCGGCGATGGAGGCCGCGACGGAGAGGCGTTGAGCCGCGGAAAGTTGATGCCAGAAGGCGAGTGGTAGCCGTGTCTGGCACTTGAAATTCCGGTGTCGGCGCCGCCCGCTTGAACTGTTGGCGACGGCAGAACGTGTGGCATCCGGTCGTGATCGTCTGGTATGCGAATATTCAAGCTGCTTGGCGGCGGCGGCTTTCTGGCAGCCGCTGCCAGATGCTGCTGCTGCTGCTGTTGCTGCTGCTGAGCGTAGTGCAATTGCTGCATGGCCTGCTGCTGGTGCTTGGGCGGCTGTTGCTGCACCATGTGCGCGTGCGATGCCACGGCCGGCGGCGAGTTTGTCGGCGACGGTGTCTTTGAGCGCGACTCCAGCGAAGTCGCCCGCATGGCCTGAGACAGTTCAGGTCGAGGCGCTGAGAGGGACTGAGGCTGCACTTGCTGAGGGTGCTGTTGCAACTGTTGGTGCTGCTGTTGTTGCTGCTGCTGGCTTTGATACTTGTATGGCTGCTGCTGCTGCTGTTGTTGTTGTTGCTGTTGCTGCTGCTGCTGCTGCTGCTGAGGTGTAAGCGGCTGCTGGCGACCAGAGGAACCGCTTCGTACGGGCATCTGGCGGCGCTTTTGCTGCTGCTGCTGCTGCTGGTAGTGATTTTGGTAGCTGCTAGATATCGAGTCCTCCGACCGCTGGCTGCGACCTGAGGGATTCAGATATCAGAAAAAGTATGCTTGGTTGCTAAGGAAGATGTTTTGGCGAGTTACGAGTGCATCTGATTAATAATGAAAGTTGTGCTGGCTGAGCTGAGCCACGCGCCGTTTTACAGACTTCTACCGTCTTGCTCGTTGCAATTCAATCAGGGCCAGTTGTGCGCCAGACAAAAATACCAGCACACCATGGGCCTCAATGGAACACAGCAGCAAGACAGTCGGATTATGTCCAGCGTACACAAAATCTTGATGCTTTCTAACCAACGCCAAGAATTAAAATGGAGAAAGGAAACTATAAGCCGGTGCGCTTAATTAATGGTTGCAACGCATGGCTGTCCGCACTGCCATTGGTGAATAAAAAACTATTGTGCAAAATAGGAGCCACTTTGGCGAGCTTAGCTTGTGGTGCCTAATGCACTGGTGCTGCGCTTTGTGCGTGCAGGCTGCTCAGCCAGAATCATCCAAAATAATTGGCTAAAATTAGTACTCCAGGCTCCTTGCGGCAAAATCACTACCAATGAAACCTTTAGTGAGTGAACCGAGTTTCCCAATCGCAAATACAGTAGAACTTTTGAGGTGAGACCTTCACCGAATGAGATAAGGAACAACCTTGTCCATAAAAAAAGCCAGAGAAACAGCTGCTTGTCTTACAGCGAGAATTTCGTAATGTGAAGACTGACATATATGGCGATGACAGTGGTATGATTTAGCCCACAATTTGGAATCGTCATGATCTCTCAGTCTGGAAATATTTCCAACAAAGTGATGTCACCTTCTTAATATTGAATTTTAACGAAAAACTGGACTTTAAAAAGGACAATAATCCTTCAACGTTTCATGGGAGTAAAACATTAAAATTAAAATTTGCGAAACACAACATCAATGAAAAGATGCGAAAGTTTATGCTCGAGCGCTAATTGTGCGCGGGCCTGATTGTCTGAGCGGAGTTTCCAAGTAAGTTAAACATTTTACGAGCTCATCTTAGCTGAGACGCATTTCATTCAAGGCATCCTTTTAAAATGTCCACTTTCTTCCAACCAAAAGAGTGTTTGAGATCGCCTTAGGATCGCCTTCGACGATCTAGGCGATCTCAATACTCTATTTGGTTCCTACACAGCTGGTATTAAAAGGTGAGATGATTTTGAGTTGAAAGTTTTCAATTCAGACAACCAGGTCTGCTGATCCGTGAGCCATACGAGTAAGACGTATTTCTAAGCTACATTAACAGTAAAACGAAGCGAAATTGTGCGCTGGTGTTAAGCCAACAGACGAACGCAGTCATTCAGACTAGAGAGGAAAATTTTTGCTAAAGAAAATTTCAAATCCGAATAACTCAAGGCGCAAGAGCCACCACTGAAAGACAAAGGTCAAACGGGGTTGTTTAAGATTGTTATGGTCACATATTTTAGTACTTGAGCACACAACTAGCAAAAAGTTTATTAGTGATAGGCATTAAAGCTTTTTCAAGCACAGTTCAATTTAAAAAATGTAATGTATCGGGAAGTTAGGATACAAAAGTTGGCAAAGTAACTATAGAATGAGGATTTATAAGCAAACAGAATGCTTGGGTTGTCAAGAACTTGCCTATTATCAAACCAATAGGCTGTTAGGTAATAGATGAAAGTTTCGGCAATTTGACTTGCCAATAATATCGCATGCATGCGTCATTACTTTTTCGTAATTGTTTTTATTAAGTAGTTTAAAATACGTATAAAACTAGGCGATATTTAATGGGCTTTGAAAGACTCCCAGACATCATGGATGCTACCAAATGCTTGACGCTTAAAGCGACATCGTCCCAAAACCAGCGACTGGGCATGACTGTCCATTGCGCTGACTCCTGAAGCGCGTTCAGTCACACTAAATACGGTATGCAGGCATAGACACACACACACAGGCCGGCACCCAGTCACGCACTCACATAGGGCGTACAAGCGGCGGTTCCAGGAATGTACACTCTCTATGCCTTGGGGGGTTGCCCTCATGGGCGTAAATTGCAAAAATGGCCCATAGCCCAACCAATCCGTGCACAAGGCCCCAAATTAATGTGACCCTGCACACAAAACCGCGCTCGGGGAAATAGCCAACCTACAACGCGGAATCGAACCTGGACCAGTGGCACACAAGGCAGACGCGCTAGACCGCCGAGCCACTCGTCCCCCGCCAAACCCCGGCACTGCTAAACCGCGCGCGCCCCCGCACTTACCAAAGTAGCGCTCCCGGCGCTCCCTGTCGGCCAGCTGGTGCGCCTGGTCGATCATGCTGGACACGGCCTGGGCAAACCCACCTGCTGGAGCGGCGCCGAACGGGCTGGCTGCCCCGGTTGCCGGATAGCCTGAAGGCGCCGGGTGCTGACGATACGGATGGTAATGAGGCGACGGGGATGCTGGACGCGATGTTGGGCTCGAGTCAAGGTAGTTGCGAAGGTTGCCGTACTTGTACTGTTGGAGATGAATTCGGTGTAGGGGTGTATGAGGGGTATTTGCAGGTCCGTAATGACGAAAGATGTTGCATGTACCATCAACCGCTTTAAAAGTAAAAAAATTATGAAGTTCCATAATAAAAATTCATCAAAGGCAACTTGATGAGTTAATTTTAATCAAAGAATAAATCTTTTTCAAGTTATAAAATAATAGATTTGCTCTACCATCGATTCCCAAGTTGACTACTGGAATCTTAATTAATTTTGCCCTCAAGGTTGTGTGCACTTTGAACTTCCAACTGTCTGATTTCCAAGGCATAGAAATTCGAATCCATGATTTTGGCAATCAATAAATCAATGTTGCTTCTGGTAACCATCTGTTACCAAGCGCATTTCTTCAAAGGTAATTAGAAAATATCACCGGTATTTTTAAAAAATATAGATATGAAATGCGGCGACCTCGTGCTGAATGAAAAAAAGTTTTTCTTACTGTGAGAAAAAATCGACGAACCCATGGGGAAAAAACTTTCATTAGTAATTGTTCCCTACGCTTATGGGGGTTATTGCTCAGTCGCGCTGCTCAGCTTGGACTTCGGGGTTCGAATCCTGCGCCTGACGCTGCCACGGCATGGTAATCTGCGTTTTTTTTAATTATGCCGAAATTGGCGCGAATTTAAATTTTACTAATTCAACCACTGGAGTCGGGAAATAGCTTAATTTTAGGGTGTTAATTCGTAGTAATAGCTAATTTAACCTTTCACCGAAGCTTTAATTCCTGTTGTAACCAGTAAGTACATCGCTAGTACGTTGTATGTTAAACGTTTAGCGCACCAAAATGATAGAAACTAGTACGACAATAGTTGTACGATCGATATTTTCACCGTTCCTACATTAATCTATTTTGATACATCCCGCCACGATCCAAGCACCATATAAAACGCATCAATAATCAAGCAAATCAATAGCAAAACCAAATTAAAAGCAGTACTTTATCGATCCGCTGCCAAATGCGATTGTACAGCTGCAATTAATTTAAACGATTTCAAATAAATTTTACGAGCTGTTATGGTAAAAAAGTTGTGATCTTATCTAGGACACATCGTGGGATCGTGGCTCACCTGCACCGTTAAATTCTCCCCGGGCTCTTTGGCTCGACTGTCGGCACCGCGGCCCAAAAATGCGAACGGCTTCTTGGTCGGCTCGCCCGGCTGACGGTCGATGCTAAAAATTGTTTCCAAGAAATATTTTCCGGTGTTAGTTGAGTTAAACCAACATCGTCACGCGTGCTAAGGCAAAGACAAGCTAGTCGGTGATTCTCGAAGGTCAGAGAAGGTGCAACTTTAACTTTAGGGAAGCTTTAGAAAGAATCGTTACTTCTTAGTTCGCTTTTTACACGTGGTTCCATTCGAACAGCCATCACTTAGTGTATCAGATGATTTTGCGCTAGAGTTTTTTAACATACTGTTTTACAGTTTTCATGCAGCTTAGCAATCATACCCACAAAAAATTAACCTACCCAAATGGCTGAATGAATAGAACCTATGCGGCTCTTTTTCAATAATTCATTCTGTCTGCATCTGCGAAAGAATTAATTACTACTAAGTACAATTCGCTGTTCATAAAATACCAGCAATAAAAACAAATAGGTTAAAAGCAAGCTACTGCAAAATAGGACTAGAGAGAGAAAGCAGCAAACTCAGACGGGCTCATGCCACCAGATACCACAGAGATTCGCCCCGTCACCTTCTTCGATCCTCGTCTGATGACTGGCGAGCATTGAGGCTCTCGCTGGACCTGTTCACAGTGCCGCGCATCACATTGTCCATGAGCTTGGCTAGGATGGAGGACTGTTTGGCCTGAAACCGCACGGATCAAGGATAGAAACATGTTCGGTGAGGAAGAGAATAAAAACTCTGGCTAATGCAGGCAAATAGCCAATCACCTATTATCATAAAGGCATGAATTACTCGTAAGTAAGCATCAGGCAATCCAAGAAACCCCGTCACCGAAAAAATAACAATAAATCTCCCAAAAACCGATAGCAATCAATATGATTTATGATGTCGCACTTCAGGTCGGAGAGACTGAGCTCATCAAACTCGGACGAGCGAACGCTGCCTTGCCACTAGAAAATAATTTTTTCATAAAATTTGTTAACTTTTTCCCTTGCAAAGTGCAGTGCACACAGCATTACGGCGTGAATTTAAATCCCTCCCAGCATGAAAGACAAGCGACATTTCTGAGACACTTCGACGCTAAAATTATGGCATGCAAACTGATAGTGAAGCGAAGTTCAAGCACATTTGATTGTCTGAGTTTTTGCAACCATGGCGCTGGCAACTTCTTGCAAAACTGAAAAACAAAACTGTACTTCATGACGCACTATTAGTTGGTCTCCTAAGTTGAAAATTTTCTTCTCCTGGGAAGCGGTTTTTTGCGATGAATTGGTGCGTCAGCTAACGATATTTCACTAAAATATTTGCCGTATTTTATGTAATTATGTAACTATGGGGTGTTAAATTGATACTCGATTTTTTGTTACTTTTCAGGATTTGATGCGAATTTAAAATAGGATAAAATTCCCCTTAAACACAATAATATATACTTTTTAAAGTGGCATTTTTACGCCGTTTCGCAACTCAAAATGCGCCGCAGAAGCACTCGCACTCCGTGTCAGTTGCAATTGATGATTTTTAGTTTTTTCCAGAGTTGCAATGCAAAAGAGGTCCCCGAGTTAGTTGGACTTTTATAAGCTAAAATAGCCCGCGCCCATGAGTGCAATGCGTGTCATAGGGGTTTAACATTTTGTGGCCAATTTCTTACTGGCTGGTTAAGCATGTTTAGTCACTACTTGTAGTAGGACATGTTGCACTTAAAATAGCGCTGGGTGGCTGATTTTTGAGCAGTGATTTTAATGCTTAGTTAGTTACAATTTGCGTGCGTTTTGTCAGTGAGGGAACGGAAATTTTCATTTTAATCAAAACGAAAAAGGATGCAAAGTTGATAAACGTAGTGTTAAAACAATTTACTGGACCTAGTTATCATAACGATATTGTTGCATGAATAGTCAATTATGAATTGGTGTTGCTAGTAACTTAGCTAATAGTGAGTCGCTACTTTACCCGCCATTCTTACAGAATGAAATCTCAATATTAACTTTCAGACATTCAGAATCCCTGTAGAAACCTCTGTTACCCCAAACGTTAGAAAAGCAAACTTAAAATAAAAACTTCCAATCTTGTAAAAAGAGTAAAACAAATAAACGAAAGAAACAATGACACCTTATTGACAATTGAATCAAGCTTAAAACGTTATGAATCCCGGTGTTTGAGCAATGTGATTTTCAGTGATTCACAGGATTAAAAACCATTGCTGTTGTATGGAAAACAATGAAAATTGGTGTGTTGCGAATGCATGGAAAATGCTGGCAGTGCTAAATAAATACCTCGTCATTGCTAATTCTTGAAGCGGTTGGCGATGCAAGGACAGCTTTTGTTGAGGTTACCTGCAGCATGGCGGCGAGCTTATGGTCAGGTCCCAATGATTGAAAAATGTTCAATTCAGCTGAGAAGTTTTAATCAATTGCTTTTAAAATTCGGAAAAGTAATTATAAAATGGTCCTATTGTTAAATGAATACCGTTCCGATGCTATTGTTGAGACTTTACTGTAGTCTGTGCACTTTAGCCCAGCAGTGCCAACTCACCCCTGCCCCGTGCTTCTCTTTGCTGCTCGATTTGAATGCGCGCCAGTTTTCCAAGATCAGCAGGCCGGCGTAGATCTTGCCGACTGTCATTTTGAACTCGCACAGCTCTGCAATGGTTGGAGAGGTCAGCGATACTTTTGCTCACTTGCTTGCTGGCTTTTAGCTTTGGCGAGGAAAAGGTTTCATGATCTGGGGCGCACCTTCGTCAGGCGGCACCAGCTTGTTGAGGCACTTTTTCGCTCGCAGTGGCCACATCTTCTGAATGCTCTGGCGCAGCTCTTCGTCTTTCTTGTCCATCAGCTCGACTGAGTCCACCTTGATGCTGAGCGATTCCCGGATGAGCGCGAACAGGGTGGTGGTGAAGTGGACTGTGTTGTTCTCATCTACTGGCATGTTCATGCGAATCAGCTTCCTGTAGGCCAGGCGGTAAGGGCACTTCTTGCCGAAGCCGACGGGTGGCTCCATGTTTCGCAGCATGTCGTACATCTCCGTGAACGTGATTCGCCCAGTTGCTCCCGGATCAAACTCGGCCCACACCCGGCTGTACTCGTCCAGGTGATGCGGGCCAAGAATGGACGAGTCTCTAGTCAGGTAGTCGAAGTTGTCCATGATGACGGCCACGAACAGGTTGAGCATGAGAAATGTGCAGAAGAAGATGAAGGACACGAAGTAGATGTAGGAGATGTTGTTGCCGCACGTGCTGCCGGCTTCGTCACTGGGCGAATACGGATTTTCGCTGCTCGAAGGCGGCATCTGGCAATCTTTGCCGGCCGAGCAAGCCAGCATGATGGTCTGCCAGGACTCGCCGGTGGCGCAGCGGAACAGCAGCACGAGGCTCTTGAGAAATGTCTGGAAGTTGTTGTGCCGGTTGATGTCGCTGTCATTGTCAATCTTGATGTTGCCGAACACTTGCATGCCGATGATGGCGTAGATGAAGAACAGCATAATGATGAGCAGGCAGACGTAGGGCAGGGCCTTGATGGACTGGATGAAGGTCCATAGCAGGATGCGGATCGTGAAGCCCTGGCGCAGCAGTTTAATCAGACGAGCCGCTCGGAACAGGCGCAGGAAGCCGAGGTTGAGGAAGCTTTGTTGCTGCGTTTTTTGAAGCGAGTTGGTTTTTGTTTACTTGTGTTCTGCGCTGACTGAATTCACCAGAAAACGGCATCGAGATGCCCAATATCAAAATCAGTTCGGTTTACCTGCAGTCCCGACACGAGTACATCTGTGATGCTTCCAATTACAGTGATGAAGTCGAAGATGTTCCACTTATCCCGGAAGTAGTTCTGAAGCAAGCAAAATAAGTTGTGAATTAACTAATTGCATAGAGCTGTGACCGAGTGATTTCAGCGTAGTTTTACCCCAATTAAACCATTCATACTCACGGTAGTTTCAGAGCCTGAAAAAAATAATTTCAAACGGCCCTCGATTGTAAATATTCTATCTAACAACTACTTTCTAATAGTTCTAGGATGTTATTACTGATTTGAAGTGTCGCTAGTTCCCCGCACTACTACCGGTACGCCGCAGATTTTACTCAAAAGCAGCACTCTAAACAATCTACGAGAAGGACACGTTGACCGGATTTATTGGATGCGGGAGAATGCAGCCCGGACTAAGAATTACAAAAATTGGCAACAATGACAACAGAGATAGAGGGTGAACCAGTAGGGGTAGATGGCCGACACCGACTCATGCATGCACTTGGCAGGGCAACTGAGGCTGCTCAAACACCGAAAATTGCTTACATTGGATGTTTAAACGTGTCTTGTGCAAGATAACTGAGGGGTCGCTATGAAAGCTGACTAAATGAGTACAGTTGTAGCCTGGACTTTAGCTAGAACAGCTATTTAATTAATTATGAATATTAAGTTTTCATAAATAGCAGATCTCTCTGCCCTAAAGGGGCAACTGCGCACATATCGGGTGTGAAAAACTATGGATTGGAGAACCATACATACTTAATGCGACTAATTAAAACAAAAGTGCACCACAGAGAAATAACGCAATTCCATCCGCATAAAAATATTTTCGTGTGCGTGACTGGCCACGCTTGGCCAATCGGGAGCGGATTCGGTTCCGGACTGGAGTACCTTTGGTCCGAATGCGAGGATCTTTAGAACGCATTCAACGGAGAACATGACCGTGAATGCTGAGTTCAGATACACCAGCGTACTGCAATAATGCTTGTAAGCCTGGTGCTCCGGGTCTTCCAGACCGTCCGGAGTTTGGGTCTCGCGTCTGTAGTACTGTAGTATAGACATTGCGAGAAATACAGAGAGGAATACAGTAGGACAATGCAGTGACAGGCTCGCTAAGTTTTCTTATGCACGCATGTAAGTACCATGCAAATAAGTAATTCCGGTTGTTGGTGCATTTTACTGTACGAGTTTAGCATGTTTCACTTATTGGGTGCTTGAGACCGGACAAGGCTATCAGAGTCAGGTTATAAAGTACACTTGAAAGTGCATCTGCACCACGGCAGCAGTACCAATCAGGATAGACAGATTGTCAAAAAGTTTGAAACATTTAAAAGTTTAAGCACGTATAAATTATATTAGAAAGCAGTTTTCTTAATGCGTCCTGAGCTGTTCTGGTCTGCTTTCGCCACCCCCTCCTAAATTCAAAATCACATAAGAATTAAAAATAAAAATTTCTATCAAAGAAAGAAGAGTAAAATTGCTACTCAAGAAAGAAATGGTTAGCAGAAATGCCGCCGCAGTGTCATGCTGGACTTTGTTTTTTTCGGCTAAATAAAACAAAGCTTGCTTGAAGGAAAATAAGCGAGGCCGCTGAGACAAAGGCTTAAATAGTTGAGAAAGCGCTAGGAGACTTTCTCAGCTGTCTTTCCGGATAACTAGTACCATTATATCCCAGACTCTACCACGATGCTTACAAAGGTGCTCAATCTTTATTAGCATAATCCACTCTCGCTAACCTGTCCCTCCTGCCTCGTTGATCTCAACCTCTCGGGTCGGGGTCGGGTAACAGCTCAAACAGAATTTTTTAATTCTACAGAGAAAATATGAAAACAGAAGTTTTATATCGAAAAAATGCGAACAGAAATGGTCGAAGGAAGTATGTTTCGTATAGCTAGTAATAATAATAATAATAGAATAACGGGAGAAAGGCTTGGCGGATTCTGGCTGGGCCACACTGGCCGCTTACCCTAATGTCTAAGCCAAGCATTTTCAGCAGGCACTCAACGCTAAAGACCACAGTGAAGGCGATATTCAGATTTCTCATTATATCGCTGTAGGTTTGACTGGCACCGTGGAACTGAAACATATTTTTGTTGCATTAAAAACAAGCAGAGAGAAATGCTTTGGCTAGCTTAGTAAATGTTTGTTTTGCGGAGCACAGTCGTAAATTGAATAGAATACGTTTAATAGCGAAAATGCATAGCGCTTTGGAGTACAATACTGGTACTTTTGACTGTTTTAATACTTTTTCAATACTTTGATAAGCAATAAATTTACAGTACGCAATGATGCGATATTCAGCACGTATTTCATCAAGCAAAAAGCCATTTCCTAGTTATACTCGTCCTTTTGCATTTTACAGGGTGCAAGTCGGTCGTATGGAACTAAGGGGCTTGGGGGAAAGTCAAAGGGAGCAGTCATGTGTACTTATAATGGATAAGAAATGCGGATCTGCAAGGGACGGTAGAATTGGTTAGCAAAATAGAAACAAAATGATTTTGTTTTAAACGAGTATGCAAATCCCTATGATTGCCAGACGCATAACTGCTGAAAATCAAATTTAAGAGCAGGTTGATCAAAAATGCCTTCATTCTGCTTACCTTCATCATCAGAATCAGCGTGTTCAGCGCAATCATCACCATGATGAAGTACTCGAACGGGGTGGACACGACCAGCCGCCAGATTCGGTACTTGAACGAGTTCTTGTTCTTCGGCATGTAGCGGCACAGAGGCCGGGCGTTGATAGCGAAGTCGATGCACTGGCGCTGCGGGTGAAGGTTTCGCTGGGATTAGCTCACTGATTCTGAGTCCGCATGAGCGGTGAGCCTGCACTGGCATTCCCTCCAGTTACCTGGTTCTTATCGATCTCCTGATCCACCAAGTCATTCTCGCCCTGCTCCTGAAACGTGATGATGATCAAGGCGACGAAGATGTTGACGAAGAAGAACGGGAACACGATGAAGAAGATGACGTAGAAGATGGCCATCTCCTTGCGATAGTCGGGCACGGGTCCCGTGTCCACGTGAGTGGCTGCCATGGAGTTCATCAGCACTCTGTAATTGACGCGAATGCGAGCTGTTCTGCAGCGGCTGCTCATTATTTACCGACTTACATTTTCTGACAAAAAATTAGAAAACAGAGACAAGACTGCAGTCCTATTCATAGCGAATGGGCCTGAATCAAGATGGTTACAGATGGGTCCGGTAGTCACGTAGGTGTCAGTCAGGCTAGTCAGGGACGGCTAGTGAAAATGCTGAAAAGGCTGGCAACATGCAAAATCTACTCAGTTTAAAGTCTACTTCAGGCAGAAGGTAAAACCTCAATACGGCAGTTAAGCTCAGTGAGAACAAAATGAAGATAGCAGAGTTTACAACAGCTATAAGTGCAACTGAAAACACAGATAAAAGTGTTGGGGCTTAGACGCGATCGAGGCATTACTGTGGCCAGCCTTCGCCCGTGGAGACGGTGAACAGGGTCAGCATCGAGTTGTAGATGTTGTCGTAGTGGAAGCTCTGGTTGCTCCACTGCCGCTCCCGCATCTCCGGCTTGTCGGCGTCTCCGTCGTAGTGAAAGTAAAATCCCCTTTTTTAGTTGAGGATTAAGGAATGAGGGGAGAAAGTGCAGTTTGTTTTTGAGCCAAAACCTGGTGAAAGTTTTAAGCAATAAATCCATAACCAACATGTGCAAATTTACCAAAAACTTTACCGGCCTCTGGAAACTCCGCACACAAAAAACAACCTCAAACCACTTTTTTAAAGTAAAAAACTGAGTTGAAAGTTCGCCTTGGAGATGTCGATGCAGTTTTGGATGTTGATTTAAAGAATAAGGCAACTGGGTTGAAAGACAGACTGAACCGTAATAATATTAATAATAACAGACGCTGACAGGTAAACCTGTAGCGCGGGTGCTGATGCAGGTGAAGATTGCACACCCGTTGCACCTGAAACACTCTCGGGCACCCCACTGCCAGCTCCATTTTTTTATTATGAACCTCCCTGGCGAACAGTGAATCTTCACTCACAAAGCCGCACAGTGACATGGTAAGATGGGCCTGCTTCAGGATCAGTTATTACCCAGCATATGCTGGTACCCATTCACAGCTGGGTGGACTGAAGCAATGCGGGATTAAATGCCTTTCTCAAGGGCACAAATTTGTCTCCTAGGGGCCGGGACTCGAACCCACGACCTTCTGGTCATAAGGCAGGCGCGCGAGCGACTAGCCTACAACTCCCTTTTTGTGCAACCATGATAGGGCAACCTTAAGCTTTTTTCTGTCGCGCCATCAGAAGCCGCTTTCCCCGGACAGTCTTTTAATCGGCATTTATTATTAGTCTGTCTGACTGAACCGTGAAACGATAAAAGTAAATGATGAGGACTCAAAAGCGAACCTTAAGTAGCTACGGTGTAGGAAAGCCACCATTAGAATGGATAAAACAGCCACCTGGGTAAGGAATTGCCAGATCAACCTACAAGGGCCAGCCCTCCCCCGTCGTGACTGTGAACAGCGTAATCAGCGATATGAAGGCGTCGTCGTAGCGGAAGCACCTGGCGCGCCAGCTGCGCGCTTCAACAGACACTGACGTCTCGCCGTTTGCAGCGGTTTTATAATTGAAAAAGTAGCCCCTGTTTTTGATTGGTTGCACGCGTGATTAAGCTCGGTTGATGCTTTTAAGTCTCAAAACTACTGGGAATAACAATTACTCAATGACACTTGTAACTAAAAGATACGAATATCTTAACTTTAAATAATTAGCAACTAGATTTTCAGCATTCATGACTTCACCGCACGATAATCCAACTGTATTTCGCATCGGACTTACTGGCACTCGCTCCTGGTCTTTTTGGACGCGTCGTTGCAAAAGAAAAATTTTCCTTGAAACAGTTGCACAGCAATGACTGCGAAAATAAATTGGAACAGGCAGTACACGATCAGAATGTTGAATACGTTCTTCAGGGAGCTGACGACGCAGTTGAACACCGCCTGATGGGCGCAGGGGGGGACAGGTTGCATTTTATTGACACAATCGGAAACAATAAATAATAAATATGAATTTAGACACCCGATGTACAGCCCACGGCACAGCCGCAGCTAGTTGCACGGCGCATCCGAAGGCTGTGTACAGCTTTCAGCCTGACGGGCTGGAGGGGCCGCAACACCCACACTAAATTTACCCAGCTCAAACTGGTACCCGATCTCAGCTGAAAATTATTTTCTAGGGCCGGGACTCGAACCCATGACCTTCCGGTCATGAGGCAGGCGCCCTAGCCACTAGGCTACAACTCCTACCGTAAAGACGGTCTCTTACTGCGGTGACTCAATGGAAACAAATAACATCGGTAGTTCCAATACAATCATCTCTCTGGGGCTCAGAGACACGCACCTTCAGTTTTGGCACTCTGTTGATGGTCTTCAGGGGCCGGAGAACTCGGAGCACGCGCAGGCTCTTGATGGTGCTGAAATTCCTGGCGCTGCCCTGAGCTGGCGTTAGGCTGTGGGAGCGTCGAGATGGCAAGGGGGTTTGGGGTGAATAAATTTCTGCAACAACTTGCTTTTCTAGGAGTTCTTCTATACTTGTGCATGAATAAAATACAATTGTTTATTCGGCGTCATGCAGTAGGATAAATGTATTCTGATTTTTAATGCAAATTGGAAGGCTTTTTACGAAAATGGAATTTAAATTAATTGCGTGCGTAAATTATTATGCTGATGTAGCTTAATACTTCTACTAGTATAGTACTTAAGTAGTATTGCTCTCCAGAAAATTCAATTCACTAAAACTAAGAGTAATTGAATCCCTCAGATTCGAGATCAGGCCATGAGACTATTTCATACAAAACTAGTAAATTTATTCAGTCTAATGGAACTCAGCAACTCGCAACTCGTTGCGTTTTCTTACTTATCGGCTGGTATTTTTATGCTAAAATGCAAATTGAAAAAAAATTAAAATTTCACTAACGATACTACTTATGGTGAATGGTTGGTTCAACGGAGTTAAATTAATTTTCCCCTACTGCTTCGACCACTTTCCTCGCTAATGTGTGCCCAGCTGCCCCGGAAGTCGCCCAAACGCCCAAACGCCTCATGAATATTCTGAATCCCAGCTGGTGCATTTCTTAGTTGCGGAAAATTCTGGACGAAACTGAGTGGAGAAGCGGCGGTGGTTAGGTAAGAAAAAAAATCAATCAGCCGCGTCAAATGGGCGGACAATCCGCCCTAGGAAATCGATTAATCCGCGGCGCTAATCCTCCAAAGTGCTACCAACCCCCACCCGGGCTTGAAGAGACCGCGCTGTTGATTGTTGGCTTATCTGAAAAGGTGTGCCGGCTTGGCCGTAGAGAGAGGAGCCGCGGGGGGCAGTTGCTGGGGCTTTTCTGACTTTCCTTCGGGCTGTCTGAGTATTTGGCCAACCCAGAGTAATTCCGGAATTTTCCAAGGCTCCCAGTGCCCCAAAACTGGAGCAGCGGTGTGTTCAGACAGCCACAATGCTCCTACTGTATGACGTGACTGCAGGTTGCTATATTTAGAAGCACCCAGTCCCTGTCCCCTTCGCAAAATAGTCAAATATCGAAGCATAACTGAGAAAAAATTTGGCATTTTTTACTGATTTCTAATGAGGGATTCAATAAGCTGCTGATTTTTCTGATTGATGGGTTTTCATTTTGAAGCCAATTTTGACTGTCAGATTTGCAGTCATGGACCTGGCTGGTGCCCGCTAGCCAAATGATCAGCAACTGAGATGACTACTGGGAGATTTTGAGGGCGAAATGCATTGCCTTTGATGGACCAAGCAACTGAAAAAATAGTGATATTTATAATGCACTTTTTGCTCGAGTTGTACTAGCCAAAAATGTCATCTCCCGAAATATCCAGCGAGTTTTTCGATAATTAAATACACGGCAAAAGCGGGATTTCTGTGGACCACACTGATAGATAATTGGTAGCAAAATTAGTATTGGATGGAGCTGAGCGTTGCGATAAAATTATTTTTCTCACAGAGCTTATAAAGCCATCGCTTTGAAAAAATGGCTTTAACTCTAAGGTTTGAGTTAAAAGTTAAAGGTAATTTTTGTTAACTGTTATTCTTTACAAAATTTTCAACCCTTTTTAGCTCCACAAAAGGGGTAAAATCTGATCTAAAAACTTTTGGTAGCACGCACAGCCAGTGAAAGCAAATTTCATTAAAGCGAAAATGAAAATTAAAAAAATGATTTTTGAACTTGAATAATCATTTGCGTTAAAGCATTTTGTGGGTTAAAATAATTGGGTCTGATAAAATCATGATTAATTATGATTCGAATCGTGGCTTTTTGAATTCTCTTTTGGTAGGCTTATACGAGCTAAGTATACTTTCGATACTAAATATGGCCAGAAAGCTTTTTAAAGATCAAACTGATTGGAGATCATAATCAACATAAAAATCCTAATTTATTGTTGTGCTTTGGCTACTATTATTGAATTTGCTAGGCTAATCTGATTGACAAAGTGCAGGCAAATTAACGGGCTGATAGCAACGCAGACTTAAAAAAGTTATTTATTTCTGTATTAAAAAGCTTGGGTTCGAAGTTAAAATAAAATTCCTATAGTCAATTATGACAGTTGCGTTCACTTAAAATCAAGCTTAAAATTATTTAACGTTATAAAACAACAATAAAAATACTAATGTCGAAGAAAATTCTTCAAGCCTGAATGTACTATTGGGAAAAAAACATTCCACTTCTGATTTGAAAACCTATAAACTTGTTGAAAACCGATAGCTCTACGGACTAAATTGACTAAGGTGCTTTTGGAGAAATTTGGAAAATCATAAAATTACACGCAGGAGCACATCAGCTGACGGACATTGTCTGGGTTGCACACGTGGGTGAAAAACGGAATGTTAAGCTAGTGCAAACACGCACAAAATTTTCTAACGAGTGTTTTGTGTGCAAATTCGCCTGCCATCGGTATTGTAACCGGGTAAATCTGATTAGCTATCATAAATCATTACTTAGGCAGCATGCACGACAGACGTTAGGGAGCTCGGCTGGTGATTCAGGCCAGCTCGGTACTTACGAGGATACTGTGGTCGACTTTGTCATGAAAAAACTGAGCGAGTGAGGGAAGAGAGTCAATGCATTGAACAATCGGGTGGCTGCTGTGGTTGCCTTGCAGTTGCCAGCTTAAGTTGGTAATTAAACTGGCTTTACTGCTTATACTAAATAACTTTTCCCCAAAGCTTCCACTGCCACAATCAGCACTCAAGCTTCTAAAAAGGCTCTTGGTTGTGTCAATTTCTGGTCCGGTTGGAGCAGTCAGACAAGACAAAACTGCTTCTAAATGCAGCAAAGCCTGTTAAAATAGCATTTGTTACAATAACATACTGAAGTAGGTCAAAGGCATCGGCCAATGAACTTAAATGACTGCAGCAATTTCGCACAATAAGCTGTGTTAGTTAGCAGCAAAATACATTTTAGTGTCTGTATTGACGCCAAGCAGAACAAAAATATGCCATGGCCAATAAATCTTGCTAGCTGGCTTAATTTTTGCGATTTAGAAATTAAACCATGTTTTGTACTAAGCAACCCGAGGATTGCTTTAGTTACATTAATTTGCTATTTCAGAATTTGCTTTTTGTAGGTTCGGGTCGTCCTAAATTGACTAAATTCAATTCTGGAACGAATTTGTCAGTAGTGTTAATAGTTGAATAGCTGGCAGTGTTTGATTTGTAATTTGACTTTATATAATAAGAACGCATACGCCAGATACTACTGCTTAATAATGTGCGGCTGTTTAACTAGACCCACACGCCTAGCGCTTATTAACGTCATTGAAAGCCTTCTAAGGTCTAAATTTGAAGCTCAAATTGAGCTCAGCAGCTGCCTTGAAGTCATGCAACCCTGAGCACCGAGGCTTACATCTCAGCACCGAAGTGGCCAGACAGTCTGCAAATTTTGTCCGATTCTTTCACTTTAATCCGAGTGCTAATTAATGAAACTATTGTTTAGCCTGAGTGCGGTCTCAGGATGTCGAGCGCAAATTCCTAATTTTCTGCAGCCAGTTGACAACTAACTCAGTGGCATGGCAAAATGCAAAGGTAAATTAGTAAATCAAACTCGAGGAAACCGGGTGCGGGATTGTTGGCGGACCAGCGTCCAGGGTGTGGCTAGTTTTGGCATTCAATTCGATTAAAGAAACGGTGTCGGATGCCGTGAATGCTCCAGGAATGCGGGTTAATATAGTTAAAAGAATACAAAACGAAAGCACCAGCAACTTTTATCATTTTTTCAGAAGAAAGGCAAGTAAGGCACTGCAAATCAGTGGCTTGAAAACCAACTCACTTGATGATGAATGCGAACAGGGCGCCGATGACCACGGTGGCATCGAGTATGTTCCAAAGATCGCGGCAGTACGAACCAGGATGTAGAATTATTCCAAGGTCTACGATCTGAAGGTGGTGATTTGCTAATTTGAAGGTCTCTGGATTTTGATTCATAAAAATCTCTAGCATGGAGGTTTAACCATGCGATGCAGTAAAATACGTTTCCCCACCTTCAGCAACATCTCCACGGTAAACACGAGGGTGAAGGCGTAGTCAAAGTAGCCCAAATAGATGTTCTTTAGGGTGACATTCTTCGTGTCCACCGGATCCTCGGCGGCCAGTGCGATGCTGCTGGCGCAGATGATGATCATGATGAACAGGTCGAAGTAGCGCAGGTTGACCACAAAGTGACAGAATTTGCGAACTCTGTGTGGTTAAAATTGTTTCTAGCATGATTTTTAAAAAGAGGTCTTTATCAATTGTTTAAAATGCGCATTCGAATTTAACTACAAAAAACGGTTAGAACTTGGCAGACACACACACACACACACACACACACAAAACAGGCTAGCAAAGACAGGTAGATGCAGACAGATAGACAGACACGCTATCGAGCATTGCGGTCTGTCTGTCCCTCTGTCCATGAGGCACAGCGGTGCAAACAGTGAGCACTTGGCCAGAGAGTGGAAGCAGCAGGCGGAGCCGTCGGCCCGGGCGGCGCGGCCGAGGCTGAGCCAGAGATGCAAGCAGTTTCGCGTCCAGTCTGCTAGTCAATCGCTTCAATAATTCAGATCCTGATAGATCCTCAGCCAGTCCGCCAGCCTGGGCACTGCTTCACCGACCCACGTCCCAATCTGTCCCACCCCTCAACCAGCCAAGCATGTCTCGGGCTGAGTTCTTGTGTGCAGCGCTGACGGGACAGGAGATTTGAGGTTTATTCCCCTTCCCTTGACTCTTCCTCCCAGACTCGTGGGGAGAGGCGCCTAATACTTTGGATTGCCGAGTTGCTTGAGCATCTTTGCTCGCCTGATTTCAGTCTTATTTTCAAAAAAAGACTGCAGATTTTCTAGCTTAGACACGACCAATTGAACACAGAATTTTCAAGACTTTGACAGCGTCAAATTTTTTATCACAACTTGACCAAAACTAGGTCAAATCTTGGTTTGGTACATCAAATCGCTTCAAGCCTTCTTTAGGCTCTTTCATACTCCGTCTTTCATAGCAATTGGGGACAAAAATTTACGCTGCAACGCACAGCCGCCGACAGTCTGAAAACATAACTCACGGATTGGTTGGCCTAAGGAAGAACATGGAGCTGTAGGGCAAGACTGGCTTCCCAACACCGATAAGCATGTCGCCTGTGTCCTCCGGATTCGATTGTTGCTGTGCGGACGTGTCTGACTCTGGGCGGAGGTTTATTTTATTTCTTTTATTTTGGAAGTTCACTAAGAATTTTAGAACTCAATGAAAAAAATTTACACTGGAACTCACTCTGGGTGGAGACTCGCGGGCTGTCGGCTCCGATGCCGTTCATCTTCTTGCCCGTTTCGGAGTCACTGCAATTTTTTTTACGCAGAATATTAATTTTTTGGCCAATTTCGGGTCTTTTAGTGACGCTTTGCTTTATCTGCCCGTTAACACCCGTGAAAAATCAATGCATACTCAGCACTCCATGTCGACTTATTGATGCTCTTTTCCCACATTCTGGTATTGCTGTCCATCCCCTATCAGCCCACTAGTGTCATCAGTACTCTTCCGCAAGTCGGCCCAACTCACTAGTTGAACTGTCCGCCAGCCTTGGCCTGCCCTGGCGAAGGCGGCATGATGTTCACCTGGGGCGGAATGGCACCGGGCAGCGTCACCGGTTCAATGTCCTGCATCATTTCGTCCTTCTTCTGAAAGCAACGAGAGTTAAATTAGAAGTTTCAAAACAAATTCTCCAACTCCCTGATCCTTCAGTTCTAAACAGTGACCAACTGTGCATGGTGAAAAGCAAATTTTCGACCCTGGAGAAGCTAAACTAAGCGACAACCAGCAACTTTTCCCAGCGGGACAGCAGGAAAACAACCACGCCCACGGAAATTTGCTTCGCTGTCGCTGAATTTTGCTGCTTCTATTTTTTCGCCCAATGACGTCATTGACTCCTGTTAAGAAGCCATTGCCTTCGACTAAGTAAGCTCCCAGTAGAGCTCCGGAATAGAAACGGCAAGAGCACCGGAGCACTTTAACAGCTGAATTGCGTAGTACCGAATGCGCACACACATTTCGGATAAGCCCCCTCCACCAAGTCCCTCCGGTTGCGACTTGCCCACTTTGCACACGCAGTCCAGGAAGCGGGAATGGGGAAGCAAGAGAGTGGGAATAAACTGTGGCTAGTAACTGCAAGAAATGCTGAAATATTGATCCGAATTTTTTTTGCAAAACGAGAACTCAACCTGCATTTTATTGCCCTGCTTGTGCCTCCGCTGGCTCCGCAGCCCTATTCTGGCCCTCAATGTGCGATTAAACAAGCGCTGGGACGCATTACTGTGCAGCTAATCAGCTGCAGCATTCTGAGCATACATTTGAAAAAAGATTTTTCGGGTGAAAGTAAAGACCAGGAATGCCAAAGCCTTCTGGGAGAATAACAACTCAAAGAGCTTCGTCATAAAAGTATTAAATTCTAAACGAGTGCAAGATGAAGCTTAAGAGAGCATTAGAGTACACGAGCACTTCAGCTTGTCCCATAACACCATTGATTGACAATGTGTTAATTTTTCTAATGACTTTGACGCTCAATTATTTTGTTTCTAAATTTAACTGGGCCCTGACTTGTGTTTTGACAAAATTTATGGGTAAATCTCCGTTAAAATCTAATTAGTCTTCGGGAAGCCTTTTTACCGACTAGAAAAGGATAGATAATTAGTTCAGTTGAGCGATGAAGCTCACCTCTCTCTCCTCTTGGGCCTTCTGCTCCTCCATGGCTGTCAGCTCCTGCGCGTTGGCCAAATTGTCCACGGCGATAGCCAGGAAAACGTTCAGCAAGGTGTCTGTCGCGGTTCGAGCAGTCGCAGGTTGGAATTCGACGACGAAGCTTTTGGTTAAGGAAAACTTGAAAACTGTCAGCTTTTAGGTAGTTTTCAGTGACAAGGAATCGACAGACAGTAGAAATGAAAAATGGCCTTAGAACCCAGTGACCCCAGCAAGTAACCGTAATTCTCTAAAAGGATACAGTTGCCAAACAACACTAGCAGAATAAAGTAGGTAGCGAAGGCCATGCCGCGGCCAACGCCGCCCTGCGATCGAATCCCGTAGTACATGACGAGATTCCAGTCTTCACCGGTGAGAATCTGCGGAAACAGAAATTGGGCAGTTCATGCGACTGAAAATCTTATTTTCGACTGTAATAAATCTGTTTTTTGCTGTTTAAGTGCTATCATTAAATCAATCTGTTTCTTTGACGAAAGCGTAACGTAAAAGCTATTTAAAATAATTCAATTTCTTCAATTTTTTTGTGTGCTTTTAAACCATGTGTTTACTTTTTCGATACTTGTGGCAATATGGTGACACTGAATGCCAGTCCCAAGCATGTCAATTCACCAACCGTGTTACTGATCTAGAGATCTTAACCGGAATGAATCAGGGTTATCGGATTCTTCTCCTTCTCACCATTAATCCATCGATTGGGAACTGGGTGGAGGTTAAAGCTGCCGGATATTTGCAATATGGGAAGGTAGGCTCCGGCCCAAATGCCATTTCTAAATCCTAAAAACTACCAACTAAATATGTTTCAATACAATTGATAGACAGTAGCTACTTGATAATTATTGATAAAAAGCTTATGGCATTCACTTAGAGAGAAACAACAGGCAGCTTACCTGGAACACTGTGAGTAGACCTTTGACAAAAGTGTCAAAATTCTGAGCAGGACGACCTTCCGGAAAGTTGAATCTAGAAAAATCATGTTTCAGGTCTTTCTTGTATTGTTTGAAAATTGTTGGCAAATGAAAATGAAAGTCAGACAAGGTTACTCACTCTCCGCCAAAAAGTTGCATGCCAAGCAGTGCAAATATGAGAATGAACAAGAACAGCAGAAACAGCAAGGAAATGATGGACCGCATGGAGCTGAGTAGAGAAATGACGAGATTACGAAGCGAAGACCAGTATCTGAAATGCAGAATGGGTTTGCGAGTTATTCAATCTGAAGCAAATTAATGAATTACCTGCTATCGACAATGCACAACGATTTGATAACTTCAAGTGCGAGTCGGCTCAGCTAGTTTCGGATAAATGTGCACAAAATCATTCAACCTAAATTTCTCAGGAAAGTACTTTGACGATGTGGCCAGAATAAAAATTGCTAAAGATTTTACTCTGCTCCGTAGCATGCAATTATCATGGCTAATTTACCATTTGTTTGAAATTTAAAACTCTTTCGATTGCCCTGGCTATGTGGCTTCTTTTTAGATTTTTCAATCAAATAAAGATTTAAATAAATTATTTTTGCTGATCTTGGGATGTGCACCTAGATATGTCAGGATAACCATGTTGTGTGATTCTTAAGTTCAACTAATACCATCTGTTCCATTTTCAAGTTGGCATTTTAGCATTCTCTCAAAGGGATACGGAAAATCGCTCGTTACCGCATCGGAAAAGAATGCAGTCGGGTCTGGTTTTGCAAACGAAAAAATATGTTGTCTGTGCACAAGAACACATTACAGCAACCATTCCCGTCACCGTCTATAAGCATTGAGGGGGGAAGTCTACTTTATCATTTTTCAATTCTGAAGTCCCTCGCTTCCAATGCCGACTAACCTAGTGACCTTGAAAGCGCGCAGCAAGCGGAGTGCTCGCAGCGCGCTGACACCGAAAGATGCGTCGGGTCTATAAAACTGCCAGGCTATCTCTAGTGCACTGGCAATTATTACCTGGTGGCAGCGGTGGGATTCAAAAGTTTGTTAAAAAGCACTTAGGAATGACAAAAGCTACGTAAAACGACGCACTATGCATAAAACTTTCATTTTTATAATCCTGTCCATTGGCGAGCTCATAAAATCCTCCTAAATTCGGCATTAGTTGGTAGGTCACTCAACAAGTTTTGGCAGAAACTTGCTTTACTAACTAGACGGGCATGTCATCCACATGTTTCCTATCTTGTTTCACGGCCTTACCCTCTCTAGTTGCTGGTTTCCTATTTCCGATCAGAGGGAGTCATTTTCTCCGTTCGAATTAACCACTCTCGATCGGTTCTCTATTTCCAACTGCAATGCCTCTCGTCTATAACACAAAATTGCTCACATCCTCAGAGTCTACAGTTGTGAGGGTAATCTTATTAGAAGAAAACTGCGCCCCCTTTAAGTCCCATGGGAAATCGGTCGGATGCTCGACAAAGATAAAAAGAGTGAAAGGGGACGGTAGCCAGAGAGGAGCCCAGAATTCTCCGTTGTCAGTCCCATGTGCGCATTAATGCGTGGACACACTGGATACACTGGTCTGTCAAGGCAAATTCTTGGCAACTTAGCACATACTGCGAGTTTTTCCCAAAGACGGGTGGGATCTGGGACACGTCACATTGTAAGGGAATTTTGTTTGACTCAATGATTTACTGCTGAAAATGAAAGTATGTTTTCATCTATTAGCTAACCTAGCTATTTAATTTGCCCTAACCTTGGCTTAGGAAATATTTCTAATTAGGACCGTTTGCCCTCGTGGAAGGCCAAAATATTCATTAGTAAAATAAAGAAATTAATAGATAAGCAAATCCGATTCCCAGAAGAGTAAAAAACTACAATTTAGATTAAACAGCAAGAGCTTAGAGGAAAAAGTGCAGCTTCATGCGCATACAAGTATTAAAAATGGTATCGTGCTTCGCTAGCTTTCACTTTGTTAGCTTGAGAAAAAGGTTAAGCACCCGGGCTTTGTTGGCTGTTTATAGCATAATTCGGGTATTGGGGGGAGCCTCTTAGTACCTTGTGACCTTAAATATTCTCAAGAGCCGGATACTCCTCAGGGCACTGAAGCCAAATGACTGGCCCCCGTGCATGTTTTGCCAGATAACCTCAAACAGGCTGGCAATAACAACCTGTCAAATAGATTGGATGAAATGGGATACAAGAGCTACTGCAGCTTGACGCGTTACTGATCAAAGAATGCCGAGGATTTCGGTGTCCCTTTCGAATCTTTTTGTTCAGCCGAAGCAAATAACAGAATAGTTTGAGCACGAAGGCGAAATGAATCCGTCTGATAAGCGCACAGTGGTAAATTACGACATGCTTAAAGTACACACAAGATAATAAAAACAGTTACTAACATAATACATCGATAAAAAGTAAAGAAAAGTAACAAGCTCGAGCAATTTTTAACAATCTAATGTCTCGAATAAACAGTTTCGTATTTTCTAAATCATCCGATGTCAATTGACTAACTAAACTTGATTGATTTAAGTTTACTAAACTAAACTTAGTTTAGTCACGTTTCAACTAGTCTTGTTAGCTAAGGTTTATTGCATGCGGTTCAACAAAAACATACTAAAAGTATCTGCAGTGATAGTAAAGTAAGAGTGAATAATAATGCTACAAGTTAACTCGAAGCTGGTAAAACAAACTATTACATTTGACACGAATACAGCAAAACAAAAACTCGACAACAGTGCGGATGCGGGCCACAGTTTGGGCCAAATAATCTGGACTTGCCTAGTCACTTTAAAAATTCTCAACAGCCTCAGCGCTCGCAGAACGCTGAGACCGAAGGAAGAGTTGGGGTGAAAGACCGTCCAGGCAATCTCAAATGTGCTGGCCAAAATAACCTGCAAATGAGATTTTGAATCCCCAAATGGCGATGGCCTTTGTAGTCAATGCACTTCATCGACTAAGCTTGTTAGCAGTCGGTGTAATTAAAAAATGTAAGCCCCACAACAAGACGGAATTTCCACCACCAAACTACTGATTAAAAATGTAGGCGCAGTGCAATTCCAACTTGTGTACAATCTGTGTTACAAAATATCCACTTTTCCTATTGATTTTAACCATTTAGGCATGCAAGAAATTATCAAGAACTTATGCCTGCTCATTGTGGCAACACATCAGTTTGTACTTACAGTGCAGTCAAATATATTGAAGGACGACTTAAAGTAGATCCGAATGCCCAGGCCGTACATTTTGATGCACATCTCAGACATGAAGAGACCCAGAAACACGAATTCGGCGTAGTCTGAAACAGCGTACAGCGCTGCATCTTTGCTTTCTAGTTTTTTTTCTCACAAAGTTCGAATATTAAATCAAGAATTTAAGAAATAAGGATATATTTTACCGCATACTAAAATCTCTGCATACTTTAGTCTCAAACCTCAGCCACCGACTTACAGAGGAAGGAGCTGAGCCACTCAGGCTGCCTGTAGTGCTCAACGGATACGCAGAGGGTGTTGAGAAACACCAGTATGATGACCACCCAATAAAAGGCCTGGCTCTTCACCATGCGCCGGATGGAGTACCGGAAGCGTTTCTCAGTTCGCCAGCACCAGGCACAAAGCTTCGGCTGGCGCTTCTTGCGACTGCCGCCGCCGCCTCCGCCAGCTCCTCCCGCGCCGCTTGATGGATCGCCTGTTGAGAACGGGTTGGCATTTGAATTTGCGATCAATCGACTTTCTTTGAATTATTTTCTTTCAACAGAGCAAATCAATTTATTAGATGGCTTTTGAAAATTAATATTCACTGCGCCTCCCAAGCTGTTTTTGTATCTTGGTGATCTAGACTTCCCATTGTATGCGCATACGTGCAAATCCCCGGCCCAAATTAGCCAAGGTAATTAAAATCACAGCAGAGAAACCATTGTCTGTATCTGTGTTTACAGTTTACCATTTTCGATAAACAACTCTACCAAGCTCTATTCAGTGAAAAAAACCCGAAAAGCCGATCTGGCTTTATATTTGAGATACATGACAGATTACGAGCTTAAGAGTCAATAGATTTTGACGGGTTGTTAAGGGTAGAAAAGGAAATGAAATTTAACCCTTGGAGCTCCGATCTGAACTTGCAGATCAGGAATCGGGGATTAGCGCAAAAAGCATTAGAACCGGCGCATGCAGAGGGACTCGCAACTCACGGATATCATAGAGGTAATCGTCGCCATCCTCGCCCTGGGCCTCTAAGCTGCGCAGGTCGGACGACTTGCTTTTCGATTTACCGCGCTTAAAGCGTCTTGAAGCCATGCGGCTGCGATCTGAATAGGCAAACGAGGACAATAAAGTGAGAACATTCGGGGTTTAGCCAGATTTGAAATACTTAGCTGAACGCAGGAACCCAAGGCAGCGAAACTCAAACGCAAACCGTTTTGGTGACATTGTCGTCCCGCAATTCCAAGTTACAATGTTACAATTATGCCCCTTCTACATACTGACTGACACATACTGCTTGGATTCATCCACTCATACAGATGTGTACTTCTGCATTGTCAGGAAGTGCGTGAAACCCCACAATTAATGCTGTCGTCAAAGGGTTGAGTCAGGGGATTTTGGCTCGAAAACTAGGTGCGTTACTGCCGTGCCAACCATGCCTTCAGATGCAACTTTGATGGAAATTCCTAGAAGTATAAGTCTGCTGCATGTTGTGCCTCAGCGGGATTAACAGCGCGTTTTCCCTTACCATGACTCAGAATTTCCTAGAAGCTAACTGATCAGTGATCTAAATTTTTCTTTTGAATGCATTTTGACATTACCAGCACTTTTACTTTGGATGGTCGGATTATCTCTTCACCTCCCGAGTTATATAAAAAATCTTCTCCGAAGCCCGCTCACCTTCCATTATTTTCATTTTGGCCTCGTTAGTCGCACTGTCTTCATTAAGCGTCACCTCCTCGGCCTTGCAGATCCACTCCATGTAGCCGTTCAGCTCGCGCTCGATTTGCTGCTGCCGGCGCAGCTTCAGAAATGCGCGACGATTCTCTACTCGCTCTCGCTCCTTGGCGAACTCTCTGGAAACCGCAATTGAGCAATACTTATCGATTAAAACGTTCTTGAGAAATTTTGTCAGGGGCTATATCAATGACGTCACTCACCCGCTGAGGACACCAAGTACCAAGTTGAGCATAAAGAACGAGCCAAGAATGATCAAAATGATGAAGTAGACCAAGTTGAAGTTCATCGCCGACAGAGAGACGTCGTCCGTCTAAAAATATTCGAGTCGAGGTGGCTGTGACGCGTAAGCAACTATCTAGCCACCATTACCAATTGAGCCTCATTCACGCAGATATGACTGCAAAAACTGCCAAGTGAACCTACCGCATACATAATGTCCGTCCAGCCCTCCATGGTGATGCACTGAAACACCGTCAACATGGCGTACAAGATGTTGTCAAAGCTGGTGATACCGTAGTTCGGGCCCTCCCAGTAGGCTTTGCACTCGTAGCCTTTGGGGCACTGGATGCCGGTTGCCTGGCTGACGTTGCCGTTCATTTGCACGTCGCAGGGCACTAGATTGGGGAAGCCTGGTATGCTGTCTGGCAGCTCGTTGCTACCTGTAAGTAGAGCGTGCATCAGGGAGCAGTGTGTGATTACCTACTAAAGTCCAAAAGCTCCAAAAGTTTTACTCACCATTTTTGAAGCAAGTTTTGTGAAACATTCCGCTAAAGAACTCTAGACCGATGATAGCGAAAATGAGAATGGCGAAGAGCACCAGCACTGCAATTTGCAGCAAGGGCGCCATGGCCCTGATGATGGACTTCAGCACCACCTGCAGACCTGACAGTTCGTTTTGGTAAATATTTGTCATCAAATGGTAATAAGTTATATTCAGAGGCATCAAAAAGTGATATTGACCAAGATATTTGCGTTGATACATTGTAATACGAGCATAATGGTGTAAAAAATGAATAAATAAATTATGACATGAGATAACGTCAAGAAAATTGTCCCTGCAGCAGTGTTTGTCATTGCCTCTTGACAGGTAGGCCCAGTTGAATCTCCAAAATCTTGATGCTGAGAATTTTTACCTCCCTTACGCTCACTGATTTGCTATTATGCATCTTTTATTGAACTAATAGTGAGCTCATAAGCGGCAAGCACTGCTGCAGGGCATGCAGAAACGGCTAGCACTGTGACTGATATTTACCTAAGTGACTAAAAGAAACTCCCAAATCAGCATTCAAATCAAATGCATGCAAAAAATTTTGGCAAAAAAATCTACTAGAATGTGCAGACATGTCACGTGCGGCCATGCAAGCAAAGTACGCGATGAAGCTAATCTAACGCGAGATTTATATTTCCTCAATGGCTCAAGGCTCCTGCGCAATTCTTACTTTCTGATCGTCTAACAGCTGACAAATTAACATAAAAGCGTTTCTGATGCCTGTTTAACTATAAATTGTGTTTTTTCTACATCAAAGCTAATTTTTTATGAAAAAAAACTGTGCCTTGAAGTGAAATCTCATACTCCAAAGACAATTTGCCCTACACTTATATTATTCACCAGATGAAGCAGTCACTCCTCTGACCAAACTCCTCTAGAAGCGGGGATAGGCAGCCAGTTCAGTAACCCTACAGCTGTCCTACCAATGGTGCTAAGAATAAAAAAAAGAAAAAAAATTGGATTTCAAGGAAAGTTTGCTAATCAGCGACAGTGATTTCGTGCTGGATTGCGACAGTAAGGAAAACATATCGTGAGCCAAGCGGAAAGATCTGAGGAGACCGCCGTGTTAGGAGCGAGTCTGCCCGATTTCTGCCGCTGAGGTGCAAATCAAATAAAATAGACGAGCAATCTGCTTTGGATTAATTCGAAAGTGAAAGACAAACTGGAGTAAATCTTAGATAGCAGATTATGCGGGGCTAAGTTGGAGTTAAATTTTTTGGCTTTCAACCAATCGCACATTCAGGACTCCATAGACGCAGGGCATCTTCTTTTGGCGCTGGAGATCGGCTTGAAGCTACTAGATTGCCACCCAGATTTTCCCGGGATAAGTGGGATTAGGAGGCCAAAGCCAAAGGGAAGAGTTGATAATCAGGATTGCGAGCAGCCAGGCGGAGCCCGAAGTTCAAGCAGATAAGCCGAGCCATTGCTTTCAACAGGGCAGTGTGCAGCCAAGGCTAAAGTAATTTTGCGAGCTCAGGTGTAGATCAGGTCTTGGCCCGAATATTCGGCCGGGTCAGGGGCTGGTTGAGAGACAGAGGGGAAGAGAATAAGAGTGCGATTCCCCTCACCCAAGCATGCTAGTGTAGAGACCGCAAAGGAAATGCGCCGTTAAAGAGAGAGATGCACAAATATAACTGATAGGCACGTGAGGGACATAGTGACAATGCCCAGGCCTGGCGTGTGTCAAACCGTACTGGGAATGCCAGACACGAGTTTCAGCGGTCTCAATACTCGGACCGCGCGCAGCGTTCGCAAGTCAAAGTTGCTCTGACTGGAGGCGAACAGCGTGACAAACCTGGAAGATGATCGCAGTCGCGGGGCTTGGCTTTTTACTCCGGTTCAACGAGAGTTAATCGGGTTTACTTGGGCGCACAGTATGCATGTCATGTAAGCAACTTAAGAAATACATAATCAAGTGCTGCTAGTCAGTCGCACGCCAGGCACGCCCCTAAGTAACCTAGTCTAAACCGGCATTTGCAAGTCATTTTGGTGAGCAGAAATACAAAACAGTAATGAAATTTACCGACTCAAAAAATGATGACCGTGTATGATTAAAAAAAACCGATGCGTGGGTCTCAGCCACGGTTCATCATTAAAAGCATTAATAAACAACACAGCAGTACGGGTAGGGTTTCGGTAATAAGCGGATAATGTTGGCTGGCAACTAGCGGTACACGCTGCAAATACAAATCAAATTCCGGTGGGGGCAGCGGTCCTTGCCAGCGCTGCACGGCACCGACTAAATTAAAACAAAAGTATTGATAGGCTTTTGCGAAACACAAATTATGGCATCGAATCAGAGATATTTTGATTGTTTTGCCAAAACTAATTAGACAGAAAGAGGACTCTAAGGAGTGAAAACAACAATTCTCTGACGTTAAGTTGGTACGGAATCGGATGTCTTTTACTCCGCGATGGCTAAGGCTATGTTAATAGAAATTAGAAACCTGACAAGAATCGAGACCATTATAGTAATACGAGTAAAAGTACAAAAAAGCTACGGACGGCACAAGTTAGAATCAAAGTGAATGACTAAAACAAGACACAAAAGATCTACAGCACTTATGCCATTAGTTTCCACTGCTACCACAGGTGTCATGGCTACTGTGAGTTCGATAATAATACTGCTTAGCTAAGGCTAAAACTATGAGACTGGATTGCTTTAAACACTGGGGAAGCTTCGAGGCGTCTTCACAGGGTTGACAAAAGCTCGATTTTTGTTTTTGTATGTAATAGTGCAGCGTCACTCGGTGAGGATATTCGCGGCACTCTCGCAGTGCTCACAGCAAGGTGTTTTGGCATTGCCAGGTTTATATCGATCAGCTTCTACCACAAGGGGGTTGTTTTCACGGCTAAATCCACACGGAAGATTAGCCGCTTGTAAGCGGCAAGTCTGCCTTTAAAACAGCTTTGACCATAAATATCCCTGGTTAAGGCTGAAAAACTTACTCTCAAAACCTGTTACCAGCTTGAGCGGCCTGAGCACCCTCAGCGCCCTCAGAGCCGGCTGATCAAAGGTTGGCAGGATAAACGCTAACAGCCTGTAATAAAGCGGAAAGTTGACGACTAGAGATCCGGATCAGCTGCAGGGGGGATTTCACCGATCTACGGTAGCGAAGGGTTAAGTTATGAAAGGCAGAGAAATCTCCCGGAAAGGGTCAATAGGAGCCCAATGTAGGTTCAAGCTTCATCATGAGCATCAAGCAAATTCCTAATCATTTTAGGCTGTTAAAATTTAGCGCAATAATGAGCTTGCTCTGCAAGTGAGTCATGCTTCCCTTATTGGGGTCGTGTCAGGGTGTGCGTCTACAGGGTGTGCAAGAATTTGTCCAAAACAGACGTCAGAATAGCTCTGACCAAGCTCGGTATGGACGGGGAGGACAATGGGACTCGAGAAAATTCAAGATAAATATATTGTTCAAGGAATTTTAGCAAAAACTTATCATGATGCCACCTGAAAAGCGGTGAACTTAGATACTGTAAATAAGCAATGGTCATCAGAAATTTGTCCAGTTGAATAAATATTCTCAGAACGTACAGTAATACGATGCTGAATATCGTCTGTCTAAACCCACCTAAGTATGTTTCTAATACAAGCAGACACGCTCGCTCTCAAATTAACTGATTAAGAGAACATTCTTAGTGCTAGCATTGCAATTAACAAATCTCTTGGCTCGTTAGTCTCACCCTGTGACAACGACAACGAAGTCCATGATGTTCCAGATGTTCCGCAGATAGGCGCCTTTGTGGAGCACGAAGCCGAGAGCGACTATTTTGAGAAGGGCCTCAACGCAGAAAATGCCCAGAAAGTAGCGCTCCGTCATGTCCTTCAACCGACAGGAATAAAGGTCAGAAGTGTTAAAGTATTTCGCATTTAAATTAATTTCTATTGCCGAAAAATTCTACAGTATAAATTGAAAATGTATTTGCTCTTCGTAAACTTCGACATTGACTGCACTGACAGCGGGTAAGACGAGCATGTGATGGCTTATTTGTGTCGCCAGATAAGGAATTCCATCGAAGCCAAGATCTGAATCGCTGTCTTGACCATGAATTCCGGGAACATTCTGTATTTCTACATAATTAAAATGCAATGATAGCTCACCAGCTTGGTAGACAGAGGGGTCTTGTCACCGCGAGGCAGGTGCTCTTCAGCGCCGAGCACCACACAGTTGGCAATGATGGTCAGCAGCACCATGTACTCGAACGGCGTGCACGCGATGGGTCAGTTTGGATTTGGTTAAGGAAAATTGGCATGGTGCGACATGATGATTTGCATTCTGCTGGTTTATTAAGAACTTAAGACTACAATTTATGAATTTTGATAGCCAACCAATAATGACTCCCAAATTTTAATTACTCTCTAGTGGCCTATAATTATTACTATTTAAATATTATTTCATAGTTTTATAAGAAAACACAAAAGGGCCCGACCGCTAATGCTTGAAGCAAGAACAGTTATTTGACAAAAAGGATATCCCCACTCGATGATGATCTTGGCGTACTTCCGGATGATGTTCTCCTCGGAGAAGATGCACAGCGAGCGGGTTGGCGTGTTGCCCAGTCCTGGCAGTCCCATGCTCAGCGTCCGGCGGGCAATGTTTCGCAGCGAGGCGTTCTTGGAGTCGCTACCGGCTCCGCCGCCGCCAATGCCGCCGCCGCCGACTCCGCCTCTGCCTGCGCTGTCGTCTAGCGACTCTCCGCCGTCCACAGTCAGCGTGGCCATTCTGACAAGGTCATTTCGGCGCTGGTGAACTGACATGGCGAAGCTAGTTTGTTGCTCTGGGGTTCTTAGCGACTTAGAAATAGTAAAATGTACTGTGGATTTCAATCAGCTAAACTGAACTTTAGCTGAAGGAGCTGCTGCTGCCGGAGCTGCTGCCGCGGCTGCTGCTACTGCTTCTCCTGCAGTTGCAGTGGCTGCTGCTGCTGCTGCTGTTGACGTCTGGAAACGTTAGCATTCTAAAGGGGCTTTTTAAAAGCGGCCAATGCGGCAACAGCAGCACCAAATGCGCGCTGTCCGCTGTGGCATGCAGCTGCTGGACGTCTCTGGCAAGTCGTGTCTCTCAGCCTTGGTTCTGCTTTGCTTGATGCTTAATCTTTAAGTGAAGAAGCTGTGAACTGTCGACGCCTTGGGTCGGTTTTTTCTCTTCTGTTGAGCTCTGACCAAGCTCAGTATGGACAGGGACAGCAGCGGTAATCGATGTAGGAAATCTATATAGCAAGTGGAGAGGCTGCTGATGCAGAGACAAAGTTTTATGGAAGACAATAGGTCTGCACTAGCGTGTCTGCGTGTTTGTCTGTCTGTCTCTCTACCCGTGTGTGCCGCTCAGGAGTGCGCGCTAACCATGCGTGCGCGTTTTTGGGGACAAACCGATATAAGGGGAGTTAGCTGGGAGGGAAGAGTTTTGGAGGGGAAAATTGGGCTGAGTTGTACTGAAAAGACTGGCTGGCCGGGTTGGTTGCCACCACTGCAGTGGTCCTCACTCTTATTATCCCCTCTGTTCCCTTGAGTCAAAAACTGAGGGCGCAGAGCTCTCCCCTTTCCCTCTCCTGCTGCTAGAGGGCGATCCGGGCCCACCTCGCGTGTTGTTTCAGCCAATCGTTTCGCGGTCATCGACCCTCTTTTCGCCCACCGCCCCCTGCGTCTAACTCTGCGCAGCTCTTCTCCCGTTCCATCCAACCTCGCGCGCCTCTCCTCCTGCCTCAAAGCGGCAAGAAAGGCGAAACAGAGACTGCGGGCAATGCGGGAGTGGGGAGGCCGGTTGGAAAAGGAAATACTATAGGCGAGAGACAAGGGGAGACCACGAGGCTACCGCGGAATGCGAGCGGACAGGGCCGGAGGGAGGTGAGTGAGGAGAGGGCGAATTGACTGAGAAGGGAGTAGAAGGGAATATAGGGGGGTGCCTGGCTTAGTTTCTATGCGAAAAGTCCTTACGCCCACCCCTGCCTTTCAACCGACCGGGGCTGCCTTGCCTTTCCTTGCAAGCGGGAGGCTTTTCCTCCTGACTGAGCTATGAGGGATCGCAGTTAGCTAGGGGACAGGCAAGAGATATGGGAATGCATTGCGTGAAAGAGAGAGAAATAGGAATTTGGACTGTCTCATCCGAAACTAGTCTCCATGCACCTTCCTGCTCCGTGAATTTTTCTCCTATCCCGACACCCCTTCTAAAAAGTGGTTTACTATCCTCCCCCCACCCAGATACAGCTCAGGAGAGGCGGACATGAGCTGGTACGAACCATGGGTCGGCGGCAACAGCGCCAGTAGCAGCGCCACTGACTTCTCTGGCAGCTGAAATTATAATGCTCAGCTAGTTAGTCTAACTTATGGCCACCCACCTACAGCCCCAGCTGTGAGCAACTTAATTCCGACATTTCATTAGTTGTGGTAGCCGTCTGTTACTTGGTAGTTCATTGGCTATGGTATTGCACTTTTGAGTGATGCGAAGATTTCATTTCGCAGTAAAGGAAGCAAAAGAATGGAATTGTAATCATTCTTGGCTGCATGGGCTAGAAAAATATGTCAGGAAACTTAATAAGTAGAAGAATACTTCGTATCTGTTCCCTGCTACTGGGACTTTTAATATTAACCAGAATGCATGGCTCAAAGACTATCGCCTTGACGGGGGAGCCAGGGCTCTTTCCGAGTTGCTTTAATACTTCTTGCACAACTGATTTGTATTCTAAAACTCAGCTGCCTGCTTCAAGCTTGTGTCCAGTCATTAGCCATCAGCTCAAACACGCATAGAACTGCCTCAGGCTACTGACGGCCAGCAACTGACCCATACTGACCCGCTGTAATCCTCTGCGCAAAGCCATGTTGAAACTCCTAAAGCCTAATCTATCTCTTCCTTTCCTTTACCTAGGCCACCCTCTCTCCATCAAGCTCAAGACCTCTCCGATAATTACTCACCCCCGACTTTCACTTCTATTCACGGGCCACGCATTCAGAAGGCTCAAAAGGCTCATAATGGCAGAAGGCTCCCTGTTTCGGCCTCGGCACTTCACCTCGCAGTCTGGGCCATGCCAATCACACTCGCTGTGAACTCTCTCTGCCTCTGCCTCTTGCGCCCTCTGTACTCATCATGCCCCAGCATTGACTTTGCAGTTGCCAACGCAGCTCCCATCTGATTCCGCTGTTTCACAGCACTTGCAGCGCCAATTTCCTGGCTAATTAAGCTACTTCGCATCTTTGTAGAATTGGAAGGAACAATTTTTTAACTAGAAGAGACTAACTAGACTTCAGCGCGCACTGCCCGGCAAGTCAGAGGAATTAACACGAGCAAGAAGGAAATGCTCTCAAAGAGAATCTCGGCCCGCAAGGAAAGCCGAGATATTCCCCCCCTGAAGCGATTAGCCGTTTCAGATCGGTCTTAAGCTAGGCACTGCTGCCGTTTCAAAAATATAGAGGTAATCCAGCGTACCCATTTCTATAATCGCATGCTGTTTGATCCTTTCCTGACTATTATTTAAAATTCGACTCTTCAGCCGACTCGATTCCACTGGTTTGCCCTGCTATATGGGTTAGTCGGTCGTCTTTCCGCGCCGCTGTCACGCAGACAGGCACCTTCTCGGGTCTCATCAGGACCCTCCCCTCAGTCCAAACTCCACCGTCTGAATCCCCAAAGCGGCCCCAGAGCTGGAGCTCTCATCCCCGCCCGGCTGTCCCTTGGCCTGGCACAGCGCGCCTCCCCCTCTACCCGCCCCATCCTGCACTCCGAAAGCCGCCCACCCACTCACCGCTGAGCCGACCAAACCCATCCTACGCACTTCTAGCTCCCGGATGCCCGACACGCATTCAGCCGCGGAGGAGAGCACGGCCAGGAAGAAGAGGACATTGAGGATGTAGGAGTGGGGCAGTGGGTTCGCGAGTGAAAATCCCTCTCATCCCACATATTTTTCTTCCAACTCGTCCTCTATTTAGTTCTGTCCTTGCGCGCGACCCCCCCCTCACTGAGTCTCTGTGTCTCGTCGAGGCACTGGTGACGATTTTCTCTTTTGACTTTCTCTCAGAAGTGATCCCTGGCCGTAGGAAAAACACCGGCACATCGCTGTAAAAAACTTGCTTGAATTGATACTACCGGGCATTACAGATTAAAGTAGATTATCCCAACGATTTCACCATACTTGGTAGCATGAAGGGCACTTTGACGACAATAAAAACCAGTGAGCTGATCGTGAACTGTAATGCGAGAGAAACATGCCAAAAACCATTGCGAAGGCCGAGACTTGACAGGAAGTGGTCACCGAGTGTTGGCCTACACCCTGGGGAGGGGGGTCAGAATCAACTCGAGTTGCGCTGGACTTGTCAACTGCCGCTTCAACTTTGGCGGGCTAAAAAGCCCCCCTATAATGTCAACGCCGCCCCGGAAGTATCGCCAAAAAAGCAAATTTTCAACATTTTCCGAAAGCTTTGTAAAACGAGAGCTGACCTTGCGCTTCTCACTTTTAAATTTCCATTGCAGAATTCAGCTGTCAGCCAAATCCGGAGATTTTATCCGGGTAAATGCGTTTGCACTTTAGCCAGCGTACAACGACCAAAGGATCGGAATTTTTCTTGGCTCTCCACCAATTATTGCAGTACTACTGACCTTTTAGCCTACTAGCAGTAGGATACATTGACTCTAAATGTATATTATCAATCAACCCAAACGTATTTGTTTTCGCAACTCGAAAACGCTAGCCGCATTTTGAGAATTTAAGAGCGCCAGTCTTACTACATCGCCACGAAAAAGTGCAAGCAGGGCGTACTAAGAGTAAAATCTGGCAAACTGAATGATATCTGGTTTCAAAAACCATCACGCATTCAGCATTAACTGAGCAGCCTAGAATTCCAGTAGATAGCAACTAGAATGAGCCTGCACGCCAAGTTTCCCTCCCCGTACGCGCCTCAGCCTCAGTGCTCTGCTCGGCACTTAATTTTATTTCAAAATCCAAAATCTTCTTCTTGCCATTTTCTCTGGCTGTCTGGCTTGACACTGAAAACTCGCGCACTCATTAATCTGATGGTCAGTGGGCTGGGGCTACGGAGTCTTTTAGCGTTGGAGGCTTCCACTGTTCCCCTTCTCTCGCTCCCTCTACGGGCCTCCCTGTCTCCCTTTTCTCACGCTCAGACGAAAATCACAATTGCGAAAAGCCCCGGCTGCTCAGGCAGCGATGGAGAAACCAAGGGCTCAGGCCCGCAGTGGCGGTATCCCCTTCCCAGAGGTGGAAATATTAGAGAAATTGAGAGAGTGCAACCGATTCTCCTTCCGCGTAAAAGTGCAAATCAAGGCTGTCAAATGAAACCGGGACGACTGACTGAATCATTTCTCTAAGCGGATTATTAAATTCACAAAGGAGAAAAAATAATTGAAATAACTATTATTGGAGACTTCCTGCCGACTTGGCTGCTGGCTGCAGCGGCCTGCCTACCCGATTGATTTCCTCCGGCTCGAGCACCCCGGCCTCGCTAGTTTAGACCCTGCGTCAAAGGAGAGCCGCCGCCCGCGGGCCAGCCTTTAATCCCGATTTCGATTCGAGTTTTAGCTCAGTTTCCTGTGCGATATTATCCAAAAATTTACTGGAAAAAATTCTTCTACATTCGCGTGAATCTTCACGCCCGAAAACGCGCGGTTTGTTGCGCAGAATCGGTTTCGATTTTAGGTATTTCCTGGGTCAGTGATCGGCGCCTCAGATCTGATTGGACCAGTGGAGCAATGCAAATAGTACAGGCCGCAGGCAGGGTACTCTCTCCCGATTGGCGCTTCAATTCACTGAAGAAATCTACTTGGGTTAGGTTTGGGCTAAGTGCTGTACGCTCGTATTGGTGCAATGACACTGGGGGCGAGTGGCTCGGCGGTCTAGCGCGTCTGCCTTGTGTGCCACTGGTCCAGGTTCGACCCCGCGTTTTAGGTTGACTTTTTTCCTAGCTCGGTTTCGTGTGCAGGGTCACATTAATTTAGGGCCTTGTTGGGCTATGGGCCAGTTGTGCAATTTACGCCTATGAGGGCAACCCCCCAAGGCGTGACTGGGTGCCGGCCTGTGTGTGTCTATGCCTGCATACCGTATTTAGTGTGCCTGAACGCGCTTCAGGAGTCAGCGCAATGGACAGTCATGCCCAGTCGCTGGTTGTGGGACGATGTCGCTTTAAGCGTCAAAGTGCCTACAGCCCTCCGACAGATTTATTATTATATTATTAGGTATTTCCTGGGTCAGTGATCGGCGCCTCAGATCTGATTGGACCAGTGGAGCAATGCAAATAGTACATGCCGCAGGGTACTCACTCCGGATAAGCGCGAACATTTTTCAGCTGCGTCTGCAGCAGGGCGCAAGTCCGCAGATCGCTGGTGTTGACTGCGCGTCGGCGGAACACCTTCCGGGTGGCCATCCGGTCGTCGGTGCCGCTGCTGCCGCCGAATTCGCTGGCAGCTCCGAAGCTGGACGCGGTGGCTGCGGCTGTGACGGAGGTGCGCTGCAGACCGCCGAGCATGGTGGTGCCAGCGGGTGCACCAGCGGCTGGCCTCATTGCTATTCCGCCTCGGCAGCCTCCGCCACCACTGCTGTCCAAGTCGACTTGAACGCCGTTGTCTTTGTCAACGCGGCTGACTGAGCTGCTGCTCCTTCGACTAATGTCGCTGCTGCGACGCCGCAGTCAACTAGCGTTGGACGAACCGAACCCGGAAGTCGCCTGCGGGATGGCAGAAAAATTTTGTCAGGTCAGCCCTCGAAAACAAATAGGGCTAAAGAATATTTTCTCCGTAGCGTGTCCGACGGTGTATTACCTATATTTATTAATTTTCCCTTTTTCTTATTTTCCCATTCGTCACACATTTTATAGGAACAGAAAATTCAGAAAATACTTTTTTTCAATCGATTCATTGAAATATTTGGTACAAACATTTCAACTCAAAGTAGCACAAGAACCAACTCGCTTCTCTACAACTAGTTTTTTGTGCGCTAGCTTCCTCAATTTCGCTGTCAGCTGGTCGGGTATTTAGAATCCTGTAGCCCTCTGTTCAACCCGCTCAGAACTGAGCAGTATTTTCGCGTAATTCAGCGAGTCTACGAGTGGGAATACGCCAGTTTGCTAAGTTTGGGTGGGACAGAGTTTGCACTGCAACTGCGGCAAGACTGAAAGAAGAGTTAGCAAAGGAGAAAGCGAAACTATGAAAGACCGGAGCCGCTCAAATGAGTTGCGAATGCGGCCTGCGGCGGGCATATTTCCCATGCAAACAATCCCCAGCGGCCTGAGCAAGTGGCCGGCCAACCCGCGGAATAATAATTGCACCCAGAGAGAGCGGAGCGCCGCCAGACGCACTCATCGTCACACAATATCAATCCCACCGCTCTGGAGAAGAAGAGGAACAGGCCAAAATATTGGCAATAATAGGGAGATAGGGCAAAGCCGAGCCAATCTGTGTCCTCAGTCATGCATGCGGGACGGAGGGAAAAATAAATTCACAACAGTTTTTATAACCAACATCTCTTCCTCTTCTCCAGTCTATTTCCAGCGCCTCTCATTTACTGAGCCGAAGCAGCGAGCAAGGATGAATGCTGGGCGCGGCCTAGCGAAACTGGGACTGCTGCAAAAATTTAGGTAGCAGAGAAAACCAGCAACTGCGAGTATGAGCTGCAGCTTCCGTCACTAACATCCTCTTTTCTCTGTACTGACTGCCCCGAATTCCTTTCGCATGCCTACCTTGGCCCGCTAGTTTGATCAGTAATTGCATTTTGCACGCCGCACTCAAAACCTTGAGTAGGAGGCCCACGTGGGAGAATCAGGGAGAAAGAGGCGGAGATGCTGAGAGACAGCTAAAAGCTGCTTTCCTTCAGTTAGAAACGACAAACCTGCGGCCCATTCTTAGGAAAAAAATCGGGAGCGTAGCAACTAAGGTCTCCAGTCCTCCCCAGTCCCGGACCTCCGTTTCCTTCCCGTTGCCGGGCGAATTGTTCCAGGACGCTGCGGCTCGCGATTAGAAGAACTCAACGAAGCCGGGCGCGCAGCAACCAACTCGCCAGCTTCGAATTGGCGCCGCCAACTCCCCAGAGCCTGGCCAAGAAAGTTGCTGCTCAATCGGACTGCCCACCCGCCTCGCTCCTGACAAACACGCCCGTTGGTTTGCCACTGCACTTTCCCGAATACTAGCCATCCCTAACCCTTGGCCGACTTTTTTTTCTACGGCGAGCACTTAGCGTTTTGCTCGGGATTTTCGGAGCAATGCGATGGGGGGAGAAAGAACTCATAAATCGTGCCCCGAGGATGTAGAAGAATTTCTTAGAAATGAATAGCAGCTAAACGAGGCATTATCAATCTGTGCTTCCCAAAAACCACCCACTAAGGCAGGGTTTGTAGAACACGCGATCAAAACTTTTTAGTGCTTGGCCCTGGATTTCAGAACGGGTAAATTAGCCGAGTGAATAATGGACATTGTTTCAGTCTCTAGGACTTCAATGTCTGGAACGAATATTCTCTTGCTGTATCGGGGTTGGTACGCAGCAACTCAAGGTTGGTGTTGTAAGGGGGGATTCACAGTACCAAAACTTCACAACGGCGAAAAGTTTAGCCAGAGCTTAGCTTAATGTAGCTTCATGTAGCTTTTCAGCTTTGTGAAGTTTCGATGCTATGAAGTTTCGGTGTTATGAAGTTTCGGTGATATGAAGTTTCGGTGATATGAAGTTTCGGTGTTATGAAGTTTCGGTGTTATGAAGTTTCGGTGTTATGAAGTTTCGGTGTTACGAAGTTTCGGTGTTATGAAGTTTCGGTGTTATGAAAGAAAGTGCTTTTCGGCGTTGCGAAATTTCGTTGTTGTGATAGCAAACCATTATTGTAAGTACTTGTGATAGCTACAGACAATTCTCATGCTAAAATTCGGGCCAAAAAGTTTATTTAAAAGAATTTGCCCGAGTAACTTTTTTTAAAAGGTTGTTAAAGGCAGTTTGATTGAAACACGTAAATTCTAGGCTCCCTCGGAAGTGCATGGCCCATTCAGTTCAAACCAGCTCGTTCCTATTATCTAAAATCGCATTCGGCTGAATTCATAACCACCCGGACGTCCCTTCTTGTTCGCATCAGTTGATCAGATTGAGAGGCTGGGGGAGGGGGAAGTCGTTTTCTAGCTCCCCGGAGCAGCCGCCTCGCGCAGCCGCATTCACAAATCTCAGAGACGTTAAATGCACAGAGAGACACTGAAAAGGGGACTGAAAAGACGGATAGTACAAGCAATTTATAGACACATTCGATGCCTGACGCTCTATTTGCCCAATAAACATGCCTCACCGGTCCAGCTCGGGAGGCCCCTCAGGCCTCTCCTTAAAGCTGACAGAGCCCAGATAGAGAATAAACTATTTGCCCACCAGCCGGGCTGAGCCCCGGTTTTAAGAGCGTCCTTGCAGCATCTGCTTCTGCTCAGCTGGGCTGCTGGCAGACAGGCGAACTGCCTCTTCAGTTCATTCTCCTTTATTCTCAGTCAGACCCGCTCTCCCAGCCTACCACCGAGCTGGCTGCAATACCCGGCCCTGCGCAGGTGGATCATCGCCTTTTTTTGGCCATGCTTGCATCTGCTTTCGGCCTTGGTGCTCATCCTTCATCGTTTCAGCTCGCGCCCAGTCTTCCCATCTCTCTCAGCCCGTCTCCCGTCATTGCTTGCACAGCCGCGGCTCTCATCTGCATGCTTCTATTATTATTGGGTAGTCGCGAGGAGAAACCCCCCCTCCCACTGCCTGCGGCGCCGCCTCAGCCTCATATTTATTTTGCAGCATTATTGTAACAGGACGGCAGGTGACAAGCGGATGCGGATCTTAGCTCGGGATTATCAATTTTGCGATCCTCGCGCCTGCAGGTGGTGACTGTTTCTAGGTTGTTCGCTTGAAAAAATACTAATGTCAACAGTTGGCCGAGGCCTCTAAAGCATTATGCGGATTTCCTGCAATTTTGGTACTCGGGGTCCGTGTAGTTGACAAGCTCACTCTGGTTATTTTTGGATAGCCTCTGTGACATTTGGTTAGCGGGCGCTCGCGAGCAAATGAGAACTTCATGGAGCCGGTTGTTTATCACACAGAGTTGCTTTGTGAAGCATTTTGAAGGCAATAGGCTTAGTGGCTGGACCCTACGGAGGAGTTGCAGCCTAGTTGCTAGGGCGTCTGCTTTATGACCGGAAGGTCGTGGGCTCGAGTCCCAAATCTAGGAAACAGTTTTCGCTTCTGAGTAAGACACCTAATCGAGCGGCCGCTCCATCCGTCAGGACTGAGCAGCTGTACACAGCACTCGCTTCGGCTGTGCTATTGGCTGTACATCCGTTCGAAAGTTAAGTTGTTCAATTTTTTTCTTCTATACGACAATATTTTGTTCTGAAGCTTAATAGTCTGTGAAGTGTTTGTGACTAAAAAGGAGGATGTCCGCATCGTATTAAACGTCCGTGATGTCCTAGTTGTTCATTTCGTACCGCTGTGTGACGACTCAAAGCGCTCAGAGCTTGCATAATTCAGCGCGTCATTTGCACACGGTGTCGCCTGCGAGTTCCGTTCTGCCGAGTCTGCACTGATAAAATCTGACAATCTGAACAAGCGCTATTTTTCCAGGGGCTCCGGGTTTGACGCCAGGTCTGGGCGAGACATGGGGCATTCGAAAACCTGGAATATCATAATTCTATCCCTGCAGTTGCAGTTAAGCTAGTGATGTAAGCGGTAGGAATTATTCCCACAGTGGAATTTTCCAGGCCTCAATTTTCCGATGCCTTTGTCACTGCACTGCATGGCCGACCGCTGCACACTGGCGAAAAATTTCCCCTCGAAGACATCCCATCACTTGTTTGATCCCTTGCCGACTAATTTTCCTCACTCTTTTGATTCCCAGCGTCCAACCCGGCCTAATCTAGTTTGTTCGGCCGCTCTGCCATCCCAGACTCTTTTGTTGCCAGCCAGTTGATGCTGGGCAATAATGCGACGGGCCTTTGAGCTGCCTGCTCGGCTCTCTCCATGTCTTCCCGGCTTGTCGGAGAGATCCAATGACACAAAGGAGGCGGCGGTAGGCGGGCAGGGGAAGTCCAGTCTCCGTGTCCTAATCAGGTTACCGAGCTGCGCTGAGCAAGGCAAATAGCTTTCGATCCGATGGAAAAATGGCTGCATTAAGGCAATTAACCGGATCAGAAGTTGCTGCGGCCGCTCACCTGTGCCACGAGCCATTCGACTGGAAAATTTACCTGGACCGGCTTTTGAGTCGGGCGCTACCCTAGCTGCTAGCTACGATCCCAGTTGTCATTTATTCTCCTAGCATTTGAACTCAAAGCTTTCAGCTTGATCAGTCGGACAGAAATTGAAAAATAAAATTTTCAAGAAATTCAATCCGACGGAGCGTGTCAGCCGTGTTTGTTCCACTAATTTCCGATTCGCTAGCGACTATCAAAATAGGGCACTGAAAGATAATATTGAACAATGAAAAATAGATGGCTGCCAAAGGCAGGGGGGAGGCGGCCGCCGCGGGAGAAAGCTCAATAAAGCCGGGGAAGGACCGGAAATTAAATCTCTGCGCGGTTGCCAAGGTAAGCCGGGCAGGCAGGCAGTGCAAAAGCATCGGCATTTTCTCCTTTAGGCCGCGTCCGCCGACCGTCTTCGGGCTTTCAAGGACAGAAGCGAGGCGGGAATTCAGCAAGGAGGCCGGGCCGGGGGGTTGGGAGACTTCCCTGACAGAATTTGAAGTGGCGGTTAAGGAGAGGAGAAGGCGGGGAGGAAACGGGCTCAATGAGTCGCTGGCCCCGCATGTCTGCCTGGCCGCTGCAGTTGCAGTTGCACTCTTCAACATTTGCAGCTTTTTAATAAACATTTCTTCGTTTGACGCGTAGCATTCAATTTTCCACGAGATTCGTATGTCTTGTGTCAGTCAGAGTCAGAGTCAGTCGCACAGGTCTGCCGATTTGCGTTGAATGTCGGTCTCAAGTAGGGGTCCCGAGGTAGACGCCTTCTGACTATCTGGATCTACTACTTGTCACTCTCGTATTTTAGATCGATTGCTATGATTTATGAGTCGGACGTACTTGTTATTGTACATCGAGACAAGCGATCAGGAAGTACTGCAGATTACTTTGGTCTATTTGTGTCAGAAAATTATGCGGTTAAGTCAATAATATTCCTCATAAAAATGCTCAAATATTACCCCATTAAAGAGCAACCCCGGACTTACATTCGAACACAAAGCGTCGCAAAGTGTTGGCCTGTCAGTCCCAGCTGCCGAGTCAATTCTCAAAAGTGAAAGCAGTCCTGCCTGTGGAAAATTCAGACGGCTGTTTTTGCCGATGCTCAACTTGTTGCCCTCCTGCTGCTTTGTCGGAATTTGTTTTATCTGCTATTTTGATTTTCCTGTTTTGCCGCCTGTCCGTTCCTTGTCAGATTATTGATTCGGGGTGATGCGGATTGCTGCTGAGGCCAGCTGGATTTCTGGCCTGGATTTGAGCCTGCAAAATCGCGAGGTGCCAAAGTCCCGGAAGCGTATTTTTAGCGGCTAGCGGCAGGCCCGAGAGAAGCTGGTTTGGCGAGGGAAAGAATTGTCAAGGTGGGTGCATTTCTAATCCCCGAAATCGGCTTGCTTCTTAGAGACGACTCGCTTTGTTGCTTTCTGTAGCCGCTGCTATTGGCTGGAAGTGGAGGCCCAATTGCTCGGTGCCGCTTGCTGAAGGCTTGCTGTAATTCAGCCTAATGGAGTAGCTGAGTTAAATCTGCATTCAGTGGCTAATACAAGAGTACGCGTAGATAGATAGATAGATAGATAGATAGATAGATAGATAGATAGATAGATAGATAGATAGATAGATAGATAGATAGATAGATAGATAAATAGATAGATAGATAGATAGATAGATAGATAGATAGATAGATAGATAGATAGATAAATAGATAGATAGATAGATAGATAGATAGATAGATAGATAGATAGATAGATAGATAGATAGATAGATAGATAGATAGATAGATAGATAGATAGATAGATAGATAGATAGATAGATAGATAGATAGATAGATAGATAGATAGATAGATAGATAGATAGATAGATAGATAGATAGATAGATAGATAGATAGATAGATAGATAGATAGATAGATAGATAGATAGATAGATAGATAGATAGATAGATAGATAGATAGATAGATAGATAGATAGATAGATAGATAGATAGATAGATAGATAGATAGATAGATAGATAGATAGATAGATAGATAGATAGATAGATAGATAGATAGATAGATAGATAGATAGATAGATAGATAGATAGATAGATAGATAGATAGATAGATAGATAGATAGATAGATAGATAGATAGATAGATAGATAGATAGATAGATAGATAGATAGATAGATAGATAGATAGATAGATAGATAGATAGATAGATAGATAGATAGATAGATAGATAGATAGATAGATAGATAGATAGATAGATAGATAGATAGATAGATAGATAGATAGATAGATAGATAGATAGATAGATAGATAGATAGATAGATAGATAGATAGATAGATAGATAGATAGATAGATAGATAGATAGATAGATAGATAGATAGATAGATAGATAGATAGATAGATAGATAGATAGATAGATAGATAGATAGATAGATAGATAGATAGATAGATAGATAGATAGATAGATAGATAGATAGATAGATAGATAGATAGATAGATAGATAGATAGATAGATAGATAGATAGATAGATAGATAGATAGATAGATAGATAGATAGATAGATAGATAGATAGATAGATAGATAGATAGATAGATAGATAGATAGATAGATAGATAGATAGATAGATAGATAGATAGATAGATAGATAGATAGATAGATAGATAGATAGATAGATAGATAGATAGATAGATAGATAGATAGATAGATAGATAGATAGATAGATAGATAGATAGATAGATAGATAGATAGATAGATAGATAGATAGATAGATAGATAGATAGATAGATAGATAGATAGATAGATAGATAGATAGATAGATAGATAGATAGATAGATAGATAGATAGATAGATAGATAGATAGATAGATAGATAGATAGATAGATAGATAGATAGATAGATAGATAGATAGATAGATAGATAGATAGATAGATAGATAGATAGATAGATAGATAGATAGATAGATAGATAGATAGATAGATAGATAGATAGATAGATAGATAGATAGATAGATAGATAGATAGATAGATAGATAGATAGATAGATAGATAGATAGATAGATAGATAGATAGATAGATAGATAGATAGATAGATAGATAGATAGATAGATAGATAGATAGATAGATAGATAGATAGATAGATAGATAGATAGATAGATAGATAGATAGATAGATAGATAGATAGATAGATAGATAGATAGATAGATAGATAGATAGATAGATAGATAGATAGATAGATAGATAGATAGATAGATAGATAGATAGATAGATAGATAGATAGATAGATAGATAGATAGATAGATAGATAGATAGATAGATAGATAGATAGATAGATAGATAGATAGATAGATAGATAGATAGATAGATAGATAGATAGATAGATAGATAGATAGATAGATAGATAGATAGATAGATAGATAGATAGATAGATAGATAGATAGATAGATAGATAGATAGATAGATAGATAGATAGATAGATAGATAGATAGATAGATAGATAGATAGATAGATAGATAGATAGATAGATAGATAGATAGATAGATAGATAGATAGATAGATAGATAGATAGATAGATAGATAGATAGATAGATAGATAGATAGATAGATAGATAGATAGATAGATAGATAGATAGATAGATAGATAGATAGATAGATAGATAGATAGATAGATAGATAGATAGATAGATAGATAGATAGATAGATAGATAGATAGATAGATAGATAGATAGATAGATAGATAGATAGATAGATAGATAGATAGATAGATAGATAGATAGATAGATAGATAGATAGATAGATAGATAGATAGATAGATAGATAGATAGATAGATAGATAGATAGATAGATAGATAGATAGATAGATAGATAGATAGATAGATAGATAGATAGATAGATAGATAGATAGATAGATAGATAGATAGATAGATAGATAGATAGATAGATAGATAGATAGATAGATAGATAGATAGATAGATAGATAGATAGATAGATAGATAGATAGATAGATAGATAGATAGATAGATAGATAGATAGATAGATAGATAGATAGATAGATAGATAGATAGATAGATAGATAGATAGATAGATAGATAGATAGATAGATAGATAGATAGATAGATAGATAGATAGATAGATAGATAGATAGCTAGATAGATAGATAGATAGATAGATAGATAGATAGATAGATAGATAGATAGATAGATAGATAGATAGATAGATAGATAGATAGATAGATAGATAGATAGATAGATAGATAGATATAGATGGATAGGTATAGATAGATAGATTGATTGATTGATAGATCACAGTGCCTCATCAGCACACAATGGGCCTTTCCGTGTCTATTTCATTGTCATTTAATTTCCTTAAATTTCAAAGAATCATATTTAAATTAATGCATGCCGGGCTTAGCAGCTATAAGCTACCAGATAATCACCTCCCAAATAATGCGATTCATTTCCCTCCAACTGCTAATTCCTTCCTCCTGTCTTTGTTTTTTCATCATCCGTCTCATTTCGCACGTGTTTAATCCATAAATCTGTTGATGGCCCAAAGAATTAACGGATTTGCCCAGCTGCATTCATCATTTTCCCATTAGATTTCGAATCTCAAACCGAGTCTTTCAAGGATTTTCCTAGAGTTTGTCCCACCTCGAATTTCGAGGCCTATTCTCCCAGTCCTGTAAAAAAGAAATATGAGGGAGCCACTGAGTGTAAGAAACTCACGAGAGCCACTCTGGTACCAGGCAAGCTGGTGGAGAATGCAGGAGGGAAGCTGGTGGAGAATGCAGGAGAGGGAAGCTGATGGAGAATGCAGGAGAGGGAAGCTGATGGAGAATGCAGGAGAGGGAAGCTGATGGAGAATGCAGGAGAGGGAAGCTGGTGGAGAATGCAGGAGAGGGAAGCTGATGAAGAATGCAGGAGAGGGAAGCTGATGGAGAATGAAGGAGAGGGAAGCTGGTGGAGAATGCAGGAGAGGGAAGCTGATGGAAAATGCAGGAGAGGGAAGCTGATGGAGAATGCAGGAGAGGGAAGCTGGTGGAGAATGCAGGAGAGGGAAGCTGGTGGAGAATGCAGGAGAGGGAAGCTGGTGGAGAATGCAGGAGAGGGAAGCTGATGGAGAATGCAGGAGAGGGAAGCTGGTGGAGAATGCAGGAGAGGGAAGCTGATGGAGAATGCAGGAGGGAAGCTGATGGAGAATGCAGGAGAGGGAAGCTGATGGAGAATGCAGGAGAGGGAAGCTGATGGAGAATGCAGGAGAGGGAAGCTGATGGAGAATGCAGGAGAGGGAAGCTGATGGAGAATGCAGGAGAGGGAAGCTGGTGGAGAATGCAGGAGAGGGAAGCTGATGGAGAATGCAGGAGAGGGAAGCTGATGGAGAATGCAGGAGAGGCAAGCTGGTGGAGAATGCAGGAGAGGGAAGCTGGTGGAGAATGCAGGAGAGGGAAGCTGGTGGAGAATGCAGGAGAGGGAAGCTGGTGGAGAATGCAGGAGAGGGAAGCTGATGGAGAATGCAGGAGAGGGAAGCTGGTGGAGAATGCAGGAGGGAAGCTGATGGAGAATGCAGGAGAGGGAAGCTGATGGAGAATGCAGGAGAGGGAAGCTGGTGGAGAATGCAGGAGAGGGAAGCTGATGGAGAATGCAGGGGAGGGAAGCTGATGGAGAATGCAGGAGAGGCAAGCTGGTGGAGAATGCAGGGGAGGGAAGCTGGTGGAGAATGCAGGGGAGGGAAGCTGGTGGAGAATGCAGGAGAGGCAAGCTGGTGGAGAATGCAGGAGAGGCAAGCTGGTGGAGAATGCAGGGGAGGGAAGCTGATGGAGAATGCAGGAGAGGGAAGCTGGTGGAGAATGTCATGCAGGGAATGACAATGTCAAGATATCAACGGCTGTATTTTAATAAGTCATGGCAGTATATAGCTAACTGATATAGTAATAATTACAAGCGTAGTGCTAAAAGTGCAAACGCATTAAGTAAGATTGCACACCTATTTTGCTATTCGAAAGCTATCTTCTCGTCCTCGAAGTTTTATTGATTAAACTTATCGGCCTAATTACTGAGCAAAAAGAAGCAGTGAGCGAGGAATTTGTAATCCACAATTCAATATTGGCTGGTCAATATTGGCCCCCCACTGCAATGGTGCGGCTGGTGCTGAACCAAGAAGCCCCCCGTGTCCATGGCTCGCCCGTTCCCTAATTTAATCAGCCCTTGGTCAACACGGCTCCCAGTCTCCGAGCCTGAGGGAAGACTTCTGGGTAATTATGCCGCGAGTAACTGCGTATTCGACTCGTATTAATTACTCGGAGGCTGAGGACGCAGATGCAGGTGCCGGCTGCATTTGGTGGATACGGAGGATATTACTCCGGCTGGGAGTGTTTGCTCAGCGTTTACAGAATCCCGAACTCGGAATAGAATTGAAAGGAATCAGAGCTGGCACTCCTTCAGTCACTCCATAGCTACAGCTGGAATCAGAGCTGGCACTCCTTCAGTCACTCCATAGCTACAGCTGGAATCAGAGCTGGCACTCCTTCAGTCACTCCATAGCTACAGCTGGAATCAGAGCTGGCACTCCTTCAGTCACTCCATAGCTACAGCTGGAATCAGAGCTGGCACTCCTTCAGTCACTCCATAGCTACAGCTGGAATCAGAGCTGGCACTCCTTCAGTCACTCCATAGCTACAGCTGGAATCAGAGCTGGCACTCCTTCAGTCACTCCATAGCTACAGCTGGAATCAGAGCTGGCACTCCTTCAGTCACTCCATAGCTACAGCTGGAATCAGAGCTGGCACTCCTTCAGTCACTCCATAGCTACAGCTGGAATCAGAGCTGGCACTCCTTCAGTCACTCCATAGCTACAGCTGGAATCAGAGCTGGCACTCCTTCAGTCACTCCATAGCTACAGCTGGAATCAGAGCTGGCACACCTTCAGTTACCCTGTAGCCACAGCTGTCACTTTACCAGTCACTTCTTATTGACAAAAATCTTCTGCTTTTAGACAGACTTGCTGACGTCAAAAAAGTGCATACAAAATCTTAGCTGATTGATTTGTCCTGTCACTCTACACAAAATCTCCCGACCCCCGCGCAATTTGAATTCCTCGGCGCAGCTGCTCAAACTCGCAGCCGAGCACTTAGTCGGTTTTAGCGGGCAGACTGTTGAACAATGCGGAATCAGAGCTCTTGTTTACTCAACCTTGAAATCCTTGGCGCAGCGGAGCACACTGGGACGCGGATCTGAATCTAACGGATTGACAATGGGGGGGGGGGGGGCTGCCCCAGCTCGCACTTGTGGAAGAACGGCCCCGGCTGCCAATTGTTTGATGGCCCTGGCAGGCCAATAAATTTTCTAAGCCAGACGCGACAAAAAATCCAATTTTCAGATTTTGTTTGCCCCGTCGCGGACTAGAATTACCCCCCCCCCCCCCCCAGAAATGTGCGCAGGGTGAAGGGCTGCTTTTAACTATTAATTTTTTGGGGCAATAGAAGTAGAAAACAATGCAAATGGATCCACGCTGAGCTCAAGTTTGGGCGAGAAATTTCTCTATTGCTAATTAGACCAACAGAAATTCGTCCTTTACAAGGAAACAGACAGCTCAGCTCTAATCGCCCTCCAGGCCAAACACGTCCCGGTCAGCAACTGACAGGTCCGCAAGTCAGCTGACCACTGAAGCTTCATTGGAACCGGGAATTCAGGGTAAAAGAGGGAAGATGGCAGGGGCGGACAGGGCATACAATGAATGGACAATGCAAGGCAAGAAGAGGAAGTCAGTGGCGGCCAAAGCGCTGGGTTGCGACTGCGGCCAGAAATTCGCATTGCTAGTTCCGGTCACGTGGCCTCTGGCCAAGATGCAGCAGCAGAGGAACCATGCATGTTGCTATCGATTGCGCTGAGGAACCTTCGTACCCAGCTAAGCCAAGCATTGTGTGCTGGGTAGTTCTGAGTATCGTTGGGTCCCTGTTTAGGAGATTCGTATCAATCAATCAATCAATCTATCAATCTATCTATCTATCTATCTATCTATCTATCTATCTATCTATCTATCTATCTATCTATCTATCTATCTATCTATCTATCTATCTATCTATCTATCTATCTATCTATCTATCTATCTATCTATCTATCTATCTATCTATCTATCTATCTATCTATCTATCTATCTATCTATCTATCTATCTATCTATCTATCTATCTATCTATCTATCTATCTATCTATCTATCTATCTATCTACCTATCTATCTATCTATCTATCTATCTATCTATCTATCTATCTATCTATCTATCTATCTATCTATCTATCTATCTATCTATCTATCTATCTATCTATCTATCTATCTATCTATCTATCTATCTATCTATCTATCTATCTATCTATCTATCTATCTATCTATCTATCTATCTATCTATCTATCTATCTATCTATCTATCTATCTATCTATCTATCTATCTATCTATCTATCTATCTATCTATCTATCTATCTATCTATCTATCTATCTATCTATCTATCTATCTATCTATCTATCTATCTATCTATCTATCTATCTATCTATCTATCTATCTATCTATCTATCTATCTATCTATCTATCTATCTATCTATCTATCTATCTATCTATCTATCTATCTATCTATCTATCTATCTATCTATCTATCTATCTATCTATCTATCTATCTATCTATCTATCTATCTATCTATCTATCTATCTATCTATCTATCTATCTATCTATCTATCTATCTATCTATCTATCTATCTATCTATCTATCTATCTATCTATCTATCTATCTATCTATCTATCTATCTATCTATCTATCTATCTATCTATCTATCTATCTATCTATCTATCTATCTATCTATCTATCTATCTATCTATCTATCTATCTATCTATCTATCTATCTATCTATCTATCTATCTATCTATCTATCTATCTATCTATCTATCTATCTATCTATCTATCTATCTATCTATCTATCTATCTATCTATCTATCTATCTATCTATCTATCTATCTATCTATCTATCTATCTATCTATCTATCTATCTATCTATCTATCTATCTATCTATCTATCTATCTATCTATCTATCTATCTATCTATCTATCTATCTATCTATCTATCTATCTATCTATCTATCTATCTATCTATCTATCTATCTATCTATCTATCTATCTATCTATCTATCTATCTATCTATCTATCTATCTATCTATCTATCTATCTATCTATCTATCTATCTATCTATCTATCTATCTATCTATCTATCTATCTATCTATCTATCTATCTATCTATCTATCTATCTATCTATCTATCTATCTATCTATCTATCTATCTATCTATCTATCTATCTATCTATCTATCTATCTATCTATCTATCTATCTATCTATCTATCTATCTATCTATCTATCTATCTATCTATCTATCTATCTATCTATCTATCTAGGAGCCGTGTTGACCAAGGGCTGATTAAATTAGGGAACGGGCGAGCCATGGACACGGGGGGCTTCTTGGTTCAGCACCAGCCGCACCATTGCAGTGGGGGGCCAATATTGACCAGCCAATATTGAAATCTATCAAATTCCTCGCTCACTGCTTCTTTTTGCTCAGTAATTAGGCCGATAAGTTTAATCAATAAAACTTCGAGGACGAGAAGATAGCTTTCGAATAGCAAAATAGGTGTGCAATCTTACTTAATGCGTTTGCACTTTTAGCACTACGCTTGTAATTATTACTATATCAGTTAGCTATATACTGCCATGACTTATTAAAATACAGCCGTTGATATCTTGACATTGTCATTCCCTGCATGACATTCTCCACCAGCTTCCCTCTCCTGCATTCTCCATCAGCTTCCCTCCCCTGCATTCTCCACCAGCTTGCCTCTCCTGCATTCTCCACCAGCTTGCCTCTCCTGCATTCTCCACCAGCTTCCCTCCCCTGCATTCTCCACCAGCTTCCCTCCCCTGCATTCTCCACCAGCTTGCCTCTCCTGCATTCTCCATCAGCTTCCCTCTCCTGCATTCTCCATCAGCTTCCCTCTCCTGCATTCTCCACCAGCTTCCCTCTCCTGCATTCTCCATCAGCTTCCCTCTCCTGCATTCTCCATCAGCTTCCCTCTCCTGCATTCTCCATCAGCTTCCCTCTCCTGCATTCTCCATCAGCTTCCCTCCTGCATTCTCCACCAGCTTCCCTCTCCTGCATTCTCCATCAGCTTCCCTCTCCTGCATTCTCCACCAGCTTCCCTCTCCTGCATTCTCCACCAGCTTCCCTCTCCTGCATTCTCCACCAGCTTCCCTCTCCTGCATTCTCCACCAGCTTGCCTCTCCTGCATTCTCCATCAGCTTCCCTCTCCTGCATTCTCCATCAGCTTCCCTCTCCTGCATTCTCCACCAGCTTCCCTCTCCTGCATTCTCCATCAGCTTCCCTCTCCTGCATTCTCCATCAGCTTCCCTCTCCTGCATTCTCCATCAGCTTCCCTCTCCTGCATTCTCCATCAGCTTCCCTCTCCTGCATTCTCCATCAGCTTCCCTCCTGCATTCTCCATCAGCTTCCCTCTCCTGCATTCTCCACCAGCTTCCCTCTCCTGCATTCTCCACCAGCTTCCCTCTCCTGCATTCTCCATCAGCTTCCCTCTCCTGCATTCTCCATCAGCTTCCCTCTCCTGCATTCTCCACCAGCTTCCCTCTCCTGCATTCTCCATCAGCTTCCCTCTCCTGCATTCTCCATCAGCTTCCCTCTCCTGCATTCTCCACCAGCTTCCCTCTCCTGCATTCTCCATCAGCTTCCCTCTCCTGCATTCTCCATCAGCTTCCCTCTCCTGCATTCTCCACCAGCTTCCCTCTCCTGCATTCTCCATCAGCTTCCCTCTCCTGCATTCTCCACCAGCTTCCCTCCTGCATTCTCCACCAGCTTGCCTGGTACCAGAGTGGCTCTCGTGAGTTTCTTACACTCAGTGGCTCCCTCATATTTCTTTTTTACAGGACTGGGAGAATAGGCCTCGAAATTCGAGGTGGGACAAACTCTAGGAAAATCCTTGAAAGACTCGGTTTGAGATTCGAAATCTAATGGGAAAATGATGAATGCAGCTGGGCAAATCCGTTAATTCTTTGGGCCATCAACAGATTTATGGATTAAACACGTGCGAAATGAGACGGATGATGAAAAAACAAAGACAGGAGGAAGGAATTAGCAGTTGGAGGGAAATGAATCGCATTATTTGGGAGGTGATTATCTGGTAGCTTATAGCTGCTAAGCCCGGCATGCATTAATTTAAATATGATTCTTTGAAATTTAAGGAAATTAAATGACAATGAAATAGACACGGAAAGGCCCATTGTGTGCTGATGAGGCACTGTGATCTATCAATCAATCAATCTATCTATCTATACCTATCCATCTATATCTATCTATCTATCTATCTATCTATCTATCTATCTATCTATCTATCTATCTATCTATCTATCTATCTATCTATCTATCTATCTATCTATCTATCTATCTATCTATCTATCTATCTATCTATCTATCTATCTATCTATCTATCTATCTATCTATCTATCTATCTATCTATCTATCTATCTATCTATCTATCTATCTATCTATCTATCTATCTATCTATCTATCTATCTATCTATCTATCTATCTATCTATCTATCTATCTATCTATCTATCTATCTATCTATCTATCTATCTATCTATCTATCTATCTATCTATCTATCTATCTATCTATCTATCTATCTATCTATCTATCTATCTATCTATCTATCTATCTATCTATCTATCTATCTATCTATCTATCTATCTATCTATCTATCTATCTATCTATCTATCTATCTATCTATCTATCTATCTATCTATCTATCTATCTATCTATCTATCTATCTATCTATCTATCTATCTATCTATCTATCTATCTATCTATCTATCTATCTATCTATCTATCTATCTATCTATCTATCTATCTATCTATCTATCTATCTATCTATCTATCTATCTATCTATCTATCTATCTATCTATCTATCTATCTATCTATCTATCTATCTATCTATCTATCTATCTATCTATCTATCTATCTATCTATCTATCTATCTATCTATCTATCTATCTATCTATCTATCTATCTATCTATCTATCTATCTATCTATCTATCTATCTATCTATCTATCTATCTATCTATCTATCTATCTATCTATCTATCTATCTATCTATCTATCTATCTATCTATCTATCTATCTATCTATCTATCTATCTATCTATCTATCTATCTATCTATCTATCTATCTATCTATCTATCTATCTATCTATCTATCTATCTATCTATCTATCTATCTATCTATCTATCTATCTATCTATCTATCTATCTATCTATCTATCTATCTATCTATCTATCTATCTATCTATCTATCTATCTATCTATCTATCTATCTATCTATCTATCTATCTATCTATCTATCTATCTATCTATCTATCTATCTATCTATCTATCTATCTATCTATCTATCTATCTATCTATCTATCTATCTATCTATCTATCTATCTATCTATCTATCTATCTATCTATCTATCTATCTATCTATCTATCTATCTATCTATCTATCTATCTATCTATCTATCTATCTATCTATCTATCTATCTATCTATCTATCTATCTATCTATCTATCTATCTATCTATCTATCTATCTATCTATCTATCTATCTATCTATCTATCTATCTATCTATCTATCTATCTATCTATCTATCTATCTATCTATCTATCTATCTATCTATCTATCTATCTATCTATCTATCTATCTATCTATCTATCTATCTATCTATCTATCTATCTATCTATCTATCTATCTATCTATCTATCTATCTATCTATCTATCTATCTATCTATCTATCTATCTATCTATCTATCTATCTATCTATCTATCTATCTATCTATCTATCTATCTATCTATCTATCTATCTATCTATCTATCTATCTATCTATCTATCTATCTATCTATCTATCTATCTATCTATCTATCTATCTATCTATCTATCTATCTATCTATCTATCTATCTATCTATCTATCTATCTATCTATCTATCTATCTATCTATCTATCTATCTATCTATCTATCTATCTATCTATCTATCTATCTATCTATCTATCTATCTATCTATCTATCTATCTATCTATCTATCTATCTATCTATCTATCTATCTATCTATCTATCTATCTATCTATCTATCTATCTATCTATCTATCTATCTATCTATCTATCTATCTATCTATCTATCTATCTATCTATCTATCTATCTATCTATCTATCTATCTATCTATCTATCTATCTATCTATCTATCTATCTATCTATCTATCTATCTATCTATCTATCTATCTATCTATCTATCTATCTATCTATCTATCTATCTATCTATCTATCTATCTATCTATCTATCTATCTATCTATCTATCTATCTATCTATCTATCTATCTATCTATCTATCTATCTATCTATCTATCTATCTATCTATCTATCTATCTATCTATCTATCTATCTATCTATCTATCTATCTATCTATCTATCTATCTATCTATCTATCTATCTATCTATCTATCTATCTATCTATCTATCTATCTATCTATCTATCTATCTATCTATCTATCTATCTATCTATCTATCTATCTATCTATCTATCTATCTATCTATCTATCTATCTATCTATCTATCTATCTATCTATCTATCTATCTATCTATCTATCTATCTATCTATCTATCTATCTATCTATCTATCTATCTATCTATCTATCTATCTATCTATCTATCTATCTATCTATCTATCTATCTATCTATCTATCTATCTATCTATCTATCTATCTATCTATCTATCTATCTATCTATCTATCTATCTATCTATCTATCTATCTATCTATCTATCTATCTATCTATCTATCTATCTATCTATCTATCTATCTATCTATCTATCTATCTATCTATCTATCTATCTATCTATCTATCTATCTATCTATCTATCTATCTATCTATCTATCTATCTATCTATCTATCTATCTATCTATCTATCTATCTATCTATCTATCTATCTATCTATCTATCTATCTATCTATCTATCTATCTATCTATCTATCTATCTATCTATCTATCTATCTATCTATCTATCTATCTATCTATCTATCTATCTATCTATCTATCTATCTATCTATCTATCTATCTATCTATCTATCTATCTATCTATCTATCTATCTATCTATCTATCTATCTATCTATCTATCTATCTATCTATCTATCTATCTATCTATCTATCTATCTATCTATCTATCTATCTATCTATCTATCTATCTATCTATCTATCTATCTATCTATCTATCTATCTATCTATCTATCTATCTATCTATCTATCTATCTATCTATCTATCTATCTATCTATCTATCTATCTATCTATCTATCTATCTATCTATCTATCTATCTATCTATCTATCTATCTATCTATCTATCTATCTATCTATCTATCTATCTATCTATCTATCTATCTATCTATCTATCTATCTATCTATCTATCTATCTATCTATCTATCTATCTATCTATCTATCTATCTATCTATCTATCTATCTATCTATCTATCTATCTATCTATCTATCTATCTATCTATCTATCTATCTATCTATCTATCTATCTATCTATCTATCTATCTATCTATCTATCTATCTATCTATCTATCTATCTATCTATCTATCTATCTATCTATCTATCTATCTATCTATCTATCTATCTATCTATCTATCTATCTATCTATCTATCTATCTATCTATCTATCTATCTATCTATCTATCTATCTATCTATCTATCTATCTATCTATCTATCTATCTATCTATCTATCTATCTATCTATCTATCTATCTATCTATCTATCTATCTATCTATCTATCTATCTATCTATCTATCTATCTATCTATCTATCTATCTATCTATCTATCTATCTATCTATCTATCTATCTATCTATCTATCTATCTATCTATCTATCTATCTATCTATCTATCTATCTATCTATCTATCTATCTATCTATCTATCTATCTATCTATCTATCTATCTATCTATCTATCTATCTATCTATCTATCTATCTATCTATCTATCTATCTATCTATCTATCTATCTATCTATCTATCTATCTATCTATCTATCTATCTATCTATCTATCTATCTATCTATCTATCTATCTATCTATCTATCTATCTATCTATCTATCTATCTATCTATCTATCTATCTATCTATCTATCTATCTATCTATCTATCTATCTATCTATCTATCTATCTATCTATCTATCTATCTATCTATCTATCTATCTATCTATCTATCTATCTATCTATCTATCTATCTATCTATCTATCTATCTATCTATCTATCTATCTATCTATCTATCTATCTATCTATCTATCTATCTATCTATCTATCTATCTATCTATCTATCTATCTATCTATCTATCTATCTATCTATCTATCTATCTATCTATCTATCTATCTATCTATCTATCTATCTATCTATCTATCTATCTATCTATCTATCTATCTATCTATCTATCTATCTATCTATCTATCTATCTATCTATCTATCTATCTATCTATCTATCTATCTATCTATCTATCTATCTATCTATCTATCTATCTATCTATCTATCTATCTATCTATCTATCTATCTATCTATCTATCTATCTATCTATCTATCTATCTATCTATCTATCTATCTATCTATCTATCTATCTATCTATCTATCTATCTATCTATCTATCTATCTATCTATCTATCTATCTATCTATCTATCTATCTATCTATCTATCTATCTATCTATCTATCTATCTATCTATCTATCTATCTATCTATCTATCTATCTATATCTATTTATCAATATCTATTTATCTATCTATACTACTTAGGGACCGCAGATAGCCCCTTTTTGGAGGTGAGGTGGGTGGTCAGGTCTCACCTAATGAGATTTGAGTGAGGTCTCTCCCCCTGAGATCTCACCCCAAAGATTCGAACTCCGACCCAATTCTTCCCCGAGATCGTCCCCCAAGGATTTGAACCAAGGACCTCTATCCCACCTTGAGATTTCCCAAATCCCTCCCTGATTTCAACTCGGTAATTCTTATTATTCGTCCAAATATCACTACTTTTCATTAGTAGTATCTGTATAGTAGGATTACCCCATTTAATTAGCCAACGCGGCAAATATTCGAACCCTGGTACCTCGGACAAAAGGCGGATACGCTGCCATTCAGCCACGGACCATTTAAAGAGTAGGGTGACACTTGTGTGTTTTATTCATGCTAGTTCGGTCGCACCCCTGGCCTATGGTAAGGCCGGGCCCCTCTTACCCTCAGGATGAATCAACACAAAATCAGGATGCAAAATTGATATCGAATTCGGTAGAAGAGATGGTTTATGTTAGAAGTTACGAAATTAGATCTTTACGAAAAGTAGGATTGTTGAGGACAGGCAGAATGAATTATGCATAATGGAGTAGGCGAATGTTAAATTATTGTAATTCTTTTTTTTCCGAGGGGCTTCCTATAGACAATGAGGGAGCTAGTCTCTTGAATGGGACAGCGGTTTGCCATTTACGAAGGCAAGGTGTCTCGAGGACCACCAAGAAATTGAAAAAATCTCTTACCGCGAAAACCTCTCCCAGCATCCCAGCATGTGTGTGTGAGTGTGTGTGTGTGTGTGTGTGTGGCGCGGGTTTGGTTTACAGGACAAAAAACACTATTGTAATTTATTTTTGCAGATGAAAAACGGCCACGTTTAAACTTCAAACACCAAGTTACTGCCGCACTGAATTTCGATCGGCGAAAATAATAAAGTTATCCATTTTGATGCACGAAAATGTTAATTCCATGTATTTTAAATGGGAAAAATATTCCAGTTTTGTTGGCCAAATTACAAAAGGTTATATTTCTTGACGACGAAGTTAATAAAAATGTAGGAAAAAGCCAGTGAATATCAATTAAAATTTCCAATATTTTTTAGCAGTAGATGAAACAGTCTTAAGCAATTGAATACAATTCCTTAATCCTTGCTAATCCTTTCAATTCACTTGCAATAGGGCTCAATTTTATAGCTGCCACATGCAAGCCATGGTAACCAGGACAGGTCAATAATAAAAACAGGATTTAACGATACATATCGGCAGAAAAAATTCATTTTCTAAGCAACAATTTACTTTTAGCCAGGGACAACTAAAACAGTTGTTTTAGTTGTCCCTGCTTTTAGCGAAGTGAGAACATGACCATTACCAGTCCACTCACAGTCTATAGTATGGGGGCAGTATTGGTATTTGTTTCGAAGCTAGTGTTAGAAAGAGAGACCAACAAATTTAGGAGGGAAAGCAATGGTTGTACATCCACTTCCACGAGAGACCCAAAACACTCAAATATTTGGAGTGTAGCGTCTACTCTAGAAGTCCTTGGTTGTTGTCTGATTGCGAGCACTTTTTGATCGGGGGAGGGAGGCTGTTTTTCAAATCGTTGCACCTGACCATGTTCGATGATTTTTTCTGTGGCATAATTGTGGCTCTCCTCGGCCCTCTTCGGCTTCGTTATAATTGAGTGGTTAAGATTCGCTGATGAAGTTTCGGTGTTGTGAAATTGCGACCCGGGGCAAGGCAACTTAAAGTAACCAGGAATGCTTTCTGATTAGTAATTAGTATATTATTTTATTATACTGAACATGGACTTTTCCTAGAAAATGCTTTCAAATTTTTCACTGGACGAAGTAGTCAGTCGGATAATTGAAGAAAATAATTAAAGAAAGTAGAGAATAGAGTGTCATTTTAACAATAAAATTGGCAAGAAGTGCAGCCACCTCCTGATTGCTGGCAATCTGTTGGCTTTACTGTCAGCCTCGCTCGATATTGGCTCATATTTGGACACTCTGTACATGGTGCCCAACGAGTATGCTTTGCAAGCTTGCATTGCTTAGTTAGTCGCTATTTGCACACTGATGTTGAATTCTAAAATAGGCCTTGTCATGATGGCTTCCAGTTAATTCGGCGACAGTCCAATTCGGCTACAACCAATTCGGCGACAAGTCAGTTCGGCGACAGTCAATTCGGCGACAGCGAATAGGGTTCTGCAAGAAATTATTCTGATCGAGAGTTTAATTTGACATTACTTTGTGCAAAAGTGATTATTGTGATCATTTCTTTAAAATTTCTTTGTTTTTGTTTGACTATAATTATACAAACAAGATTTTATATTTGCCAGCAAATTCCGGCTTGTTTGCGTAAAATTATTCTCCAATCTCCGCCTTTATAAATTGGGTTGTTGCAGATGCCCGGGAGTTGTTCTCGGTCTGACAGCGTCCTTGTAAAGGCGGACGCACTGCTCCTTTCCAAGCTCCTAGTGCGTTATCACGTTGCGTACATGTAACTGTAGTTCGAACGAATTCAAAATTAGGCTTTCATTTTCACTTGGACTCAGTGACGTAGCTAGAGGATACAGGGATATGACGTAGCTAGGGGATACGGGGATATGTCCACCCCCAAATGGCGGAAAATTTTGTGGGAGGGTTGAAAGGGGGGGTATTACCATTAAAACAAAGTCAATGTCAAAGTAAATATAATTGGCAAAATTGGCAATGTAAGTGGCAAAAAGGGTAAAAGTGTAGCTAATTGGCGAAGATTTAGAGGAGATTACAAGGAAAATAGGAGGATATCAAGAAGAAATGGTTCGTGGGAGGTTTTTTGGTTCTTTTGTATAGACGGCGCACATCCCCCAAATTTTTTTCCGGCGCACACTGTGCCGCCTACCTGACTATGGGTAACTTCCTGACAAATTAATAAAGTGTTTCAAATCATATGAAATATGCGTTAGGTATATTAACGACGCACAGTATACATTTTCTGTCGCATACATGTACATGTAGCCAGTCAAAAGAATCCTCAAATGATGCGTGAATTTTTTGTGTGTATTCCGCACACACTTCCGCACAACTAAGCAAAGTAGGAATAAACCAACGAATTTTTGGTTATATTAATTTTTAATCTTAGCAAGCTGATGAGTTTTAAAAGGGCTTTTTTGTTAAGTTTTATAATTATACTAAGTGTCGCCGAATTGGTTGTCGCCGAACTGACTTGTCGCCGAATTGGTTGTCGCCGAATTAACCTGTCGCCGAATTGACTGGCACCCGTCATGATATACTATCTAGGTCTACACCAACTCACGATAGCCAGCGCCTAGCTTTGGCAAACTCAATACCAGATACTAAAATTTATTCCAATATTTTCGTATTGATTTTTGCTTGGCTAAAGCCTCATTGAATAGGCTAGCCTAGGGCCTAGTAGCCTATCAGCTATCTTATTCTATCTTAAGTTATTCTAGTGTAGGCCTAGTGGCAATATTAAAGCCTTGGGAAAACCATTTGTGGCAGGCATAGTTTAGTATACTATACTATACAAATATAATTTTCTTAGAAACCAAGTTGTTTCAAATGTATAATAATATATTTTTTATTTATACAAAAAGTACTTTTTGTTTTAAGTGTGAAAAATTATTTGCTTAATACTATAGTTTATTTAAGCAAACTATAGCTAATTTTACTATAAATATAGATGATTTTGGGATTGAATAAATTAATCCTTGTGGACCTCAAGTATTCTTCAAGAGGAAAAAACTAGATTTAAAAGTTTCTGTTTTGGTTATTTTACCTAGCTATTACATAGATTAGAAGCAAGTTATCAAGAGTAAGGGGATGCCTGCTATAGAATAGATAAAAAAGAGAGATTATCTAAGAGCCATAGTCAAGAAGATGGCAAGTGCACGCGGGAATCAATTTATGGAAAAATCCTTGGTGCACGCCAATGGGTGTAAGACCAAAACCGCCACACACCAAAACTGCCACACTGGGGTGGTGCCAGAGGGTTAGAAAAGAGGAAAGTTATAGGCATATTCCCATTGGCCAGCTAACATGGGGGGGTTGAATGGGCAGCCCTTGAATGAGAGGTAAGGGTATGAGCCGTTGTTAATGAAATTTTGAGTTTTATTTGTACGCATTCGTAGGTTAATACTCTTAGTAGGCAAGTAGGAGTATATTGAAAATGTTTGAAATGTTGAAATGTATCTTCTCTCATTATGTTCTTTATGTAAAAAAACTATTCCTTCACAGGGAAGGGAAATAATAGTAACAGGGAGGGAGAACTGATAAAAACTCCAAAAAGGAGGGAAAAGAAAGAAAAGGGGAGATTTGAGAAAATAGTGGCTTGTTATTTTACTGTGCTTAGTTTCACTTTCAATTAAGCGTGGTTGCTGAATGTCAGCTCTGCGACTATTGTGTCATCACCCACCCCAGCTACCCCTACCCTGTCCTAAATGCAAGTCTCTCATTGGTCAATTCACAGAGACGCAGTTACAGATCCTAAATGAAATTATTAAACAAATATCTGAATACTCGTATAACTGACAGGAGTTAAACCATCCACGCTCTGAAACTATTGTAAAAAAATATTTCCGAAATTGTAATGGCAGGAGCCTATCCTTGCGTCGTCTGTACCCTGCCAGTTCTCACTGATGACGAAGCAATTGAGTGCTCAAGATGCCACAAGTGGCAGCATCGCACATGCAACAGTCGGGTTACACCCGAACAGTATGCAGCGATGGTCAATGTCCGTGAGTTTTTTTGGCTCTGCAACCAGTGCAACAGGCAACCAGCAGGTGCGGCGGCTGTAACTAATGTTCCAGCACCAGTGGCTGTCCCTCTGGCCGCACCTGCAGCGAGGCCTGTCCACTTTGCAGCAGCGATACAGCAGCCTCTGGCTCCCGCACCGCCGGAGAGATTTCTGTTTCATTATTCCGATTTCAATGACCCTGAGCCAATTTTGGAGGCATCCATCCATGTGCCCCCCGCCGCAAATGAACCACCACGCAGCCCACCCCCTCAGCGCTTTGAGCATCTTCCTGGAATGGGAAATGCTCAGGGAAAAGATCTTTTAGTGCATTACATAAGGCGTGACTTAGGCCATCTGCTGGACGTTAAGATGCGGCGCAATGGCAACACGTATTATCGTTGCACCAAGCTCTCGTCTGCTCAGTGCAGAGGCTCTGCTGTCTGTCGGGCTGATGGAACCGTGGAGGCTGGCGCCGCGCATACCTGTGACCCGATTGACCGGCCCGCTCATAAAAGGCGAATTGCAATGGACGTCAACTCTAGGGCTAAGCGTGCTCCATTTACATCTGCCCACACCATCGCTGAGGAGCATGTTCGTCAGCAGCCTGTTGAAGTGCAACCAGTGTTAGATGTGGTATCGCTGAGTCGCAATGCCAATTACAGTCGCCGAAAAAGCCGACCAGCAGAGCCTGCTGACATCAATTTTCAGGTTGACCCACTTCATGTACCTGCCCAGTTTCAGCTGCAGGAAGTTGCAGTTCCTGAGACAAACGGGCGGCACTTTGTTTTTATGACCCAAATGCAGCGGGAACTTTTGGCGTCTCGAGTCAAACGACATTGCGATGGCACCTTTCGAATCGTTAAGGCGCCCTTCGTTCAGCTCTACAGTATCCATGGTGCAATTCGCCATCATGGGCAGGAGCGAATAGTGCCATTGGCATTTTTTCTTATGTCTGGCAGGGCTCGAGCTGATTATGAGGCCTGCTTCCGCCGTGTTTTTGAGACCGTAAATAATGCCCCATTCAACGTTGTCAACGTTGTCAGTGTTACATGCATTTTACAATTCTTTACTCTTACGCAACTGTGCAGAACAATTTTATCACTCCGCAATGTCTGTCAAATTTTAACGTAATAATTGCTTAAGTAGAGCTTCAATTGAATTTGTTTCAGTTGGCAACTATATTTAGAATGGTTACTTTCTTTCTTTGCTAAATTTTTATAAGCAGGGTATCCTTGCTTGCAGACTGAGCAATCAAAATATACATGTACTACTTGGTTTGACTTCAATGAATCGTACATATGTATTTAGGGCTGTCAAAAATTGTTGGAATGTCACGAAAATTTAGAATATTTCTTGGCTTTATTCCAGATTAAATAACTCGCTTTTCCTGCTTCCAGGCTAGCATGCGCAGGTTCACTTGCTACATGTACACATACATGCTCGCTCATAAATACATTGTATAAATAGATTTACATACGTAGCTCGTGCAATAGCAAGATAATGAATTTAAATTTACACACGTAAATGTAGATGTGCCTGATTGTTCTATTTCTATTCTCTACTTTGATGGTAACCAGTTCTCTATAGATGTACACGTAGCCTGAGGGATTCATGAATCATAAATAACTTTAAGAGAGATTTGAAACACGCCTACTAACATCATGAAGCTTGAGATGCGAGTTTAAATCAACGACATCTTGGTTTAAATTTTAACAAAATGTATTGCCAAGTATTTTGTTTCTAGATTTTAGAGTTCTACAGTCAGTAAAACGGCTTCAGTCACAGCGCATAAGCACAATTAAAGACCAAATGTTCGTTTTAATGCACAATTATTCGAAATTCTTGAAGTCAAATCAGTGCAATCTTGAGCCTCCTTACGAAGCGATTCCAGAACCAGAATTTTACAAGAAATATAGCAGTTTAACAAAAACTTACACTATTTTTTCATTCTCCTAAATTTTTAATCTATTGTAAGAATTTAAGTTAACTATAAGTAAATTTTAGTTGTTGAAAACAAATAAACCGAATCCTAAATCGCAGCCTATTCGCCGCTAAAAAGTTATACTTTGCAAAATGGTTCTGGTTCTAGAACCAGAACCGACGAAATGAAGAGGCTCCTTAAGAGAAGAGGAGGACGTCAGACGTCTACTTGCTTTGATTCACACGTTTATTAAAAGTAGTTTAGTAGGCTAAAAATGAGTGGGAAAAATTTCTTACAATTAAGCCTACCTACTGTAGCCCCAATAGTAACAACTTTGGATCATTGCAGAACATTTCACTATAGTCTTAAAAACTATTATCTCCGTAGCATTTCGTAACCCCGAGTCTTAAGGGACTCATTACTCAACTCACCTACCCCAATTATAGCCAATAGCAATGGGTGCAGCCCCTTTTGAACGAGCCAGTTGGAGCTGTGGCGGTTTTGGTGTGTGGCGGTTTTAGACATGCGCCCGCCAATGTACGCCAATTTTTTAAAACCCTTAACATGATGTTTCTGTTGCACGCCAAAATCTTGAGTACCAAAAATCATGTACGCAGATTTGCCGTACACTGATTTGAATATAAACCATAATTTTTAAATAAATTTTCTATTTACGTTAAACAAAGTTTATATAAAAAAGGAAATTCGCTACAAAGAACATAGTGAGTATCAAAAAATTTTTCTTCACATTTCAAGAAACAAATAAACTAAAAGTCTACAAGAGTCTTAAAATAAGAGCATTTAAAAATTATGGATATTTTAATTTTAATGTAGGCTTTAGGCTTGTAGTAGGGCTGTAGCCTCAACTAGTTGGTTTAAACAATATTTAATTGTTCACGTTTAACTTTATTTATTGTATATATATAGTGCATACATCTATATCTGACTTGTTGATATACTGTCAGTTTGTAATTGCACGCCAAGGTTACACGCCAAGTAAAAAACTTGTACGCTGAAAATTTAGGCGTGGCTTGAGACCCCTATTCGCACACCAACTTTGCACGCCAAAATTTTAGCGTGGCTTGTGCACGCGGGAAAATTCCTGCGTGCAGGCCACCTTCCTGAGTATGGTGAGAAGTTACCTACAAGAAGCAGAAAAAGATAACCTTATAGTAAAAATCAACCTGCTAAAGGCAAAGTAAAATATAGCTAAAGATGCAAGTAAAAATGGCATTGTTTTGTTTTATAGTCTCTTTATATTTGTTATACATGTGCAACTATTGGAATCACCTGGCCATTACTAATAGTTATATACACATACACTGGTAAATCACTATTGGACAAAATAATTATCAGGTGACAATAATCAACCAATAGCAACCTACATGTATGTGTTGCCAGTGGAAATGGCTGGGTGATTCCCAAGGTTGTGCCCATTTATGATATTTGTCCTATACAACAACAACAATAACAAAAAATGCAACCTGCTAGTCACAAGTGACCAAAGAGAGGGGAAATGTCAGATTGCATAGTGTAGCACTTGCGCCCTAATGTTCTATTTGTCCTATAGAACATGGCACTTTCATTTTACAATCCCCTATATAGACAATAGGAGTCTGGTTTGTATACCAGCAAAGTATATTTTTGGCACAATTACCCTTGTTAGTTATTTGCCATGATTCTTTGCAAAAGTAGAATAAGGACTTCTCTATATTCAATTTTTTTATATAAGCCCCAGGAGCATGGGCGCATGAGCCTGAAACAATTTTGTTCATACAATAAAAGAATTGTAAAACAAAAGTGAGGGGGGTTATTGGGCATGTGATTCTATTAAGTTATTCAAATTCTAGATCACTAATGCAGATGTAATGCTTTGAATCAGAATAATAGCAGCAATTAATTTTATGAACTAACTTTATTTAATCTATAAATGTGATAACTTGCTTTCAATTTCAATATACAATCCCCTACAAACAAATTTTTAGCTTGGAAAATCAGATTGCAAAATTAAAGAAAAGCTTAAATTTTGTGATCCAATCCCTTTTAATATATTTCCTCCATTTAAATGATCATATACCAAAAGTAAATATATAGTATTTTGGTTTTTGCATCATTTAGGTTATTTGAACTATACTTCAAATAGACATCAATTGAAACAGTTGAAACGTTTGCTAGTAACTAATTTAGTTACTTGTCTAAAAAGCTTAAATTAGTCTTTACTAATAAATAAAATTGACTATAAATTTTCTAGCAGTCAAAAAAGTAACATTACTATGTTAAAGTATATGTAGTTACTAATTTTTAATTTATTCTTAATTCATACTTTGACTATTATTTTATTAATTTAAGCTTGATTTTTATTAGACCTTAATTTGCTCAAAATTTCAATCTTTTTTTCTTGAAAACTTAAAAAATGATTTGTTAATGTAAGATTTAGTATTTATACTTATTATCTGATTTCATTTACTTGGCATGAATTTTATCAAAGTAGGTAAGTAGAAATAGATTTTCTAGTATTAATGTTTAAAGAGAAATATCAATATTAATTCTTCTTTATATTAACATTAGCAGTTTTAAAATTTATAATAAAATAGTGCCAATCTCTGCATTCCAGTGTGGCTCCCTACCAAAGCATAGCTATTGCTTGGTGACTAACTCGGCCCGTGAATGAGTATGCCAACATTTCCTTCATTTGAGACGCTCATGCTGAAGAGGCCCAGGCTTGAGCGCAAGCCTCTCGGTCCGCCTGAGGTTTATCCACAGTTGCCCAATCAGGATGAGGATAAGCTTGATCAGGTATAAATTAGCCCTAGCTTACTAGAGAGCACAGTTTAGCAGCAAGTCTTTTTAGTTGGAAAACTGTGTAGGTCTTTGTTGCTTGCATAAAATTGAAGTGAAGTGAATGCATATTTTTTCGGGTTACAAGCGTATCGAGTTAAGTTTAACGATACTGAAATTCTAAAGCACACTATCTTGAGAAAAAATCACTAAAATGCTAATAATACTACTTTAATTCGCTCCCAGGTAAACGTTCGCGAAGGCTTCAAAGACATTCTGCAGAATCGGTTCAAGAGCACTAAACTAGAGGAGTATTCCTCCATAGCTAAGGATTTCAATTTCGCGAGCGAAGACGTGCTGGGCGCATTCAAAAAGATTGTGCAGCGCAAAGTGGACGTGAACATTATGCCGGACACCAGCAAGCGGCGCGGTGCCATCAGCAAGGACATCTCCCTGCCCATGGCGGGCCGAACCGCCAGCAAAGTTGAAGAGTGGTTCAAGGATTTCAAGTCTGGCGAACAGCTCACTAAGCTGTCGGCCAAAGTCCCTCTGTCCGTGAAGAAGGAGGACATTCTTAAAGAGGTGTTCAGGAACCGTCTGCCCGTGCACAGGGCCATCTGGTACCTCAAGGTCTGGTGGCAGTTCAGCAGCAGCCTCTCCGAATCCTCTAAGAAGAAAAAACCGTTCGATGCGCCCGAGGTTCAGGTGACTCATTTTGTCTGCTTGGTGACCCATTGTGACCTATTCAGTCTGATTGGTGACCCATTTTGTCTGATTGGTGACCTATTGTGTCTGATTGGGGACCCATTGTGTATGATTGGTGACCCATTGTGTCTGATTGATAACCCATTGTGTCTGATTGATGACCCATTTTGTTTGATTAGGGACCCATTGTGTCTGATTGGTGACCTATTTAGTCTGGTTGGTGACCCATTGTGTCCGATTGGTGACCTATTTAGTCTGATTGGTTACCCATTGTGTCGGGGGCGCGTGGCTCGGCGGTCTAGCGCGTCTGCCTTGTGTGCCACTGGTCCAGGTTCGACCCCGCGTTGTAGGTCGTTTATTTCCCTAGCGCGGTTTCGTGTGCAGGGTCACATTAATTTGGGGCCTTGTGCACGAATTGGTTGGGCTTTGAGCCAGTTGTGCAATTTACGCCCATGAGGGCAACCCCCCAAGGCATAGAGAGTGTACATTCCTGGAACTACCGCTTGTACACCCTATGTGAGTGCGTGACTGGGTGCTATACTGGAATTCCGTTGCGCACCGTGTGTTTGTGTCTATGCCTGCATACCGTATTTAGTGTGACTGAACGCGCTTCAGGAGTCAGCGCAATGGACAGTCATGCCCAGTCGCTGGTTGTGGGACGGTGTCGCTTCAAGCGTCAAGGTGCCTGCAGCCCTCCTGCAGATTTAGCTTTTTTTACCCATTGTGTCTGATTGGTGAACCATTTTGTCTGATTGGTGATCCAGATTCCATAGTGTCTGATTGATGACCCATTGTGTCTGATTGATGACCCATTGTGTCTGATTGATGACCCATTGTGTCTGATTGATAACCCATTGTGTCTGATTAATGACCCATTGTGTCCGGTTGGTGACCTATTTAGCCTGATTGGTTACCCATTTTGTCTGATTGGTGATCCAGATTCCATAGTGTCTGATTGATGACCCATTGTGTCTGATTGATAACCCATTGTGTCTGATTAATGACCCATTGTGTCCGGTTGGTGACCTATTTAGCCTGATTGGTTACCCATTTTGTCTGATTGGTGATCCAGATTCCATAGTGTCTGATTGATGACCCATTGTGTCTGATTGATGACCCATTGTGTCTGATTGATGACCCATTGTGTCTGATTGATGACCCATTGTGTCTGATTGATGACCCATTGTGTCTGATTGATGACCCATTGTGTCTGATTGATAACCCATTGTGTCTGATTGATGACCCATTGTGTCTGATTGATAACCCATTGTGTCTGATTGATAACCCATTGTGTCTGATTAATGACCCATTGTGTCCGGTTGGTGACCTATTTAGCCTGATTGGTTACCCATTTTGTCTGATTGGTGATCCAGATTCCATAGTGTCTGATTGATGACCCATTGTGTCTGATTGATGACCCATTGTGTCTGATTGATGACCCATTGTGTCTGATTGATGACCCATTGTGTCTGATTGATAACCCATTGTGTCTGATTAATGACCCATTGTGTCCGGTTGGTGACCTATTTAGCCTGATTGGTTACCCATTTTGTCTGATTGATGACCCATTGTGTCTGATTGATGACCTATTGTGTCTGATTGGTGACCTATTGTGTCTGACTGATGACCCATTGCGTCTGATTGGTGACTCATTGTGTCTGATTGGTGACCTATTGTGTCTGATTAAGGACCCATTGTGTATGATTGATGACCCATTGCGTCTGATTGATGACCTATTGTGTCTGATTTGTGACCCATTGTGTCTGATTGATGACCAATTTTGTCTGATTTGTGACCCATTGTGGCTGATTTATGACCCATTGTGTCTGATTGATGACCCATTTTGTCTGATTTGTGACCCATTGTGGCTGATTGATGACTCATTGTGTCTGATTGATGACCTATTGTGTCTGATTTGTGACCCATTGTGTCTGATTGATGACCCATTTTGTCTGATTTGTGACCCATTGTGGCTGATTGATGACTCATTGTGGCTGATTGATGACCCATTGTGTCTGATTGATGACCCATTGTGTCTGATTGATGACCTATTGTGTCTGATTGATGACCTATTGTGTCTGATTGATGACCCATTGCGTCTGATTGGTGACTCATTGTGTCTGATTGGTGACCTATTGTGTCTGATTAAGGACCCATTGTGTATGATTGATGACCCATTGTGTCTGATTGATGACCTATTGTGTCTGATTTGTGACCCATTGTGTCTGATTGATGACCCATTTTGTCTGATTTGTGACCCATTGTGGCTGATTGATGACTCATTGTGGCTGATTGATGACCCATTGTGTCTGAGTGGTGACCCATTGTGTCTGATTGGTGACTCATTGTGTCTGAGTGGTGACCCATTGTGTCTTGGTGATCCATCGTGTATCTGATATAGCCATTCACTCTGCTCACCCGCTCACCGCAGGTAAAAAACGACATCTGCTCGCACCTGAAAGACACATTCGAAGCCGCTGTCGAAGGCGCCGACGAAGACGTCCAAGATGAATGGAACTACGTGTGGGACCTGCTGGTTGCCATGCTGGACCAGAGCCTGTTCGAGCAGCTGGAGATTCTGCGCTGGGTGACGGAGTTCGTTGACCGGTGCCGCCGCTCGGAGCGTCAGCTGGCGTTCCTGCTGCCCCGCCTGCTAGCCGTCGTGCAGTACTTCTCCACCTCCGAGCTGGAGAGCCGTCGGTTTCTCGGCGTCTGCTGCACCGTGGTGCGGGACCTTGGCTCCGTCTTTGACTTGCAATTCGCTCAGCGAGCCCAGTGCCCGCAGCACCACCAGATCCTGCTGTCAGTCACCAGCCTGATCGTCACCACCATCCTGCGCTGTCCCGAATCCGCCGTCTGGTCTGCCGCGGCCAGCTGCGAATCGCCTCTCCATGGCAGCCCGCTGGACAAGCTGCCGTGCAACCTGCTGTGCCTGCCAGTGCAGCCCGAGCTGCTGGACCCGCTGCGCCAGCTCATGCTCGAGATTATCAACAGGAGTGCCGAGGCCGAGCAGCACTGGACTAGGCGGGTTGACAGTCCTGCTACGCTGCGCCTCATCGAGGTGCTGGAGCATCTGGATAAGCACGACTACATGTCCGAGGATAACAAGGTGGAGTGCGGCTTGCTGCTGTTTGATGCGCCTAGCTTCTTCTGTAGCTTAGGGTATCGGTTTGCATGGGCTTTAGTAGTTGAAAATTTTGCTGCTTTATCCCGCATTACTTCAGTCCACCTAGCTAGCTAAGATCGGGTACCAGCTTGAGCTATAAAAGTCTAGGGTGGGTGTTGCGGCCCCTCGTACAGTGGGATGTACTTCTGGTGAGGTTGTAGATTCAATCTCCCCTATGTAGACATAATATCCAGTCGCTTTGCAATCCTTGCCAGGAGGCGGTGCAGCAGGGCGAGTCGGAGATGCCGCTGCAGGACAAGGACATCATGCACAACCTGTTCACCAAGTGCTTCGACCGGGAGGACCCCGAGAGCGACCTGCGCGTCGCCTATTTTCTATGCCAGTGGGCCGTGCACCCAAGCCGCGGCGGCTGCCATCGCCCGGTCGTGGCCGCCGTGCTCATGGAGAAGCTCCGGCTGCTGAACCGCGTGGACCCGGCCCGGCTGCACGACCAGCTGGTCAGCTTCCTGATTAGCGAGGACGCGCCCAGGCAGGACCGGGACTGCGGGCCGGACTGCCAGGAGCCGTTTAGAAATCTGGTGGCCCTGTTTGGCGAGCTTATTGACAGGGAGATCTTCGATCATGACAGCTACGCCAGGTGAGCCTGAGCTCGAATCCTTGTTGATGCATGGTGATGTCATGGCTGGGGATTTATAAACGTGTGAAGAAGGGAAGGCCTGGTAATAAAGAGAGAAGAATGTGACTGGAAAAGAGGGAGATAAGTAGAAGGTAGGTAGTAGGTAGATTTGGCAATGGAAATAATAACTAATAACCGTTAACTAACTGTGTCGTTAACACGTTATCACAGATACCTGATTGCCAACGACATACTGAGCTCGGAGAAGGCGCCCCTGATGTCCTCGGAGACTGAGTACAGCCTGCCTAGTCTGGCCCAGCAGCCTAACAAGCACATTCAGTACCTGGCGCACTTCCCCCTGCCAGCCGATGACACTTACGCGCACGAGACCAGCCAGCGGCTGCACATGCTCTACGGCGTCGGCAAGAGCGAGGAAGCGTTGAAACGATTTCTAAGGCGCTTAGTCCGCGAGGTCAGCCGCCTGTTCACTAAGAAGCACAACCTGCTGGACGCCAGCACCGGCATGTACGCAAAGCAGCGCCGGGCCGGCGTCGTGGACGAGGAGGCCGAGTTGAACGATATTCGGCGCCGGTTTTGCATGCTCACCTTCTGCGAGATGGAGCTGGTCACTGCTCAGGTGAGTCGGCTGCGGCTGCAGTTGAATCCTTACACTGGGTCTCCAATCTCACCTTGTGATCCTCTAGCTGGGTCTCCAATCTCACCTTGTGATCCTCTAGCTGTGTCTCTAATCTCCCCCTGTAATTCTACAGCTGGGTCTCTTTTGGGTCTCCGATCTCACTGTGTATCTCCAGCTGGGTCTCCAATCTCACCCTGTGATCTTCCAGCTGGGTCTCCAATCTCACCCTGTGATCTTCCAGCTGTCTCCAATCTCACCCTGTGATCTTCCAGCTGGGTCTCTAATCTCACCCTGTGATACTCCAGCTGGGTCTCTAATCTCACCCTATGATCCTCCAATCTTATCCTGTCATACTCAATCTGCGTTGCACATAATTGTCTTTTACGTCTCACTGCGATCGACGCTCCCAGGGCAAGCGCTGCCTGATGGACTCTCTGCGCCAGTTCTACGAAGATCAAAACTGCAACGTCCTGCCTTCGCCGTCTCGCATGCTTTTTCTCATGAACCTGGTGGAGCTGTCGGGCAATCTCACGGGTTTGATTTACTTCCTTGTGGAGATTTCCAACGGGATTTTGCGGTAAGAATAATGCTTTGCATATTTTCTCCCCTGAAGAATCGCCCAACCAACCCGCCTGAAGAATCGCCCAGCCAACCCGCCTGAAGAATCGCCCAACCAACCCGCCTGAAGAATCGCCCAACCAACCCACCCGCCTGAAGAATCGCCCAACCCACCCGCCACATCGCAGAGTGGAAGGCAAGGCCTGCCCGGGCTCCGCAGCAGCCGCCGCCGCAGGCCTGGCTGTGACGCCGGAGGAGCAGCAGCGCAACAATTTCCTGCGCATGTGGAGCAACAAGGTGGTGCTGCGGGTGCTGGGCTACCTGCGCCAGTACCAGGCCATCCTCATGACCATGCCGGCCGAGATGCGCGTGCTGTTCTCCAATCTGGTCCGCACCAACGTCAAGAAGGTTGGCAACCCTGAGCAGTGCTCCTGCGCCGACCGCTGCACTCTGGCCTACCTGTTCGACCTGTACTCGCAGTCCATCTCGGTCAAGGCCGGATTTCACAACATTTTCTCGCGCGCCAGGCCGAAGCTCAAGCAGGCCATCTATAAGAAGATCGAAGCCTACGAGATTCCGCAGTCAAAATTTCCGCCTACGCTGATGAACCTGACGCATCCTAGCGTCGAGGAGCTGCTGCTCAACGATGAAGAAGAAAGGAAGCGGGCCAATTCCTCAGAGGAGGAGAAGCGGACCAATTTCTTCTCCTATTATTTGTACAACGTGTTCATGTGCGACACCGACGAGAAGGTTTGAGAGACAATTTTTTAATGATGCTTTTATGAACCTTGGAAAAATTTTCCAGGGGGTTCAAGAGAGTTTATAGGGGTTTGAGAAAGATTTTCTAAGGGGTTTAAGGAGGATTTTCTAAGGGGGTTAGGGAAGATTTTCTAGGAGATTTGAGGAAGATTTTCTATGGGATTTATGGAAGATTATCTAAGGGAATTGAAGAAGATTTTCTAGTGGGTTTGAGGACGATTGTCTAGTGGGTTTGAGGAAGATTTTCTATGGGATTTGAGGAAGAGTTTCTAGGGGTTTTGAAGATCTTCTAGTGGGATTGTGGAAGAGTTTCTAAGGGGTTTGAGGAAGATTTTCTAGAGGATTTGAGGACAATTTTCTAGTGGGTTTGGGGAAGATTTTCTGGGGGTTTCGAGAAAGATTTCCTTGTTGGTTTGAGGAAGATTTACTATGGGATTTAAGGAAGAGTTTATAGGGCGTTTGAGGATATTTTCTAATGGGATTGAGGAAGATTAAAAAATGTCATTTAGCTAGCAGCATTTGCTATTTGCTTTCGCTATCTGCCAGGTGCTGAAGACGTGCGTTGAGGCCTGCGAGTGCACCACCTTCTGCGCCCAGCTGCCGCCTCGCTGGCTGTGGATTCTCCGCGCCTTGCTGAACTCCGCGTCCGGCAGCGCCAAGCTGGAGCCCGTCCTGCCGCAGATGCTCCGCGACCTGGTGTGCAACTGCCCGAACCTGGCCGAGAAGCTGTCGGTCCTGTGCGGCCTGCTGCTGTCCCGCACCTGCTTTACCATCGCCGACTTTGTCACCAACGTTCTGTTCCCCGTGGTCAGCGACTTTCTCAAAAATCACAGCGCTGAGCCGTCCGCCCGTCTGGCTATTCACGTCTTCTACCTGATTGTGACGCTCAAGTTGCCGCTGAAATCTCCCACCGACAAGCTGCTGCTCCGGGGCGCTGTTGTGGACAAAATCTCTTCCAATTCGTTGAGCTTCTTTCTCAAGGTTGGTTGCGGGAGGGGAAGATGGCAACCTGACCTCCTACCAGTTTGAGGCGCCATTCCCCAGCCTGTCAAGAAGAATGCCAGTTTGAGGCGCCATTCCTTTAGCCTGTCAAGAAGAATGCCAGTTTGAGGCGCCATTCCTTTAGCCTGTCAAGAAGAATGCCAGTTTGAGGCGCCATTCCTTTAGCCTGTCAAGAAGAATGCCAGTTTGAGGCGCCATTCCTTTAGCCTGTCAAGAAGAAGAATGCCAGTTTGAGGCGCCATTCCCCAGCCTGTCAAGAAGAATGCCAGTTTGAGGCGCCACTCCCCAGCCTGTCAAGAAGAATGCCAGTTTGAGGCGCCACTCCCCAGCCTGTCAAGAAGAATGCCAGTTTGAGGCGCCATTCCTTTAGCCTGTCAAGAAGAATGCCAGTTTGAGGCGCCACTCCCCAGCCTGTCAAGAAGAATGCCAGTTTGAGGCGCCATTCCTTTAGCCTGTCAAGAAGAATGCCAGTTTGAGGCGCCATTCCTTTAGCCTGTCAAGAAGAAGAATGCCAGTTTGAGGCGCCATTCCCCAGCCTGTCAAGAAGAATGCCAGTTTGAGGCGCCATTCCCCAGCCTGTCAAGAAGAATGCCAGTTTGAGGCGCCATTCCTTTAGCCTGTCAAGAAGAATGCCAGTTTGAGGCGCCATTCCTTTAGCCTGTCATGAAGAATGCCAGTTTGAGGCGCCACTCCCCAGCCTGTCAAGAAGAATGCCAGTTTGAGGCGCCATTCCTTTAGCCTGTCATGAAGAATGCCAGTTTGAGGCGCCATTCCCCAGCCTGTCAAGAAGAATGCCAGTTTGAGGCGCCATTCCCCAGCCTGTCAAGAAGAATGCCAGTTTGAGGCGCCACTCCCCAGCCTGTCAAGAAGAACGCCAGTTTGAGGCGCCATTCCCCAGCCATTTATAAGCAGAGTCCCTTGCATCGCCCACCCCATGGCCCGCAGGTGCTGCTGCTCATCCCTGGCGAGTCCTGGCTCGAATGCGTCCAACGCGAGGCGGCTCGCGAGACGCCCGTCGACTTGCGCTCGCTGCGCTTCGCCGATTTCGCCGCCCGTGTCTACAAAGAGATCACGGACTCCGCCTGGATCAGGGAGAAATTCCTTAGACAGCCATTCACCGAGACCCTGCTAAGCAAGGAGGCCCTGCTGGACTCGTTCATCACGGACGCGCAGGCCAGGTTCATCCTGCACAGCATCGCCTACCGCTGTCCGACGCCGCAACGCGCCGAAATGACCGGCTCGTCGACTTCGTCGTTCTCCGAGTTCTGGCGCCAGACGCAGAACTTCAGCCACCTGTTCAAGGGCCTGTCGCTCTGGTACCTGACCTGGAGCCTGCTGGAGGTGGAGCTCAGCCTGCTCCGCCTGAGCTCCGGCTCCAACGATCTGGACGCCACGCAGCGCCAGTTCGCCAACTCGCTCTGCGAATTCTTCAACCATCGCGTCGCTCCCGTGTTGAAGTCGGAGACTGCGGCGACGCCCACGCCTAGCGGCCACCTGCAGATGCAGCATCAGCAGCTTCATCAGCCGCCGCCGCCGCCCGGCCTGCCGCTGATTGAGCCGGTGGAAACCGACTGGCTCGTCAGCCTGCTGATTCGCAAGCTCAGCTCGCACAGCCTCGGCCCGAGCATCCGGGCTCAGATTGTCAAGTCGGCCGGCGCCCTGCTCGACTGCGGCGCCAATTTCAGCAACGCCAAGGCCGATCACGAGCGCGAGGACATGCTGCGCCGGAGCTCCGTACTGCTGGCCTATCCGCCATTCCTCTGCCTGCTGCAGGAGTCTTTGTCCGAGGAGTCCGTCCGGCTGGACATCCTGAGCCCGGGCACCCCGTCCGGCCTGTTCCAGCAGATCAACCGGTACATTGAGCACGCCGAAAAGGCGCTGGATTCCGGAATCGAAGAGGACCTGAGAGTGCGCTGCCTGCTTGGCCAGGTGAGCTTCGTTTGCTAATCATTTACAATCCAGGCTGGTCTTTGTTCGCCCCTTTATGTGTCTTTGTATGCCAATGACAAGTCTTTGTTACTGTAAATATTCCTGAACTTAACAAGTCTCTGTCCGCCCCTTGATCCGCGTCTTTGTATGCCAATGACAGGTCTTTGTTACTGTTAATATTCCTGAACTTAACGAGTCTTTGTCCGCCCTTGATCCGCGTCTTTGTATGCCTATGAGAGGTCTTTAATTTTTGATAAGTTCCTGAACATAACGAGTCTTTATCTTTGCGCTTAGAGTAGCTAAGCAATTAAAGAGTTGGCAGTAATAATTTCCCCATAATTTTCTTCCCTACAAAAAGGCTCTGCGCCTTCGCCTCTCCCTCGTGGGCTCTCTGTTCGGCGTGCTGCTGCAGAACACTAGCCTCTGCGCCGAATGGTCAATGCTGCTGGCCAAGCTGGTCACCCACTCCGTAGTGGACGTTGGCAGCAGTCGGGAGGACTTTCACCGCGTCATTGACATGCTGGTGTCGCTGTTGCACGCCGTGGCCACCGGCCCGCCAGGCTCCGATCCGGAGCGGGTGCCGACGCTGGACGACGAGCGGAAAAACCAGCTGGGCGTGGTAAAGAAGCTACGCAAGGAGCTCAAGGATAGCGACCTGCTGCCTGCCCCACTAAGGCCTCTGTTTGTGACGCCCAGACTCACCTTCGAGGTCCCCGTGTGTCGAATTGGTAGGTGATTGAATCAATGCCTGACCTAGCCACCGACATTAACCAATACAGACCTTCCGACATATTGATCGACACAGCCTCTGACGTATTAATCGACACACCCTCCGACATATTGATCGACACACCCTCCGACATATTAATCGACACACCCTCCGACATATTAATCGACACACCCTCCGACATATTGATCGACACACCCTCCGACATATTGATCGACACACCCTCAGACATATTGATCGACCCACCCTCCGACATATTGATCGACCCACCCTCCGACATATTGATCGACACACCCTCCGACATATTGATCGACCCACCCTCCGACATATTGATCGACACACCCTCCGACATATTGATCGACACACCCTCAGACATATTGATCGACCCACCCTCAGACATATTGATCGACCCACCCTCCGACATATTGATCGACACACCCTCAGACATATTGATCGACACACCCTCTGACATATTGATCGACACACCCTCCGACATATTGATCGACACACCCTCCGACATATTGATCGACACACCCTCCGACATATGGATCGACACACCCACTGACATATTGATCGACACACCCTCCGACATATTGATCGACACACCCGCCGACATTCTGACTGACACACCAATAATATTTTTAATGCGGTAACCGACATTCCCTGACACCTGGCTAACCTCAGCCAAAATCCCTACCACCTGACCCGCAGCGCGTCGCCCAGCCAGCTGCGTGCTGTACGGCCGGGAGTACATGAGCCCGTTAGAGTTGATCGAGGGCCTGAAAACCTTTCAGCCCTTGTCGATGTCCTGGTACACAGCGATGCGCTACGACCTGCCGCCAAGCCGGCACGAATTGGCGCACCTGGTGGCGCCGCTTACCCGCGCCAGCGCCGGCGCCAGGCCGGTACGCGACGATAATTATTACCTGCGCAGTCCCGAGCTGCCCGAGGAGGATCTGGCGCCTGACGAGCCAAAAAAGATGAAGATGTCCAATGGCGGATCGGCCGTGCCTCATCACCCGCTCCAACAGCATCAGCAGCACGCTATGCAGGGCCAGCACCAGCACCAGCACCACAGCCAGGTTCTCTATCACGTGATGCCGCCGCAGCAGCACCAGCACCAGCACCATATTCCGCATCAGCATCCGCACCAGCATCCTCAAATGCAGCATCCGCATCATCACCAGCCTACGCATCCGCATCCGCATCACCATCACCAGCCGCCACCGCCGCCTTCTCAGCAGCAGCACCAGCACATGCAGCAGCATCTGCACCAGCACCAACATCCTCATCCTCCTCAGCAGCAGCCGCCTCCTCCTCCTCCTCCTCCTACGGGGCGGAAGCAGACGGTAAAGAAGAAAGCCTCACTGCAGCAACAGCAGCAGCAGCAGCAGCAGCAGCAACAGCAGCAGCAGCAGCCGGTTTCGTCCGCGGGCTACGTTATCCAGCAGCAGCAGCAGCCGCCGTTGCCGCCACCTCACGGACACGGCTATCTTCATCATTCGCACAGCGCTGCCTCTGCAGCTGGTCCTGGCTACTCGCTGCAGCCACCGCCTCCTCCGCCGCCGCCACCGCCGCCGTCTCAGGCAGCAGCTGGCTGGAATGGCGCCGCTGGCGTCAGCACCGCCGGCGGCGGCGGCGGCGGCGTCAGTGGCCCTGGTTACGGGCATCATCAGCCGCATCACCAGCCTCCGCCTCATCACATGCAGCAGCAGCTGCATCAGGCTGGATTACGTCAGCAGCTGCCTGGAGGCCCGCAGCAGCAGGTGCCAGCCCGTGGCCGAGGTGGCAGCTCAGTAGCCGGCGCGCTGATGATGCCGGGCCCCGGCCAGCGGGCGCCGGCTCCGGCCACCAGCGACGCTCTTCAGCGCTCCCTGATGAGCCGCCAGGCGGCTGGCTCCATGTACACAGCCAGGCCCGCCGGTGTGTCCGCAGTTCCTCAACAGCATCCTCATCAACAGCAGCCGCCGCTTCCGCCAAATTATTCAGCGATCTACGGCAATCAGCAGCAACAGCAGCAGCAGCAGCAGCAGCAACAGCAGCACAACTACATGTTCGCTTCTCATCCGACTGGTTACTATAATGCCCCGAGATGAAGCTGAGACAGTAATTTGGTCTGTTAAACAGATTCTAAAACTGTTTCAGCTTGGCTTTAGTTTCTCCTTATTTGAATTTTCCGAAAATACCATTACCAAGTTATGTTTCACGGATGTGGCTCATGTTTCCTTGAAGTGACTTGGAAAATGACTTCTTGGAAATTACTCATGTTTCTTGGAAATGACTCATGTTTACCTGAAGTGACTCATGTTTACCTGAAGTGACTCATGTTTACCTGAAGTGACTCATGTTTTTCGAAAGTGACAAGTATTTCTTAGAAATGACTTATGTGTCTTAGAAGTGACTAATTTTAATTTTATTTCTCGGAAGTGACTCTAAAGAAGGCTTTCTTTAAAAATCATAAGATATTTGAAACCATGTTTTGCTTTTCTGTAATTTATATTTAGTTGATTTGTTAATACGAGCTAATAGTTTAAGAAAAGGTCTTGTCAGTGCAGTTTTCTGTTTTAGACCTTGACTTGTTAAAGTGATTTAGTTTAAGGACCCACGCATTGACTTTCCTAAATATTAATTGTTGTACAAAATATTTGTTTTTTTATTTTACTCGCATTATTTTATGCATGGCCCTGCTAAGTTTCTGTGTACTTTTTTGCTAATTGGTTTTTTACCTTAACGTAGAAACTTTTGTCAAATTTTTTTGGACAAATTTACGAGCGTATTTCTCAAATTCCTTTGTTAACAATGCTACTCCTGTCATTAGTGACTTTTTGCATTGATTTTGCGTTATAAAACTTTGCTTTATAAATTGAAAAGTCGTGTAAGATACCTAAAAAACGTTTTTCATTGTTTAAAAATATATGTAATTATTAATGTTCTTGATGGTTGGGGTTTGCTTTATGCAACTAACTCTATTCTTAGCACTTATTACTCTTCATAATAAATCTTCACAAGAAGTAGAAAATTGGTCAGACTCCGTCATTGACTATTAAGTAAATATAATTATACCATCCTTAATATTCATAATTTCAATAGTGGATTTCTTCAATAGCTATACATAGTCCAGTCTTAAGTAAGGAAAATCACTTGTTTTATTGAGTATATTTCTGTCTTAAATTGGGAAAAATCACGTCTTGAATGGAGATAATCCCATCTGGAATAAGGACATCAAGTCTGAAATAGGAATAATCCAGTCTGAAATAGGAATAATCCAGTCTGAAAAAGGAATAAGCTAGTCTGAAATAGGGTTAATCCAGTCTGAAGTAAGGATAATCCAGTCTGAAATAGGGATAAGCCAGTCTGTAATAGGGATAAGCCAGTCTGAAATAGGTTTAATCCAGTCTAATATAGGCTTAATCCAGTCTGAAATGGGGCTAATACCGCCTGATATAGGGTTAATGCAGTCTGAAATAGAGATATTTCAGTGTGATATTGGGATAATCCAGTCTGAAATAGGGATAATCCAGTCTGATATTGGGATAATCCAGTCTGATAAAGGGATAATCCAGTCTGATATAGGGATAATGCAGTCTGATATAGAGATAATCCAGTCTGATAAAGGGATAATCCAGTCTGATATAGGGATAATCCAGTCTGATATATGGATAATCCAGTCTGATATAAAGATAATCCAGTCTGATAAAGGGATAATCCAGTCTGATATAGGGATAATCCAGTCTGATATAGGGATAATCCAGTCTGGTATTGAGATAATCCAGTCTGATATAGGGATAATCTAGTCTGAAATAGAGATAATTCAGTCTGTTATAGGGTTAATCCAGTCTGATATAGATATAATCCAGTCTGAAATTGGGATAATCCAGTCTGAAATAGGGATAATTCAGTCTGATATTGGGACAATTCAATCTGATATAGGGTTAACCTATTCTGAAATAGGGATAATCCAGTCTGAAATAGGGATAATTCAGTCTGATATAGGGTTAATCCAGTCTGAAATAGGGATAATCCAGTGTGATGTGGGGATAATCCAGTCTGATGTGGGGATAATCCAGTCTGATGTAGGGATAATCCGGTCTCAAATAGGTTTATCTAGTACGTAATCTAGTCCTTTTAAATATTTCAGAGACAGACATGTCCGCTGAACTGCTACCCGAGGAGCTCAGCACCTACTACAGGCGGCTGTACCCCACCCACCTGATGGTGCAGTGGCTGTCCTACAGGTCGCCCTCCTACTTCTCCAATCGGGAGTTCTCCATGACGCTGCACGACGACATCTACCTGAGATTCCTCAGCTACAATGACGAATCGGAGTTTCGCTCGGCCCTGTTGGACCGCAAGCCGGAAAAAATCGACATCGGGGCCGTCTATACCTGCCGGCCGCGCGACCGCGCTACAGTCAGCGGCGGCGCCTTCCAGGCCAAGGAGAAGGAGCTGGTGATCGATATTGACCTCACCGACTATGACGGCGTTCGGGTCTGCTGCTCCGACGCCCGCGTCTGCTCCAAGTGCTGGCTGTTCATGCGGGTTGCTGTGCAGGTCGGTCTGTCTCTGTCTGTCTGTCTGTCTGTGTGTCTGCCTGCCTGTCTGTCTGTCTGTCTGTCTATCTGACTGTCTGTCTGACTGTCTGTCTGTCTGTCTGTCTGTCTGTGTCTGTCTGTTTGTCTGTCTGTCTGTCTGTCTGTCTGCCTGCCTGTCTGTCTGTCTGTCTGTCTGTCTGTCTGTCTGTGTCTGTCTGTCTGTCTGTCTGTGTCTGTCTGTCTGTCTGTCTGTCTGTCTGTCTGTCTGTCTATCTGTCTGTCTGTGTCTGTCTGTCTGTCTGTCTGTCTGTCTATCTGTCTGTCTGTCTGTCTGTCTGTCTGTATCTGTTTGTCTGTCTGTCTGTCTGTCTGTCTGTCTGTCTGTCTGTCTGTCTGTATGTCTGTCTGTATGTCTGTGTGTCTGTCTGTGTCTCTGTCTGTCTGTCTGTCTGTCTGTCTGTCTGTCTGTCTGTCTATCTGACTGTCTGTCTGTCTGTCTGTCTGTGTCTGTCTGTCTGTCTGTCTGTCTGTCTATCTGACTGTCTGTCTGTCTGTCTGTGTTAGTGTATGTGTGTTTACCTTGACCTTTCGTTAGTTTAAGACCTTCGTTAGCTTGACCTTTAGTTTACATTGACCCTTTAGCTTGACCACCTCATATTTTTTTTCTGGAAAGCACAAAGTGGGTTTAGATTGACCAATCATGTTGTCCAATAGGCTAAGATTGCAATGGCAAACGTCGTCCTACTTAAAGTAGTTTATTTTCAAAGTTATTTAAGTTTGAGTTTACCTTGACCATTAACCTAGTCAAGCTAAACGACTTCGTCGAGGTCAAGCTAACCCGAAAAAAGGCAGCATCCAGACAGACAAAATGTCTGTTTGAGTCTGTTCACTATGAATTGAAAACACCGGAAAAACTCTATTTTTTTACAAGATTTTGCTCAGAACCTGTTGGAATGCATGCTCGGTGTACACTTTGGAACTCATAAGCAGCTTGTGAAGTTGCAGCCAATTGTATGATGCAGAAATTTTTTATAATTTCTGTTTCTGACTAGGCAGCTGAATTATAAATCAACACAAATCAATTGTTTCAATCCCAAAAATGCAAGCTGTATTGCTTCAGGCATACATATCCGCTCAATTGCCCTAATACTTAATAATAGTCCGGCTTACTGTTCTCAAGCTTTTGCTGCATTAAAAGATTGTGGACTGTTGGCACTTCGAAAGTCTCAGAGTACTGAAGCAGGCTTAGTTTTGGGTGTTTCAGATATAAAATTTTAGAGCCTATCCTACCCATACGGCAACTTATAGTTTGTATGCTTTGAACAGACCTTGTAACAAACCACCCCGCCCGTAGCCAATAGTATCATCTGGCCTATCCTTTGAATGGGGTGCTTTGAACACTGCTGGCTTCCTTTGCCACAGTCTTTACTATCCTCCTCCCTCCAAAAGGCTCCCATTGGTCCGCGAAGATGAATCACTTTAAATGGGTCAAAATAAACCCATGTGGCGTGGCATTGATTTTATGTCAACTGAAATTCTGGTTGAGACCAAGTTTTACCATTGCCAGCAGGCATACAAAAGCCTGGTACAATATTGTCTATGTCGAAGGAGAACTGTAAGCCTAGTACACAAAGTAAAACACGTAGTAAAACATCATTACCACATGAAAAATACTTTAAATGATTGTAGCAATATAATGTATAATACTTGAGAAATGCGATGCAAACACTCATGCAAGTGTTCTACTACACAATTCGGATTGAGGTAAGAAATTCAATTGTGACTGAAAAAGCCCGTACCAGAACTCAAATATCAACCGACACAAAATACATACCTAATGAATTTTCAGAAAAGTATTTTTCCAAGTCAGCAAATTGAGTTAAACAGCCGACATTTCAGGTAAAAAAATATTTTCTGTAGCTATAAAATTAACATCTGGAAGTAAACTGCAACTCTTAAGATAAATTATCAATGCAAAACTTCACGTAGCACAGCAAAATCCTCCCTAAACTCTGATCGCTCAGAAGTGTCTGTTGCAGGGTCAAGCTAAACCCTCTGTAAACTCTGATCGCTCAGAAGTGTCTGTTGCAGGGTCAAGCTAAACCCTCTGTAAACTCTGATCGCTCAGAAGTGTCTGTTGCAGGGTCAAGCTAAACCCTCTGTAAACTCTGATCGCTTAGAAGTGTCTGTTGCAGGGTCAGGCTAAACCCTCTATAAACTGATAGAACAGAAGTGTCTGTTGCAGGGTCAGGCTAAACCCTCTGTAACCTCTGATCGCTCAGAAGTGTCTGTTGCATGGTCAAGCTAAACCCTCTGTAAACTGATAGATCAGAAGTGTCTGTTGCAGGGTCAAGCTAAACCCTCTGTAAACTCTGATCGCTCAGAAGTGTCTGTTGCAGGGTCAGGCTAAACCCTCTGTAAACTGATAGAACAGAAGTGTCTGTTGCAGGGTCAAGCTAAACCCTCTGTAAACTCTGATCGCTCAGAAGTGTCTGTTGCAGGGTCAGGCTAAACCCTCTGTAAACTGATAGAACAGAAGTGTCTGTTGCAGGGTCAAGCTAAACCCTCTGTAAACTCTGATCGCTCAGAAGTTTCTGTTGCAGGGTCAGGCTAAACCCTCTGTAAAATGATAGATCAGAAGTGTCTGTTGCAGGGTCAAGCTAAATCCTCTGTAAACTGATAGAACAGAAGTGTCTGTTGCAGGGTCAAGCTAAACCCTCTGTAAACTCTGATCGCTCAGAAGTGTCTGTTGCAGGGTCAGGCTAAACCCTCTGTAAACTGATAGATCAGAAGTGTCTGTTGCAGGGTCAAGCTAAACCCTCCGTAATTGTTTGTCTGAACTTTGAGTCTTTAGATGGTCAGTGGGCAGAAATGGTAGAAACAAATGATTCCATGGAATAGCGCAATTCGATTAGCGTGCCTCGCATTTACCGCTTTGATAAGCACACAGTCGCAGCTTACCCAGCGTTTTATCGAGCCATCAGCCATGTCTAGAAAAACCTAACCAGAAATTAGATGTTTGATTGAGCAGACTCCAGTACGTTATTAATTTATCAATAGACGAGTCTACCTGTATCGGCAATAAATAGTCCGAGCTATTGAACACAACGGTGTGCAGAATTAATCCAGGGTCGGATAATGATGTTAATGTGAAACTAAAAATATTTGTGCAGATCAAAAACGACGCGACGATACCCAAGAGGAACGCTCAGCAGATGGGAATAGCACTGGCAACACCCGATCGACTTCGGCAGCTGCGGGCTCTTCAACGGAAAAAATCACAGGATCAGACTAAAGTCCATAAAAACTGACGAAACCAGAAAATCCAGCTGATATTCGAATAAGCAAACGGGCAGCAAAAAAGACAGCCTTAATAGAAATTGGCCGGCATTGAAGCCGAAAGTCCTGACGAAAAGTCTGGCATAAGTAAGATGAAGTATCCTGTAGGATCGTCTACTGTCAAATAAAAACTAGGTACGCGTCAACCGCATCCTCTTCAGGCCTCATCGGTGAGTTTAGGTTCAATAATTGCAGTTTTTATACTAGTACCAACAATAAAAATAAAAATACCAACGAATACCAACTAAAACTACTACTGTACCAACTAATTTGTTGGTCAAAGCTAATTAACTCAAATCTGAGAATGCATAAAGCTGTGTTGAGTAAAGCAGTTTTGAATTTCAGCTAGAGAGAATTTATTTTTTCGAAAGATAAATAAGTATTCAGTCTGGGCCGTAAAGTACACTGATCACTCAGTAGTCGGTTGCCGGGTTAAGGTATGATCGCTCAGAAGTGTCTGTTGCAGGGTCAAGCTAAAACCTCCGTAAACTCTGAACGCTCAGAAGTGTCTGTAGCAGGGTCAGGCTAAACCCTCCGTAAACTCTGAACGCTCAGAAGTGTCTGTTGCAGGGTCAGGCTAAACCCTCTGTAACCTCTGATCGCTCAGAAGTGTCTGTTGCATGGTCAAGCTAAACCCTCTGTAAACTGATAGATCAGAAGTGTCTGTTGCAGGGTCAAGCTAAAACCTCCGTAAACTCTGAACGCTCAGAAGTGTCTGTAGCAGGGTCAGGCTAAACCCTCCGTAAACTCTGAACGCTCAGAAGTGTCTGTTGCAGGGTCAGGCTAAACCCTCTGTAACCTCTGATCGCTCAGAAGTGTCTGTTGCATGGTCAAGCTAAACCCTCTGTAAACTGATAGATCAGAAGTGTCTGTTGCAGGGTCAAGCTAAACCCTCTGTAAACTCTGATCGCTCAGAAGTGTCTGTTGCAGGGACACTCAAACCATTCCTAAAATTCAATTTTAGGAGTCTTAGGAATCTTGGATTTTTATCATAATTTTTTCTTAAGTGTCTGTTTCTAGAAATGTGTATTTTAAAGTCCGCAGACACCCTAAAAACAAACTGCTCCATTAGCAAATATCAGCGCATTACATGTGTTAATCGACTTTAACAATAATGCGCTTTCAATCAGAAAAAACTTCTTTAAAATTATGAGTATATCATTTGACAAGTTCATCAAGCATCATGACCTTTATTTGACCGACTTCCGACTGCAATAAAAAGAGAAATGCTATTAAGCCCCTGCTTATTGTGGGATTCAGATTGCTCGCAAAGTCGCAAAGTGAATGACTTGTGTTTTGCATTGGTCGGTCATAAGAAATTAAAAGGTCGGAGCATAATTTTTAGACCAAGAGAAATTTTCGGAATATTATTCGTTTCCTCTAAAAAATTGTGAATACTAGCTGGTTGGTTGCAGAGAATGTCGACTGCTACATACACTACTTTGATTTTGGGTTCTTTTTGGTTTCCCAGGTTAAAATTTGATTTCCTTTGTAAAAGTTTGCAAGTTTTGACAATAGTAAGCATGTAGGGATTGCGACACCTACACACGCTTGATAAAATAACAAAAATAGACTGGACAACTATACAATGGCAGTCCGAATTTGTATTCCCACTCAGGTCTCGACCTCTTCACTTAGATTCGGTTCAGCATAACCGCTTGTGTGCGCTATGTGTACCCCAAATTCCACGTTAGTCAAAATAGGCTTTGCCTTATCTTTGTTTTCTGTGACCAGCTTGAACTTTTAGAACTTGGCTGGGTGAAGTCAATACAGAAGGGTTTAGCCCAAGTCCAATGTACACTCTGGGCCATGGGGCTTGCAGGAGGAAGAGGTTTGGCTTGATTGTACAGTCGGTCCCAGAGGCGGAGAGGTGAATGAAATGAGGCGAGAAACGGAAGGTGGGTGTCTGTCATCGAGAGGAAAAAACCGCCTCATTTTGTGATGGTATAACTTTGCTCTGGATTAAGTTAGGCTGTTTTAACTTAGCAGCATAAAGGAAAAACTTTTGAAGTGTAACTCAATCAAATTTAAAGAGAATCGGTCAAAGTGAAGCGACGCTAAGGAAATTTATCTCTTTTTGCTTTTTTGAGCAGCAGAAAGTTTTGGTAACATCAAGTATCCCGTGGCACTCAGTGAAAAACACAGTCCACAGGTTTAGTTTCGAGTAAAGTTTGGGTGTAAATTGGTTGGGTGGTTTTGGCGGCCATAGTGAACAAAGTTTTTACACAGACACACACAGGTTTCGTTTTTAAGGCTCGTTCACACCGCAATCTAATGAACACACAGCTCTACATTTGAGTATCCGTCTATCCGACCATTAATGTAATAAACAAATAAAATTTACTTGAAATTAATTCATTTAAGGCTCATTCACACATTTAGGTACATCAGACGTGTTTGTTAGAGAATCAAGTGTAGAATCAATGGTCAGAGAATCAAGTGTACACTCGTGTGATTTGACTTCATTTGATTGCAATGGGGGAGAGAACATTAGTAAAGCGAAGAGTGAAATGTAAATGGTTGAACGAAACCCGCTCATATTGAAAGTTGGGTTAGGAAGCTAGCTGGCTAGCACTTGTCTGTGCTTTGGCACGCGTGAGTCATCAACCCCTCCACGCTAACTTAGAATAGAAATTACTAATTAGAAGTTTAGAACTAGAATTTTAGAAATAGAACTATTGCAATATCATAGATTAACACAATTCGTCCGTGATAGCTAATCAACTCCTTCTTATAATGCGTGGAGCCATGCTGGCTAAGGGCTCGTTCAAACCGCCATCAAATGAGTTGATTTCAAGTACGTTTCCCGTGCTTATCGCAGGATTGGTCGGAAATTCAAATGTAAACTCGTGTGATTTTACTTCATTTAGTTGCGGTGTGAACGAGGCTTAAGGCAGCTTTGACTTTCACAGGGTTCAGTTACAAAACTTGTGTCTTCGGAAGGGTGATGAGCATTCAATACGGACCCTAAAGTACACTGATAGCTCAGAGTCAGTAGTCGGTAGCTAAATATTCCCTAAACTCTGAACGCTCAGTGTCTGTTGCAGGGTCAAGCTAAGCCCTCCCTAAACTGTCATCGCTCATAAGTGTCTGTTGCAGGGTCAAGCTAAACTCTCCCTAAACTGTCATCGCTCATAAGTGTCTGTTGCAGGGTCAAGCTAAACTCTCCCTAAACTGTAATCGCTCAGAAGTGTCTGTTGCAGGGTCAAGCTAAACCCTCCCTAAACTGTCATCGCTCATAAGTGTCTGTTGCAGGGTCAAGCTAAACTCTCCCTAAACTGTCATCGCTCATAAGTGTCTGTTGCAGGGTCAAGCTAAACTCTCCCTAAACTGTAATCGCTCAGAAGTGTCTGTTGCAGGGTCAAGCTAAACCCTCCCTAAACTGTCATCGCTCAGAAGTGTCTGTTGCAGGGTCAAGCTAAACCCTCCGTAAACTGATAGATCAGAAGTGCCTGTTGCAGGGTCAAGCTAAACCCTCCGTAAACTGTCATCGCTCAGAAGTGTCTGTTGCAGGCTCAAGCTAAATCCTCCCTAAACTTTCATCGCTCAGAAGTGTCTGTAATAACTTTAATTCACGGGGATACTTCTCTCACATCATCTCTCAACACGAATGTACATTTGAATATCTGACCATTAATATGATAAACAAGTCAAATGTACTTGAAATTTACTCATTTGATGGCGGTGTGAACGAGCCTTAACACGAGACGGTATTAATTGAATAGAACATTTAGCCCCCACCCCATACACGCGCAAGCCAACCCCCCCAAAGTACACAATCAACAGAGAGAGCAAAATGCACGCAATGAGCAGTGAGCATCGGCACCAATACACGTTACCACAGTGTCTGTTGCAGGGTCAGGCTAAACCCTCCGTAAACTGATAGATCAGAAGTGTCTGTTGCAGAGTCAAGCTAAACCCTCTGTAAACTGATAGATCAGAAGTGTCTGTTGCAGGGTCAGGCTAAACCCTCTGTAAACTGATAGATCAGAAGTGTCTGTTGCAGGGTCAGGCTAAACCCTCTGTAAACTGATAGATCAGAAGTGTCTGTTGCAGGGTCAAGCTAAACCCTCCATAAACTCTGATCGCTCAGCTTAATTATCTGCCTAATTATCAGCTTCAATCTGAAGTCACGATTATTATAACGTTGTTTAAATAATTCTAAATTGTGATTTCAGGCAAATGCTTAACTCGTGGAATATTTTACTTTAAAATTCTGCCGGTTATAAATGTTTCATTGACACAATTCTACTTTCGTTTTCTTCAAAGCAATGAAATGAATTAATTATTTTTCATTTTTCTGCCTACAATGCTCTACGTATCTGTACTTTCTTGTTTTAGAGATTGAAAGCAATCAATATACTGTGCAGGATGCTGTAGTATCAAAGTTCCCAGCGAGGCGAATGCTTTTTGGTCCACGAAAGTCGTAAGCAATAGCATTTTCTTGCATTTTTGTGGCTCATCATGCATCTGGTTGTCAGAGAGCATTTATTTCTTCGAAACCACATTCAGAAAGCGCCTGATTATCAGTGATTAAAATATTAATCGAATCGAGCGGCAATCCATCTGATTAAATGCTGGCACGATTTTAATAAATTTGTTCGGTCGGAATTGTACCATTTTCTAATGATGAGACGGAGACGAAATAATGATCGTAATTTTACTCCTTTGTAACAACATCTGTCGATTAAAGCAAATTGAACGGTAGCAAACCTCAATAAGGTGTGTGACTAACTAATATGAAACTAATGTGCAGAAATGATGCGGGTCAATGTAAACCACGCAGTTTAGAAGGGTCCACCTAAACCACATAAACAGGTCAAGCTATACCAGTCCTGCGTGAAGTCACTTTCCTACAAGTTGGAGCCATTTCAAGCTTTAAAAACCCACAGACTTTTCCAAACGTTACAAGTTTAGTCTATATACAAGTTTTCAAGCCGAAACTAGGTGGTCAACCTAACGCATTATTTGAACAACAGTCAACGTAAACACACATACACGGGTATGTCTGTCTGTGTCTGTCTGTCTGTCTGTCTGACTGTCTGTCTGTCTGTCTGTATTTCTGTTACATTCAATTAAATTTGTCTGTTTCTATTCCTTTGTCTACTTTTTCTTGTCCTTTTTTGGCTTCCTTTCTGTATTTGCATCAATCCGTTCCTTTCTAGCTAGCTATTGATTGATTGTGAGAGACACGCGCTCGTTATATTGTGTAACTGTCCGATAATCTATCAATCTGAATCTCCGACCTCATTTTCTTTGTCATTTATTTCTAAAGTTTTGTAGCTATTTTACAAACTTAAGTCCTTTCTTTAAAATTAATTATCTCTAACAAAGGATACTGATGGCACCGACAGCTACGGTACCCGTCGCCCAAGACCGAAATCCCAATATTAAAAAATTGCCGCTTCGCCCTCCCCTACCACACGCCGTAGGTGCTGGACCGCGCACTGCGCCAAGATTTCGGGTTCCGCCACCTGCTGTGGGTTTACTCTGGCCGGCGCGGCATCCACTGCTGGGTGTGCGACCGCGCCGCCCGCCAGCTGTCCGCCGCCGCGCGCACCGCCGTCATCGAGTATTTGTCGCTGGTCCGGCGTCCAGGAGACAAGCAGCAGCCGGGCCAGCAGCAGCAGCAGCCGAAATGCCACCCGAGCGTCTCGGCCGCCGCCGACTGCATTCGGCGCCAATTTGCCGAGCTGGTCCGCCAGCAGGATCTGTTCGGCACCGAGGATCGAACCCGCGCCCTGCTGGCCCAGCTGCCGGACGAACTGCGCTCGGTTGCCGACACGGCCGTCGACGCCTGGCTAGCCGAGCCCGACGCCAACCCGTCTTTGAAGCGCTGGAAGACCATCAGCAAATTCGCCGTCAGCCGGGGCCGTCAAGACGTTGAGCAGCAGCTGCTGATCCATTTCGCCTACCCGCGGCTGGACGTCGGCGTCAGCACCGGCGTCAACCACCTGCTGAAGGCGCCGTTTTGCGTCCACCCCAAGACCGGCCGGGTCTGCGTGCCCTTCGACCCGTCCGCTGTCGACAGCTTCGAGCCGGACGCGGTGCCGACGCTTTCGCAGCTGCTGGCCGAGCTGGGCGCCGCCAAAACCGACACCGCCGGCTCCCAGCAGCGGCCGCATCTCGTGGCGTACAAGTCCACCTCCCTGCGCGGCGCTGTCGAGTTGTTCGCCAAATTTGTCGACTCGTTGCGCGCCGACGAGGCTCAGGCCGCCGATGGCGCCGTTTCAGGGCCGCTTCGCGATGCCAGCAATAGCGGCGAGATTCTCTGATTGCCAAGATACGCTGGTCTAAGATAGACACAATGCTGCATCTATGACTGACACTTGGATCCGTGCAGTTGCTAGGGGGATATACGTTGCTTAATGGGTGGGATATGGCTGTTGCTAGGTGGGATATGGCTGTTGCTAGGTGGGATATGGCTGTTGCTAGGTGGGATATGGCTGTTGCTAGGTGGGATATGGCTGTTGCTAGGTGGGATATGGCTGTTGCTAGGTGGGATATGGCTGTTGCTAGGTGGGATATGGCTGTTGCTAGGTGGGATATGGCTGTTGCTAGGTGGGATATGGCTGTTGCTAGGTGGGATATGGCTGTTGCTAGGTGGGATGTGGCTGTTGCCATGTGGGATATGGGTGTTGATAAGCGAGATATGATTGTTGCTAGGTTGAGGTACAAGTGTTTTTTGTTTGAGTTATTACATAAGATATGTTGTTAGGTAATTTGTACGTAATGTTTGTGAATATATGAATGCTACTAGTGGAGCTATGAGTATGAAGGGTTATTTTGGAACGTAATTTTCTGTTGTTGGCTTTTTTTTCAAATCATGGATGACAACTCAAGTCAATTTTTTTGCCTAGAAAAGCATTTTGTTGCAGTTGCTTTTGGTGCTAATTTAATCATTTTGTCGACTGTAATTTTAACCAATTCAGCATTTATATTACTATGAGTAGGGCTAGTTTGTGCCCCTGTATTTCCCAACAATATTTATATGCTCTAAAGCTGTCAATGACCGGTTTGTCTACTTTACTGGTGGAATAATTGCATTTCAAACTGAACTGAACCCCTATGTATTAATAATAATAATTTTGTATGGAATCTTATTACATGAATTTGGTTTGAAAATACTTGCCATGTGTTATTGCTTTCCTTTAATGATATGTTCTTAGTTGAAGTATCGCTGCTTAGCCACTATGCATCATACGGTAGTTTACGCTTGTTTTTACCCATTATCTATCTATCTATCTATCTATCTATCTATCTATCTATCTAAGTATCTATTTATCTATCTATCTATATATCTATCTGTCTATCTATCCATGTATCTAATTATTTATCTATCTATCTATCTATCTATCTATCTATCTATCTATCTATCTATCCATGTATCTATTTATCTATCTATCTATATATCTATCTGTCTATCTATCCATGTATCAAATTATCTATCTATCCATCTATCTATCTATCTATCTGTCTATCTATCTATCTATCTATCTATCTATCTATCTATCTATCTATCTATCCATGTATCTATTTATCCATCTATCTATATATCTATCTGTCTATCTATCTATCTATCTATCTGTCTATCTATCTATCTATCTATCTATCTATCTATCTATCTATCTATCTATCTATCTATCTATCTTTATCCATATATCGACCTATCTGTCTACGCAACTTTCTATTCAACCGTATTTTTATGGTTCTGTCTAAATGCCTTATCCATCTAGCTCCTATAGTTTATTGTTTCCATTTCGTTATATATTAGTCACAAGAGAGTCGCCGCGAATTCTCATTGCAGATGTCGCGCGTTTTCACGCCCTATCGCTCAGTGGGGGTGGTGTGCAACTCGGTGCCGCCTGTGGTGCGCTTCCACCCCGGCCACCGGGAGTTTTATGTGTCCACCGTGGCCGAGAGGCGGCTTCTGACTTATAAGGTTGGCTGGGGAATACTTGAGTTTGTCTGTTCAAAGTGATTAGCTTTGAGAATATTTTAAGAGGATTGCCTTGCTCCTGCATTAGCTCATAATTTTTGTATCTTGATGGACGAAATAAGAATTGAATAAAGTTCCCTTCAGGTTGGTCCTTCAGATAAAAGCCGCTACTATTCAGGATGGTCCTTTAGATAAAAGCCGCTACCTCTTGAAGTGCGGGTGTGGTGCCAGTATGCTGATTGCTAGATTCTCAAAATCAGAAATATTACCTCACTCAGGTGTCAAACGCTGGCCTGAAGACGGTGAGCGACCCTTTCCCCGAGGAGGTGACCTGCCTGACCCAGCACAAAGGTCACGTGATCGCTGGCGGCAACCTTGGCGGTTTGTTTATTGTTCGAAATTCGCGCGAAATCGACGCCCACCCGGCTGCGGAGCCGAGCGTCGGACTGCGTTTCCTGGAATGCTTCGGCTACCTGCTGGTTGGCGTCGATGCCAAGAACCGGATGCGCACGTGGACCATGCTGCCCAACATCGCCATCGGGCCGCTGCTCAACACCGTGGAGCTGGACCCGGCCGCCTATCCCGTATCGGCCCTGTGCCACCCGTTCACCTACACCAACAAGGTTGTGCTGGGCTCCGCCGGCTCCGGCGCTCACCTCCAGATTTGGAACCTCGCCAAGGCCCAGCTCATTCACGCCTCCCAGACCCTAGAGGCTGGCGTCACCTGTCTGGCTCAGGCTCCGGCTGAAGACGTCCTGGCTGTCGGTCTGGCCAGCGGCCTCATCCTGCTGCACCATCTGCGCTGCGACGTCACCATGGCCAAGCTGAGGCAGGACTTCGGGCCAGTGGCCGGGCTGGCGTTCCGCACCGACGGGCAGCCAATTATGCTTAGCGGCTCTCGGCAGGTGGGTGTTTGCCAGTGCTGTATGCCTTTCTACCAAATAGATGTACAGCTGCTCAGTCCTGACCAAAAATTTCCCCAATGGCTCAAGTTGTCTCCCAGAGCTGACACTCGAACCCATGACCTTTTGGCTACTCATGAGTTACTCAAAACACAGCTTCTTCAGTTTATCCGGTCATTTCTTCGTTATTTCCAACGCAGGGCCAGGTGACGCTGTGGCACCTGGAGGACCGCCGGGTGTGCGGCCTGCTCAACGAGGCCCATCCGTCGGCGGCCATCGCCGGCCTGACTTGCCTGCACTCGCAGCCGCTGCTGGTCACCACCGGAGCGGACAACTGCCTGCGGATCTGGATCTTTGACCGGCCCGGCGACCACCTGCCCCGCCTGCTGCACCAGCGCGCCGGCCACAGTCGGCCCCCTAGCGACGTTCGATTCTACGCCGGCGCGGCTGTTGGCGGAGTTTTCGGCGCCGACTTGCTTAGCGCCGGACTGGACAGCGGCGTCCGGCTGTTCAGCCTGGAGGCGGAGAGTCTCAGCCGGTGCCTGGGCAAGGCCAAGCGGAGCAACAAGTCGCTGGGTCAGGCTTTGCCGCCTATAAGCGCTTTATCCTGCGAACCGGCTAGGTGAGGCAGAGAATCGCCTTTTTATTTATTTAAATTACGGTTCATAAAAACTGGCCTCCAAAACCGCCTCAGAATGTACTTTTTAACGAGCCAAATGTACTTTTCACTCGTCCAGGCACGGGGACTGGTGCACTATGGTGGCCTGTCACGCTGGCACTCGCCTAGCAACCACGTGGGATCTGCGCAAAGGCTGTCAAGGCCAGCTGCGCCTGGAGCCGCGTCTCATGTCCAGCAACGAGGCCGCCTACAAAACGGCAGTCGCCACCACCGTCGACATCAGCGGCTGCGGCAACTTCGTCCTGATTGGCTACAGCACCGGTCACGTGATTCGCTACAACGTCCAATCGGGTCGCGAGGCCAAGAAGCCGTACGAACCGGCGCTGCCCGCCGCCGCCCTGTGCGTCCGATGCGACGCGCACAACCGCATGGCGCTGGCCGTTGACGTCGACGGGGGCGTCAGCGTCTTCGCCTTCAAACGCGGCCACCAGCTGGCTTCGTTGAAGGCCTTCGCCGACACGGCCACGGCGGCCGAGTTGCACCGCCCGTCCGGCCTGCTGGCTGTGGCTTCCGCCGCCGAGATTCGCCTCTTCCAGCTGGCGCCGTCCGTGTCCGAGCCGATGCGCGTCCTGCCCGCCTCCTGCTCGCCCGCTCCCGTCAGCCGCCTGCGTTTCAGCCCGGACGGCGCCTGGCTGATGGCCGCCGCCGGCAGCAGCCTGCTGACCTACTCGGTGCTGCTGGGCTGCCTCATCGACCGGCTGGACTGTCCAGCGCCGCCCATTGTCTGCTTCGACATGTCGCCGACTGGTGATTTGCTGGTCACCGGGCATCGGGACCGGCTGGGCCTGCAGGTGAGACTGCCTGTCTGCCTGTCTGTCTGTCTGTCTGTCTGTCTGTCTGTCTGTCTGTGTGTCTGTCTGTCTGTCTGTGTGTCTGTCTGTCTGTCTGTCTGTGTGTCTGTCTGTGTGTCTGTCTGTCTGTCTGTCTGTCTGTCTGTGTGTCTGTCTGTCTGTCTGTCTGTCTGTCTGTCTGTTTGTCTGTCTGTCTGTCTGTCTGTCTGTCTGTCTGTCTGTCTGTCTGAAGCCGTCCCGCCCTCCGCCGCAGGTCTGGGTAAACAGCACGCTCTTCAAGCCCCTAATCGGCGGTCTGACAGTCGACTCGGCCGCGGTCGCGCCAGCCTCGGACTTGGCCGATAGCGGCGACGGTCTGGTGACGCTGACGGGCCTTCCGCCCGGCCGCTGGCAGTGCCTGGCCGACCTGGACGCCATCCGGGCTCGCAACGCCGTCCGCCAGCCGCTGGTGCCCAAGTCGGCCCCGTTCTTTCTCGTCGCCAGCAGCTCAGCAGCGAAGCCGCCGCAGCAGCAGCAGTCAGAGCCGACGGAGTCGGCTGGCGACACCGCCGCTGAAGTGGCCAGCAGGCCGGAGCAGATTCTGCTGTCCGAGTTCTCCCGCCGACTGCTGCTGGCTAGCGAAGATTCGGCGACCCCGTCTGACGAGGAGGACCGGGACGGCCGTCTGGCTGCCTGCCTGGCCGAGCTGGAGGGCCTGAACCCGACGGCCATCGACTCGGAGATTCGCGACCTGTCCGATGACGCCTTCGCCGCTTTTTTAGATGCCGCTGCCGCCTGCTTGAAATCCGGCGTTCATTTCGAGACTAGCCAGGTGAGCTTGAGTTCGGCTTTGAGTCTGTTTAGCATCTGCTTTGAGTCTGTTTAGCATCTGCTTTGAGTCTGTTTAACATCGGCTTTGAGTCTGTTTAGCATCTGCTTTGAGTCTGTTTAGCATCTGCTTTGAGACTGTTTAGCATCGGCTTTGAGTCTGTTTAGCATCGGTTGCCAGTTCTATAAAACCTCTAACTTGCAGGCTTACCTGAACGTCTTCCTTCGCCATCACGGCGTTGCCATAGCAACCTCCTCCTCCGCCGAGTCCGAGGCCTGCCGATCAGCCCTGGCCAATTTGCGGCGAACTCAGCGCCGGGTCTGGACCCGCCTAGCCGACGCCATGCTGGAGACTGAGAGCCTGCTGGCCTACACCAGGGAGGGGCTGGTTGGCCACGCCATCTGAGGCGGCACTGCCTGATTGCGGATCCAATTGGTGGCAACTGGTTGGCCTCATGATTGACATGTACAGGTAGTTAAGGCGATGGCATACAGCTGAACTTCGCAGACCCAAAACAAACATCTGACGCACAAATGTTTGACCCAAATCCGGTATCGACCTATTACTTTTTAAAGCGAACCAAAAATCAATCTAGTTTGACCCACATCCAGTATCGACCCACAAGTGGCTGACCCAAATCCAGTATCGACCCACAAGTGGCTGACCCAAATCCAGTATCGACCCACAAGTGGCTGACCCAAATCCAGTATCGACCCACAAGTGGCTGACCCAAATCCAGTATCGACCCACAAGTGGCTGACCCAAATCCAGTATCGACCCACAAGTGGCTGACCCACTTCCAGTATCGACCCACAAGTGGCTGACCCAAATCCAGTATCGACCCACAAGTGGCTGACCCAAATCCAGTATCGACCCACAAGTGGCTGACCCAAATCCAGTATCGACCCACAAGTGGCTGACCCAAATCCAGTATCGACCCACAAGTGGCTGACCCAAATCCAGTATCGACCCACAAGTGGCTGACCCAAACATCTGCCATTGCAACGTCGCTCCAACCATGGCACGCCAAGTTCAGCTGCAGCTGCGCCATGCCAAAGCTGCCCATCCCGAAGCAGTTTGTCCTTCTGTTGGCATTTCCGCTCACTATTTGCCTTTGCTGTTAGTTCCAAACAATGCTGATTTGGCTCTGTATAGCTGCGGTTTTTATTTGAAAATTAAAAGAAAATTATGCAAACTATGGACTAAGAAAATATTTCGTGTCATTTTCTTTCTAATTTTTCCATGTATGGGCCTCCCAAGCGCTTTAGATTTAAATTAAAAAACGCTTGTGATTATCCAAGTGCTAAGTAATGCGGCATTTATAGTTTTGGCATTGTATAAGTAAGACTAGTAGAACACTAGCATTAGTAGCATAATTAGTGGTAGTTGTGTTAACAAATAATCATGATAGTAATACCAGTGATATTTGTGCTAAGCAGTATTAGCAGCAGCAGTAGTAGTAGTAGTAGTAGTAGTAGTAGTAGTAGTAGTAGTATTATTATTATTAGTAGTAGTAGTAGTAGTATTATTATTATTATTAGTAGTAGTAGTAGTAGTAGTAGTAGTAGTATCAGTAGTATTAGCAGTAGTATCAGCAGTAGCAGTAGTAGTAGCAGTAGTAGTAGTAGCAGTAGTAGTAGTAGTAGTAGCAGTAGTAGTAGTAGTAGTATTAGCAGTGGTATTATCAGTATTAGCAGTAGTATTATCAGTAGTAGCAGTAGTAGTATTAGCAATAGTACTAGCAGTAGTTCGAGCCCAGTAAGATACGTAGTTGAGCAGTGGGCTAAAAATCTTCAAAATCCTTCTCTGCAGCCCTCGAACAGTCAGCCTATTCTGATTGGCTGTTCAGTTAAATCGGTTAGTTGCTATGGGCAACGAGTCGTCAAGCAGCGGCGGCGCTTCCTCGTCCGACAAGCGCCAGCCTCCGTCGTCAGCAGCCGCCGGCAGCGGCAAGCCGCATCAGCACTGGTCCGTCAACAGGCCGATCGGCAGCGACTCGAGCCCGCCGCAGTCGAGCTTCAATCTCCACGCGGCCTCGCCAACTGCGGCCTCTTCGACGAACTACTCGGCGAACAGAGCTGCTGGCACTGCTGACGACGGCAAGCACCGCATTGTGGTGGTGAACTCCGGGCCGCGGCCCGACTCCGCCGGCGTCAGCGACGAGGTCCGGGCTCTGGCCACGCTGCCGACCTTCATGCCGCTGATCAGGTCGACGGCCTCGGCGTCCGGGCACGCGTCCGACAGCTCGGCGTTGCCGCCGTCAGCTGACCGGGTTGACCATCGCAGCCTGCTGCACTTCTGCGCCCGCTACCAGGAGCACCTGAAGCAGTGCGCCGAGGCCGTGGCCTTCGATCAGAACTCTCTGTGCGGCCGGATCAAGGAGCTGGAGGTTGGAGCCAAGTCTATTCAGGACAGCCTGCAGGACAGGCACAAGAAGTTCCAGAAGCTGGCCGAGCAGATTCACAAAGTGACCGAGCTGCGCAGCTTGCTGGCCAGGATGCGGAGTCACGCCAAGTGAGTCTTTGTTCGGGGTCTCTGTTCTTGCTGCGCCGCTGATTGCTTCCCGGAATCTGCAGGAGGTTTTATTTGATCAGGCTCGGGGATTTTGCCTTCGAGGGGGCCCTCACAGCATCTGTGTGCAATATGACAGCATCTGTGTGCAATGTGACAGCATCTGTATGCAATATGACAGCATCTGTATGCAATATGACAGCATCTGTATGCAATGTGACAGCATCTGTATGCAATGTGACAGCATCTGTATGCAATGTGACAGCATCTGTATGCAATATGACAGCATCTGTATGCAATGTGACAGCATCTGTGTGCAATGTGACAGCATCTGTGTGCAATGTGACAGCATCTGTGTGCAATGTGACAGCATCTGTGTGCAATGTGACAGCATCTGTGTGCAATGTGACAGCATCTGTGTGCAATGTGACAGCATCTGTGTGCAATGTGACAGCATCTGTGTGCAATGTGACAGCATCTGTGTGCAATATGACAGCATCTGTGGGGAATGTGACAGCATCCGTATAATACTAACAGTAGTACTAACCAACACTGCACCGACATGGCCGCTTCAGGCACCTGGGCGCACTGATGGAGGAGCTGAACTCGGCCTTGCCAGCTGACTGCCAGCTGGAGCCGTTCTCCTGGCAGTCCACCCTGCCCCAGCAACAGTCCGATGGCGCTCCAAGCGCTGCTCAATCTTTGCCGGATTGAAAAATTAACCCAGCTCCATCTGATCTGATTCTCGCCGATGCTTATCCGTGTAATTGAATTCGATTTTGGTTTTCCCTCAATCAGCAGATAATTTCACTGTGAATCATCATTCAATTCAGCCACAGCATTATGACAGCAGTCAGTTTTTGTTGTTCAGCATTCGCTATATCTAACCATGTTTATGCTAGAGATTCTTGAAAATGCACTTTTAAGCTCAGTGCGACTGTAAATGCTATTGATTTTTAATAAATAATAAAACTGCTAGTTCTGTGTATTCAGCAATAGTTTTATACTGATTACTATAATTATTGAATTTCAATGACTGTCCAATTATTTTGCTGGGCTTTTCAGTTCGTCTCTAAGAACAGCACTTTAGTACGAGTATTGTTTGATTATTGTGGGCTGTTCTGGTGGCTCTCCTCACCTACAGATAGTTTTTTACCACCTTCATGATGAGTTGAGATAAGCTTCAGGTCTGGGATTTGATTAGGGTCAACTTTGAAATCATTGCTGAATTAAATGGTTCAGTTCAGCTTCATCATATTTGAATGGCTAACTCAGGTCACCTTCGGTGCCATTAATTCGAAACTCCAGATCAGCTTCTGAATCATTCATGACTAGCCTCAGGTCAACTTCAGGATTATGGGGAATTTTTCAAGTCAGTTGCTTCAAAGCCTTGCAAATGATTTTTCTTAAATTATTAGAGTTCCTTAAAGGGTATTGATTGGAGACTTCGGGTGGACTTCAGTATTAAAGATCTGCGAAATCAGTTAATAATTAATCTTCAGGCTCCCTGATTTTTTACTTCAGCTAAACTTCAGCGTAAAAAATCTGGGACTTCATGTAAACTGTATGGTCGTATATCTGGGTCTTGAGGTGAACTTCAGGGTTGAATGTCTGTGAATTTCAGAGTCGTATATCTGGGTCTTCAGGTGAACTTCTGGGTCGAATGTCTGTGAAATTCAGGTGAACTTCTGGGTCGGATGTCTGTGAATTTCAGGTAAACTTCAGGGCCGTATATCTGGGACTTAAGGTGAACTTCAGGGCCGTATATCTCGGACTTAAGGTGAACTTCAGGGCCGTATATCTGGGACTTCAGGTGTGAACTTCAGGCTCCCAGATCTGGGGCTGCAGACCGGCAGGGATTTCTCACTGACCCCCGAACGCCCGAACGCCCCCGCTGCAGCTAGCCGGCATGCCTCTGAACGTGAACATCGGCGTGCTGGGCCACGTGGACAGCGGCAAGACGGCGCTATCCAAGGCGCTCAGCACGCAGGCCAGCACGGCCAGCTTCGACAAGAATCCGCAGAGTCAGGAGCGCGGCATCACGCTGGACTTGGGCTTCTCCACCTTCAGTGTGTCCTTCACTGACGACAGTCCAGCTGACGATGCCGACTTTCGCCACCTGCCATCGGCGCTGTCGGAGCGCTGGGGCCGCCCGGCGGAGCTGCAGTTCACGCTGGTCGACTGCCCGGGCCACGCGTCGCTCATTCGGACCGTCATCGGCGGCGCCCAAATCATCGACGCCGTCATGCTGGTTGTGGACGCCACCAAGGGCATCCAGACCCAGACTGCCGAGTGCCTGGTGCTGGCCGAGATCGTCTGCTCCAGCCTGCTGCTCGTCATCAACAAGGTGGGCGTCGGTTTTCCGCTGCCCAGCGTGTGTCTTTGGCGCTGGAGGTCCATGGGGGTTGGCGTGTTGCATAAAAATCTGGGGGATCATTCAGTCAGTGTGAGATCCCATCCAAGGGGATTATACAGTTAGTGTGAGATCCCATCCAAGGGGATTATACAGTTAGTGTGAGATCCCATCCATTGGGATCATTCAGTTATTGTGAGATCCCATCCAAAGGGATTATACAGTTAGTGTGAGATCCCATCCATTGGGATCATTCAGTTAGTTGGAGATCCCGTACAAGGGGATCATTCAGTTAGTTGGAGATCCCGTACAAGGGGATCATTGAGTTAGTTGGAGATCCTATCCAAGGGGATCATTTAGTCAGTGGGAGATCCCATCCAAGGGGGATTATTCAGTTACTAGGAGATCTCATTGAGGATTTTTCTGTTAGTACGCGTTTGGGATCTCATTGGGGAATAATTAGTTGACATCTTATTGGAGACTAAATAGTTGAAGATCCCATTGGCGATTAAGTAGTTAAGGATCTCATTGGGGATTTTTAGTTGGAGATCTAATTGGGGATTTTTTAGTTTGAGATTCCATAGGGGATTAATTAGTTGGAGATCCCATTGGCGATTAATTAGTTGGAGATCCCATTGGGAAGTAATTAGTTGGAGATCCCATTGGGGATTCATTAGTTGGAGATCCCATTGTGGATTAATTAGTTGGAGATCCCAATGGGGATTCATTAGCCACTAGGAGATCCCAATGGGGATTCATTAGCCACTAGGAGATCCCAATGGGAATTATTTAGCCACTAGGAGATCCCAATGGGGAGTCATGCAGTCTGAGAGCTCGGCAACAACTTCAGTCGCCCCCGATCGCTCAGATCGACCTGCTGCCTGAGGCGGATCGCGAACGCGCCGTGGACCGGCTGACGAAGCGGCTGCTGAAAACTCTGGCCGGCACGAAATTCGCCGACTGCCCCGTGGCGGCCGTGGCGGCCAGTCCCGCTGTCGCCTCCGACGCTGCCCAGGCGCCGGCGCCCATCGGCTTGGCCAGCCTGGTGAGGCTGCTGGTGGCCGCGGCGCCGGTGCCAGCCCGATCCGCCGCCGGGCCTCTGCTGTTCGCCGTGGACCACTGCTTCGGCATCCGCGGCCAGGGCACCGTCCTCACCGGCACCGTCTTGACCGGCTGCGTTCGCGTCGGCGACACCGTCGAGGTTGCGCACGAACAGCGGCGCGTCAAAGGCATGCAGGTGAGAGGCAGCGCCAGTGTGAGTCTGAGGGCGTCAGGCTGTCTCAGTGGCGCCAGGCTGTCCCTCAGTCAGTGGCGCCAGGCTGTCCCTCAGTCAGTGGCGCCAGGCTGTCCCTCAGTCAGTGGCGCCAGGCTGTCCCTCAGTCAGTGGCGCCAGGCTGTCCCTCAGTCAGTGGCGCCAGGCTGTCCCTCAGTCAGTGGCGCCAGGCTGTCCCTCAGTCAGTGGCGCCAGGCTGTCCCTCAGTCAGTGGCGCCAGGCAGTCCATCAGTCAGTGGCGCCAGGCAGTCCATCAGTCAGTGGCGCCAGGCTGTCCATAAGTCAGTGGCGCCAGGCTGTCCATAAGTCAGTGGCGCCAGGCTGTCCCTCAGTCAGTGGCGCCAGGCTGTCCATCAGTCAGTGGCGCCAGGCTGTCCCTCAGTCAGTGGCGCAGGCTGTCCCTCAGTCAGTGGCGCCAGGCTGTCCCAGTATCACGCAGCTGAAGCTGTCGCTCCCGCACTGTCACGTGACTGCCCAGATATTCCGCAAGCCGGTGGACTTCGCTCAGCAGGGCGACCGTCTCGGCCTGTGCGTCACCCAACTGGACCCGCAGCTGCTGGAGCGCGGCCTGGTGTGCGCGCCTGGCTCCGTGCCGGCCATCCACGCCCTGGTGCTGCCCGTCCGCCCGGTGCCGCACTTCAAGCTGCCGGTGCGCTCCAAGTCCAAGCTGCACGCCAGCGTCGGGCACGAGACGGCCATGGCCAGCCTGCTGCTGTTCCAGGCGCCCCGGCCTGGCGAGCCCCTGACCGACCAGCTGTGCGAGTACGTCGACGAGGCCAGCATGCGGGACTGTCCGGCTGGGCTGCACGCCTTGCTGGAGTTCGAGAGGCCGATTCAGGTGGGTGACCGGGCGGCTGTGGCTTGTTGCTGGGTCTGACAGTGTCAGGGTGCTGCCATCTGACAGCCTAAGTGTCAGAGTGCTGCCATCTGACAGCCTAAGTGTCAGAGTGCTGCCATCTGACAGCCTAAGCGTCAGGGTGCTGCCATCTGACAGCCTAAGTGTCAGAGTGCCCCATCTGACAGCCCAAGTGTCAGGGTGCCGCCATCTGACAGCCTAAGTGTCAGAGAGCCCCTCTGACAGCCCAAGTGTCGGAGAACCCCATCTGACACAGCCCCACCCGACACAGCCCCATCTGACACAGCCCCATCTGACACAGCCCCACCCGACACAGCCCCATCTGACACAGCCCCATCTGACACAGCCCCACCTGACACAGCCCCACCTGACACAGCCCCATCTGACACAGCCCCAGTAAACCAGCCCCATCTGACACAGCCCCACCTGACACAGCCCCAGTCAACCAGCCCCATATGACACAGCCCCAGTAAACCAGCCCCATCTGACACAGCCCCATCTGACACAGCCCCACCTGACACAGCCCCAGTCAACCAGCCCCACCTGAAACAGCCCCACCTGACACTGCCCCACCTGACACAGCCCCACCTGACACAGCCCCATCTGACACAGCCCCACCTGACACAGCCCCGTCTGACACAGCCACAGTCAACCAGCCCCACCTGACACAGCCCACCTGACACAGCCCCATCTGACACAGCCCCACCTGACACAGCCCCATCTGACACAGCCCCATCTGACACAGCCCCACCTGACACAGCCCCATCTGACACAGCCCCACCTGACACAGCCCCATCTGACACAGCCCCACCTGACACAGCCCCATCTGACACAGCCCCACCTGACACAGCCCCAGTCAACCAGCCCCATATGACACAGCCCCAGTAAACCAGCCCCATCTGACACAGCCCCACCTGACACAGCCCCATCTGACACAGCCCCACCTGACACAGCCCCATCTGACACAGCCCCACCTGACACAGCCCCATCTGACACAGCCCCACCTGACACAGCCCCAGTCAACCAGCCCCATATGACACAGCCATGTTGGGTGTGACCATAGACTATTGAGTCGCACACTCAATTTGTAAAGCACCTTAATTATTTGCTTGGAAAATGCCTGATAAGGCAACGCAACCATGGCTTGCTAAAATATAAGAAGCACATCAAAAAAGTGCGAACACAACTTAACTGTTGTTGACTTCGTATGTTCTGTCTTACGCTAAGATAAGCAGACATAACAAGCCACACCTGACACAGCCCCGTCTGACACAGCCCCATCTAACACAGCCCCACCTGACACAGCCCCAGTCAACCAGCCCCACCTGAAACAGCCCCACCTGACACTGCCCCACCTGACACAGCCCCATCTGACACAGCCCCACCTGAAACAGCCCCACCTGACACAGCCCCACCTGACACTGCCCCACCTGACACTGCCCCGCCTGACACAGCCCCACCTGACACAGCCCCAGTCAACCAGCCCACCTGACACAGCCCCAGTCAAGCAGCCCCACCCGACACAGCCCCAGTCAAGCAGCCCCACCTGACGCACCCAGGCGCCGCCCAGCGCAGTCGTGATCGTCTCCAAGCTGGACGCCGACATCAACCAGAACGCGTGCCGCATCGCGATGCACGGCCGGCCCCTGCAGGTCTTCACCAACGCCGACTACCGCACCGTCCAGCTGCCGAAACTGCTGCGCGTCTACCGGCCAAAGTGCAGGCGGGGTCGGCTGGACCGGGTCAAGGACGCCTACACGGTGGTGGTGGCCGGCCTGTTCCGCAAGGAGACGGCGCTGGACGCCTTCATCGGGCTGCAGGTGCGAGATCTCAGCATGAGATTTTCTGTTTCTTGGAAATGGTTTTGAAACTTTCCCACCTTGAAATTGTCACCTTGAGAATTTATTGTCTTCGAATTCCCTCATTCAGCATTCTGGGTCCCGTGAGCTGCAGTCTGGTGGCTAGGGCGTCTGCCTTATGACCGGAAGGTCGTGGGTTCGAGTCCCAGCTCTAGTGGACAGTTTGTGCCCCTAAGCAAGGCATTTGACCCCGCATTGGTTCAGTCCACCCAGCTGAGATCGGGTACCAGTTTGAGCTGGGATAATTCAGGGTGGCTGCTGCGGTCCCTCCAGCCCGTCAGGACTGAGCAGCTGTACACAGCCTTACAGCTGTGCATCTGATTGAATGTCGGGTGTCTAAATTAATTTATTTTCAATTTGATAGGAAATCTCTGTCTCTGAGCTCTGTCTTCAAGAAGTCTTTGTCTTCGAGATTTTCGCACCCACCCCTCAACCCAGGTGTCGCTCTCCACAGGCCAGCTGGGCCGCATCGAAGGCTCATTCGGGCAGAGCGGCAAGTGCTCAGTCCGGATGCTGCAGCCGCTGCCCGACGACTTCTGCCAGCGCTACAGCGGCGGCGGCAAGAAGGCCAAGAAGGGCGGGGGCGGCGGCCCCGCTGAGCCGGTGGAAGTTTGCCTCAGCTTCAAGCGGCTGCTGTTCGACCCTCAGCGCAAGATGACGCAAACCTGACCAGCCAGCCTGCTTTATTTGCGTGTTGCTACTATCAGTAGGCGGGTTGGCGTCTGTCCTACCCGTTTCTGACTGCGCAGTGTCGATAAATTGCTAAATATACGAATGCCGATAGTGAAGTAGCTTTATTGCACCATTTTTCACACGGCTTGCAGCCTCTGCGTTTGAGTTTTCTGAGAGCTGCAGGCAGCTTTGCCAATTATTTAGCTTAGCAATAAGGAGTTCAGATTTCTTACGCGAGCGGCTGTTATCAGGTGTAACTGGAAGAGGGTGGAAGGGAGAAATTACGCTCGCGGGTGTTGCAGGCAAGGATTAGAGGTGACTGGGCAATAGTTGGTCTAAACAGCATGGAATAAAGCTGATACTGAGAGATTAGAGCTGATGCTGAGAGATTAGAGCTGATACTGAGAGATTAGAGCTGATGCTGAGAGATTAGAGCTGACACTGAGAGATTAGAGGTGGCACGGAGAGAATAGAGGTGGCACGGAGGGATCAGACCCAAGAAAGGAGTTAAACGGGAAAGATGAGAAGCCAGCTACGTGAAAAGTAGGACTCGAACCCCCGACCTCGCCAACCGACTGCCGGATTCCAGGCTGCGGACGGGCTGCTGGACTACGAGAGCGCGCTGTTCCTGGACCTGTTCCACCAGGACGGGCTGGCCGTGCTGGGCTGCGGCCTCTGCCCCCACCGGCTGGCCGCCCAGCTCATCCGGCTGTACTCCGACCCGGCCCACCTCGTCCTCGTGGTGAACGCCAGGCCAGACGAGGCCGCCTTCTACGCCGAGTACATCGAGCGCGCCTGCGCCGAGTCTGGCGCCGAGCCCGTCTGCCCGGCGCCGCGCGCCCTCACCTCGGAGCAGGCGCAGGCGGAGAGGCGCCGGCTGTACAACGAGGGCGGCGTGTTTTTCGCCTCCTCGGCCCAGATTCTCGTTGTGGACTTCCTGCGCGGCGTGGTGCCCGCAGACGCCGTCAGCGGCCTGATTGTCCTTCACGCCGACGAGGTGCTGGACCTGTGCCAGGTGGGTCGCCTTGAGCTGCGTGCGACATGACTTTGGTGGGCCAATCCTCATTGACCCACCTGACCCGATCCTCATTGACCCACCTGACCCGATCCTCATTGACCCACCTGACCCGATCCTCATTGACCCATCTGACCCGATCCTCATTGACTCACCTGACCCGATCCTCATTGACCCACCTGACCCGATCCTCATTGCCAATCTTATCCGATCCTCATTGACCCACCTGATCCGATCCTTGTTGACCCACCTGACCCGATCCTCATTGACCCACCTGACGCGATCCTCATTGCCAATCTTATCCGATCCTCATTGACCCACCTGACCCGATCCTCATTGACCCATCTGACCCGATCCTCATTGACCCACCTGACCGATCCTCATTGGCCCACCTGACCCGATCCTCATTTCCAATCTTATCCGATCCTCATTGACCCACCTGACCCGATCCTCATTGACCCATCTGACCCGATCCTCATTGACGTATCTGACCCGATCCTCATTGACCCACCTGACCCAATCCTCATTGACCCACCTGACCCGATCCTCATTGACGTATCTGACCCGATCCTCATTGACGTATCTGACCCGATCCTTATTGACCCACCTGACCGATCCTCATTGACCCACCTGACCCGATCCTCATTGACCCACCTGACCCAATCCTCATCGACCCACCTGACCCGATCCTTATTGACCCACCTGACCCGATTGTCATTGACCCACATCTGCCCATCGGCCCATTTACTCTGGCACCCGCATGCAAAACTCGAGCCTTCCCACCCCACGCGATCGCCAGGAAGCCTTCGTCCTCCGGCTGTACCGAGAGGCCAATCCCACCGGCTTCATCAAAGCCATCACCGACCGCGCCCAGGGCCTCACCAGGGGCGGCTTCGGCATCGAACGGATCCTGCGCACCCTGTTCGTGACGCGCCTGTTCCTGCTGCCCCGCTTCCACGAGAGCGTGGCGGCCTGCATGGACGCCTGGCCGCCGCAGGTTCGCCGCTTGGGTTGTGGAAAGGGCGGTGGACAGACAGACAGACAGACAGACAGACAGACAGGCAGGCAGACAGAGACGCTGATAGACCAGTAACTGCCCGCGCAGGTCGAGGAGGTCCGCGTCAGCCTGACGGAGCCGATGCTGCGGTGCCAGGCGGCCCTGGTGGACCTGCTGAAGGCCTGCATGCAGGAGCTGGCCTGCTCCGCTCCCGTGCTGGACGCCAACGAGCTGACGGTGGAGAACGCGCTGACCCGCGGCTTCGACCAGCTGCTGCGGGCCTACACGGACCCGGTGTGGCATCGGATGAGCTACCGGAGCCGCCAGCTGGTGGCCGACATCCGGACTCTGCGCAGGTTCCTGCTGGCGCTGACTCAGGTTCGGCCTGGGTGTGTGGGACTCAGCTGTGTGACTCAGGGACTCAGCTGTGACTCAGGGACTCAGCTGTGACTCAGGGACTCAGCTGTGTGACTCAGGGACTCAGCTGTGTGACTCAGGGACTCAGCTGTGTGACTCAGGGACTCAGCTGTGTGACGCAGCTGTGTGACTCAGGGAGTCAACTGTGTGACACAGGGACCCGGCTGTGTGATGAGGGACTCAGCTGTGTGACTGAGGGACCCAGCTTTGTGACTGAGGGACTCAGCTGTGTGACTCAGGGACTCAGCTGTGTGACTCAGGGACTCAGCTGTGTGACGCAGCTGTGTGACTCAGGGAGTCAACTGTGTGACACAGGGACCCGGCTGTGTGATGAGGGACTCAGCTGTGTGACTGAGGGACCCAGCTTTGTGACTGAGGGACTCAGCTGTGTGACTCAGGGACTCAGCTGTGTGACTCAGGGACTCAGCTGTGTGACTCAGTGACTCAGCTGTGTGACTCAGGGACTCAGCTGTGTGACTCAGCTGTGTGACTCAGGGACTCAGCTGTGTGACTCAGCTGTGTGACTCAGGGACTCAGCTGTGTGACTCAGCTGTGCGACTCATGGACCCAGCTGTGTGACTCAGGGACTCAGCTGTGTGACTGAGAGACTCAGCTGTGTGACTCAGGGACTCAGCTGTGTGACTGAGAGACTCAGCTGTGTGACTGAGAGACTCAGCTGTGTGACTGAGGGACTCAGCTGTGTGACTGAGAGACTCAGCTGTGTGACTCTGGGACTCAGCTGTGTGACTGAGGGACTCAGCCGTGTGAAAAAGTCCCATGTTGCTCCTGACGAGAAATCAATGACCGAAACTTCAGGAGGACCCGGTCGCTTTCCACCGTCGGGTGGCCTCCGTGATCAGCAGCGAGAAGGCGTTCGGAGCGAACTCGGGCTGGCTGTTCCTCGCCGAGGCCGACCGCCTGCTCGCTGCCAGCAAGGCCCGCCTGGACTGCAGCGCCGCCGGCCACGAGGTGCCGCCCAAGTGGCTGTCGTGTCGGGCCATCCTGGAGGAGGTGGAGCAGGCGGGGCGGCAGGTCGATGGGTGCGTCTTGGGGCTTGTGTTTATCTTGGGGCTTGTGTTTATCTTGGGGTTGTGTTTATCTTGGGGTTGTGTTTATCTTGGGGCTTGTGTTTATCTTGGGCTTGTGTTTATCTTGGGCTTGTGTTTATCCTGGGGCTTGTGTTTATCTTGGGGCTTGTGTTTATCTTGGGGCTTGTGTTTATCTTGGGGCTTGTGTTTATCTTGGGGCTTGTGTTTATCTTGGGCTTGTGTTTATCCTGGGGCTTGTGTTTATCTTGGGGCTTGTGTTTATCTTGGGGATTGTGTTTATCTTGGGGTTGTGTTTATCTTGGGCTTGTGTTTATCTTGGGGATTGTGTTTATCCTGGGGCTTGTGTTTATCTTGGGGCTTGTGTTTATCTTGGGCTTGTGTTTATCCTGGGGCTTGTGTTTATCTTGGGGATTTTGTTTATCCTGGGGCTTGTGTTTATCTTGGGGCTTGTGTTTATCTTGGGCTTGTGTTTTGCTTAGGGTTGTGTTTATCTTAGGGCTTGTGTTAATCTTGGGGCTTGTGTTTATCTTGGAGCTTGTGTTTATCTTGGAGCTTGTGTTTATCGTGAGGCTTGTGTTTATCTTAGGGATTGTGTTTATCTTAGGGATTGTGTTTATCTTAGGGATTGTGTTTATCTCAGGGATTGTGTTTTTCTTGCGATTAGCTTGGGGTTGCATTTTTTAGAGCTAGCTTCCAAGTGACCTACTTCTTTGTTTTCAAGCACCCATGGTTGAAGTTTCGAGTTCATCTAAAGTGCTATGTTACTGAATGTGGTGCTGTGTGACTGAATGGGGAGCTGTGTGACTGAATGTGGTGCTGTGTGACTGAATATGGTGCTGTGTGACTGAATGTGGTGCTGTGTGACTGAATGTGGTGCTGTGTGACTGAATATGGTGCTGTGTGACTGAATGTGGTGCTGTGTGACTGAATATGGTGCTGTGTGACTGAATGTGGTGCTGTGTGACTGAATGTGGTGCTGTGTGACTGAATGTGGTGCTGTGTGACTGAATGTGGTGCTGTGTTACTGAATATGGTGCTGTGTGACTGAATATGGTGCTGTGTGACTGAATGTGGTGCTGTGTGACTGAATGTGTTGCTGTGTGACTGAATGTGGTGCTGTGTGACTGAATGTGGTGCTGTGTGACTGAATGTGTTGCTGTGTGACTGAATGTGGTGCTGTGTGACTTAATGTGGTGCTGTGTGACTGAATGTGGTGCTGTGTGACTGAATGTGGTGCTGTGTGACTGAATGTGGTGCTGTGTGACTGAATGTGGTGCTGTGTGACTGAATGTGGTGCTGTGTGACTGAATGTGGTGCTGTGTGACTGAATGTGGTGCTGTGTGACTGAATGTGGTGCTGTGTGACTGAATGTGGTGCTGTGTGACTGAATGTGGTGCTGTGTGGTGCTGTGGTACCACACAGCCACATTAAGTGCTGTGTGGTACACAGCACTTAATGTGGTGCTGTGTGACTGAATGTGGTGCTGTGTGACTGAATGTGTTGCTGTGTGACTGAATGTGGTGCTGTGTGACTTAATGTGGTGCTGTGTGACTGAATGTGGTGCTGTGTGACTGAATGTGGTGCTGTGTGACTGAATGTGGTGCTGTGTGACTGAATGTGGTGCTGTGTGACTGAATGTGGTGCTGTGTGACTGAATGTGGTGCTGTGTGACTGAATGTGGTGCTGTGTGACTGAATGTGTTGCTGTGTGACTTAATGTGGTGCTGTGTGACTGAATGTGGTGCTGTGTGACTGAATGTTGTGCTGTGTGACTGAATGTGGTGCTGTGTGACTGAATGTGGTGCTGTGTGACTTAATGTGGTGCTGTGTGACTGAATGTGGTGCTGTGTGACTGAATGTGTTGCTGTGTGACTGAATGTGGTGCTGTGTGACTGAATGTGGTGCTGTGTGACTGAATGTGCTGCTGTGTGACTGAATGTGGTGCTGTGTGACTGAATGTGCTGCTGTGTGATTCAATGTGGCGCTGTCTGATTGATGACCCCAGATGCTCTAACACTTCGTTTCCAGCGGCTCGCCGCAGCTCCGCACCCTCATCGTCGTTCACGACGCTGCCACCCTGCGCCAACTGCTCGCGTTTCTCACCTCCGGCGCCGAGGCCGCCTTCGCCGCCGCCTCCGCCAACTCCGCCGACGACGACGCGGAAGCCGCCGCGGCCGCCGCGGCCGTCGCCCCTGGCAACAAAAACTCGACCGCCAAAAGCTCGTCGACGGCGGACGCGAAGCGAAAAGCGTCGAAGAAGGGCCGGCAGGACGGCGTCCTCACCCTCACCCAGATGATTCGCCGAGCGCCTGCTGACACGGCTGGCGACGAGCCCGACGATGGTGACGAAGCCGCAGTCGACGCCGGCGTCTCAGCCGAGGCCGAGCTCAAACGCCGCTTCCCGTCGGCGCGCCTGTTCGGCGAGCCGGCCTGTCGCCACGCGCTGTTCGCGGTGCGCAGCGGCGGCGGCAGCGGCCAGCCGAGACGCCAAGAGTCGTCGGTCGGTCACCAGCAGGCGCTGCCGCTGCTCCTTGATTGCTGGAAGCCTCACCGCGTCCTGCTGTACGACGCCGATTCCAGCAGCGTCCGCCAGCTGGAGGTTCACAACCTGTGCCGGCGTGGGGCGGGCGCGGCCGCTCCTCTGGTCGTGCACTTCTTCGTGTACGAGGGCAGCGTCGAGGAGCAGCGCTACCTCACCCAGCTGCGCAAGGAGAAAGAGGCCTTCGAGCTGCTGGTCAGAGAGCGCAGCGTTGCCGTGGTGACCAGCGAGCCCGTTGTCAAGGGCGACCTGGCTCCGGTGGAGGAGCCGGCTGGCCCCGACGCCGGCACAGAGCAGCAGCAGGTAGTGGCGGCGGGCGCGTGGCGCTGAGCTGGCAGCTCTTTCAAATCCCAGCCGTCTCCATCCGCTCTCATCGCAGGTGATCGTGGACGTTCGCGAATTCCGCAGCGAGCTGCCCTGCCTGCTGCACCGGCGCGGCCTCGCCATCCTGCCGGTGACCATCGACATTGGCGACTACGTGCTGACGCCCGACATCTGCGTTGAGCGGAAATCCGTCAGCGACCTGATCGGCTCGCTGAACAGCGGGCGGCTGTACAACCAGGTGGGCGTTCGGTCGGGCTGTCAGTCACCCAGCTGTCAGTCACCCAACCAAGCTGTCAGTCACCCAGCTGTCAATGACCCAACCCACCTGTCATTCACCCAGCTGTCAGTCACCTAACCCACTTGTCAGTCACTCTACCCAGCTGTCAGTCACCCAACCAAGCTGTCAGTCACCCAACCCAGCTGTCAGTCACCCAACTCTCCTGTCAGTCACCCAACCCAGCTGTCAGTCACCCAACCAAGCTGTCAGTCACCCAACCCACCTGTAACTCATCCCAACTGTCAGTCAACCAACCCAGCTGTCAGTCACCCAGCTGTCAGTGACCCAGACCACCTTTCAGTCACCCACACCGCCTGTCAGTCACCCAGACCACCTGTCAGTCACCCAGCCCACCCGTCAGTCACCCAGCTCACCTGCCAATCACCGCCCCAGGTGGTCAACATGACTCAGCACTACCGAACCCCCGTGCTGCTGATCGAGTTCGACTCCGAGCGCACCGGCTTCGCTCTCTACCAGGGCCGGGCGGCGATGAGCTCCGAGCTGAACTCGGCCGACACGATCTCCCGGCTGAGCCTGCTGACGCTGCGCTTCCCCCAGCTGCGGATCCTGTGGAGCCCCGCGCCGCACGCCACAGCCGAGCTGTTCCACGACCTCAAGCGGGGCCGGCCGCAGCCCCAGCTGCAGCTGCTGCCGTCCGTTTCAGCCGACGCAGCTGCCGGAGACCCCGACACTGCCGACTCGTACGACGACGCTTCTTCGACGACTTCGACGACGCTGACGTCGACGGCATCGGCGGCCGCGCTGCGACACGTGGCGCGTAGCCTGCTGCTGCGGATGCCCGGCGTCTCGCACCGCAGCCTGCGCAGCCTCGTCAAGGCCTGCGGCGGCAGCTTCGCCGGGCTGTGCCGCCTCGGCGTCGGCGAGCTGCGCGACGCCCTCGGACAGCGGGAAGCGGCTGACCGGCTGCACGACTTTCTGCACACCGACGGGCGCCGTCTGGCCGGCGCTGCTGCGCCCGGAGCTTTGAGGACGGCGGCTGGGCGGGGCGGCGCCAGGCAGCCGAAGCTGGCGCTGGCCGGCAGGCTGCCCGGAGCTCGAAAGAACTGACGAATCGGGCTGGGGTGTGCGCTGGCTGCTGCGGCTGCGTCCGGGACGGTCTGGGAGACGCAGTGGGTCTGCGGCGTCCTGGGTGCTGGCGTCCTTGATATGGGAAGTGGCGTCCTTGATATGGGAAGTGGCATCCTTGATATGGGAAGTGGCGTCCTTGATCTGGGAAGTGGCATTCTTGATATGGGAAGTGGGGTCCTTGATCTCGGAAGTGGCGTCCTTGATATGGGAAGTGGCGTCCTTGATCTGGGAAGTGGCGTCCTTGATATGGGAAGTGGCGTCCTTGATATGGGAAGTGGCGTCCTTGATCTAGGAAGTGGGGTCCTTGATATGGGAAGTGGGGTCCTTGATATGGGAAGTGGCGTCCTTGATATGGGAAGTGGCGTCCTTGATATGGGAAGTGGCATCCTTGATATGGGTGCTTGCTTCGTTATTCAAGAATTCTCTGTCCTTTCAGAGTGCATTTCTCTCCAATCTCATTATTTGGCATCCAAGTCGCCAAGCCTATTTTGACCAGCACTATTATTTAGACAATACCTGGACAAGTTACGTAAGGACATTCTAATCGTAAAAATGCGTGATTGTCAAATTATAAATTATGAATTTGACCTTCTCGGTGCGCCATTGCTTTTTGCGGCGATAAAATTCGTTTTAACTCCTTGCTAATTATCCAATTTGTTATTCTTCATTCTGACAAATAAAATGTATTTTACATTCATAAATAAAATGTTGGCATCCATCTGGCAGTGACCGGCAGTTGAGCCAACAACAAAAAACTAATGTTAACCCCGAGCCGCATTTCCCTGCAATCGGTTGGAATACCTGACTTCCGCGTTCGCCTTTGATTTTTCTGGCCCTGACTGCTCAGCACTGGGTGGCTGTGAGTCCCTCAGCTGTTCTCCACTGAGCAGCCTTCCGTCAGAGTGTGGAGCCTGAGGCATTCAGTGGGGAGCCTGAGGCATTCAGTGGGAGCCTGAGGCATTCAGTGGGGAGCCTGAGGCATTCAGTGTGGAGCCTGAGGCATTCAGTGTGGAGCCTGAGGCATTCAGTGTGGAGCCTGAGGCATTCAGTGTGGAGCCTGAGGCATTCAGTGAGGAGCCTGAGGCATTCAGTGAGGAGCCTGAGGCCTGAGGAAACGGAATAAAAGTTTGTCACCGAACGCAACAATAATTTACTCATCTGCAATTTACTGATTCCTCTGCCCACTGGCATCCTGGATCCTGGCTGGAACCGAAGCGTGGAGTAGCTGAATGGTTGCCAAGGCTTCATAGTTATTGAAATGCAGTGCGAAGCAGATGCGCAAGTACACTCGTGCCTTGACTGAAAGTCAAGTCAACAACAACAACAACAAAGTACGCTGTCAGATGGAAAGTCAGCGTCACAGGGCGCGCCTCAGGGCCTGGGCGCGAATGAAGGCCGCGCCGCCGGCAGAATCGGGGGCGCCGGCGTCAGCCAGCAGGCAATCGACGAAACGCCGAGTTCGCGCTTGTCCTCGCCGGTAGGGCGCCTGCAGCGTAAGCAGCAGCACCTGCACCGGCTCGGGGCAGTACGACTCGGCGCGGATGACATGGCCTGCCAGCTGGAGTCGCCGTCGGCGCAAAAGTTGACTTGGACGGTCCAGGCCGGCGCGGCGATAGAGTGCCGCGTTGGAGACCCGCTCGTAGCTGATCTTGAAGGCGGCGCGCAGCAGGCCAGCGTGCGCCGCATCGACTTGTTGCTCGAGCGAGTCCGTCAGCGTCCAGGTCTCGGCGTTGTACAGCAAGACGGTCTCGATCACCGCCCGAAACAGCGCCGCCCTCTGGCGATCTGGCAGGGCCTCGGACTGCAGGACCGACCTTATCGAACGGAAGGCAGCCCAGGCAAGTCCTCGGCGACGCCGCAGGTCTTCGCGGACGTCAGGGACCAGACCGCCGAGGTAGACGAACTGCTGACAGCGCGGAAGTTCTGTCGCCTGGCCGTCAGCGCCTCGGCAGGATATTGCAGCCTCGATGTTGCTCGGCACGCAGAGCACGACGGTCTTCTGCGCGTTGACCACCAGGCCGACACTCGCTGCAAGGGCAACCAGCCTGTCCAGCTGCCGTTGGGCGCCCTCGACGGTCGAGGACAGCAGGGCGAGATCGTCGGCGTAGCCAAGCACGCTGAGCCGCCTCTCCGGTTGACGTCGACCCACGCGTCGCCGCAGCAGAAAGCCGTCGTCGTTGGTAGGCAGAGCAGTCCCTAGCACCCAATCAAGCACCAGAATAAACAGGAACGGCGCCAGCGTATCTCCCTGGAGCACCCCGGAGGTTGTCTCGAAGAAGTCCGACAGGCTGTCCGGTGTCGAAACTGCAGCAGTCGTCTCGCGGTACATCGCCATGACCGCGGCGATCAGCTGCTCTGGCACGTTGTACGCCCGAAGCACCTTGGGGAGCGCGGCCCTGACGACCGAGTCGAAAGCCTTCTTGAAATCAACAAAGATAACAATCAGGATCGACTGGCGTGTCCGCGCCTCCTCGATGACTCGCCGAAGAGCTAGGATCTGCGTCACTGTGCCGCGATGGGGCCGAAACCCGTTCTGCTCCGGTCGCAGGTAGGGATCCAGCACGGGCTGCAACCGCGATAACAGTATCCGGTTAAACAGCTTCGCAGCGCAGGACTGAAGGCAGATTCCTCGATGCTCCTCAAGCTTGGTGGTGCCGGGCTTCTTCGGAATTGCGACGATGTGGGCTGTAGTCCATTCGTTGGGCGCACCCTCACCGGAAAGCACGCGGTTCATCACTCTGGCGACCTCAGTGGCCACGCAGTTGATGCGCAATGCTTCGATGGGCACCTCGTCCGGACCTAGCGCTTTGCCGCCCGGCGACTTCCGAGCGAACATCACAACGTCGTCTGGGCTGATTGGTGCAACGCTGAAACTCTCCTCCGTCGGCAACGGCGTCTCCGGCGGCAGCGTCAGACTGTCGGGCAGCGGGGGTGGCGGCGCGTTCACGATGGCGGCGAAGAACTCGCGCAGCTCATTTCTGCGCTCATCCGCAGTGTCGCCTGCCAGGTTGAGCTGTAAGCGCCGCTTTCGCCCCGTCAGAGTGTTGATGGCGGACCAGGCCACGCGCCCTCTGGCGTCGGGACCGGCGGCAGAGACAGCCTGAATAACGTCGTCAACAGCGGCCTTGCCGCTGCAGGTAGACAGACGCCAAGGCCTCCTCCGCCTCGCGAGTATGTCGCCCACTCAGACGAAGCCTCTCCAGGTCTTCCCTCGCTGCGTTGATCGCGGGGTCGTCATGCCAGACCGGCTGCCCGCGTTGGGCCGGTCGCATCAGCGGGACCGCTTGCTCCGCGGCGGCTCGAACTGCAGCGCCGACATCCGTGTACTCGGCACCTCCACGCTTGTCGCCTAGCGCAGCCACGAAGGCGCCGGCAAAGCGACGACGCGTCTCGGCGTCCCTGAGCGCGCGGTAGTAGCGCCGCGGCGGCCGCTTCGGCGGGCGGTATAGCGGGTCTCGAACAGACAGGTCGCAGACGAGGAGCCGATGATCGTACCGCAGAGCCAGCGGCGTAATGGTGCGGCAGTTGATGGCGCGGCGCCGCTCCCGGTAGCGCACCAGCACGTGGTCGAGCTGTGCCAGCCTCCGGGTAGCGTTTCGTCCGCGCGCGTTCCGCCGCCTCCGCTTGCAGCCCTCGAAAGTCGCGAGCTGAGCCGGCGGCTTGCGGAACCTGGGGTTGACCGACACCATGTCCTGTCTCTCCAGGAAGTCCTCCAGCGCTCCGGTGTTGCCGTTCTCACGCGGTGTAACGAACAGCGACCGCTCGGACCTACGCGGAACTGCGTTCAGGTCTCCGAGGATGACCACTGTGTCACGTTGCGTCATCTCCTCCACCTGCTCCGAGAGCTGCTCGGAGAAGGCCTGAGCCTCATCGGGACGGGTGGCAGGGGGCGCGTACGCGCAGAACAGGCGAGCGTTCCGGCCGCGAAGCTGGACGTCGATCCGAAGCAGCCGACCAGACAAGGAGACACAGCGACAGCTCTGCTGCAGCCTCGGTGCGATCAGCGCTCCAACTCCTCCACGGCCTCGCTCATCCGCTGAGCTGAACCAGAGAGTCCAACCGGCGCCTAGGTCTTCACAGTGAAGCCCAGGGTCGGCCTTGATGGACACCTCCTGCAGCGCGATGACATCACAGCTGAGGTCGAGCGCTAGCTTCGCCAGCAGCCCTTTTCGCCAGTCGGCCTTGAGGGTGCGGCAGTTCAGCGTCCCGACCCGAAGCGTGCCCTGTGGTACGGCTGGGGCTCGATGACAGTGAGCCTCATGGTCCCCGGCGCCACCCGGAGGATCCAGTTGGGCCAAGGCGGCAGCTCGGCGGGCGGCGCCACGTTGCCGACCTCGCCAGTTGCGCTCCCACCGACGTTCGAGCCGCCGGTGCGCGCTCCGCTGCCCGCGCTTGGTTCTACCGCTTTTGGCCGCCGCAGCAGTTAAGCGCGGCTCCTACGTTTCAAAACTGCAAATAAATATGAAACTGCAAATAAATATGGAACTGCAAATAAATATGGAACTGCAAATAAATATGGAACTGCAAATAAATATGGAACTGCAAATAAATATGGAACTGCAAATAAATATGGAACTGCAAATAAATATGGAACTGCAAATAAATATGGAACTGCAAATAAATATGGAACTGCAAATAAATATGGAACTGCAAATAAATATGGAACTGCAAATAAATATGGAACTGCAAATAAATATGGAACTGCAAATAAATATGGAACTGCAAATAAATATGGAACTGCAAATAAATATGGAACTGCAAATAAATATGGAACTGCAAATAAATATGGAACAAGTCAAAGGCAGAATAAATTAACTGGATTGGGGGCCACACATGGGACGCGATGCGTGCTGCGTGTATGCTTTACAGGCGTTTGGCGATTATCACGTCTGCCTGTTGGGCGCCTGATTTTGCACTTATTGAACTAAATAAAAGCTGCTTCCTGATCTGATTTTAGCTGTGCTGACCTAGCGATCTGTTAATCTGTCATTAGTGACACTAATCTGTCATTAGTAAATGTTTCTATAGTAAAACAATTAGTTTTATATGGTTTGATCATAGAAAATCATCAATTATCGCCAGAGTGTTCCAGAATCTTTAGCGACCATTACAGTTAGCTCTATGGCACTGACCTCTTGTTGCTTCTACCTGCTCTGATAAAGCCAGCTCACAGTACATCGCCGCAACCTTTCTGTAAGTTAATCATCCTTGGGTTGGATTGCTGATTCAGTCAGTACGTAGCGAGTTTTCAACAAGGATACCTTAAGTAGAAGGATGGGACGCTTTTTTCTTGGAAAGTTTTTTAAATCCGATTTTCTCGAAAAAATACACTACGGAGATAGGAAATTTGCAGGTTTTCGACATAAAATTAAAGATTGCGCTCGATTGGAAGCAGATGCAAATCTCATCTTTCGATATGTGGTTCTTGCCTTCTTACTCTATCGAACTATGTACGTCTTAATTTGTGAAAATGTAATCTTCCTATTATTTTATTGATATTAATTCACTTTCGTAAAAATCGACTAAAAGAAGAATCGCCATTCCAGAGAGAATCTGACATTGACATGTGACTGGACCAGCAAATTATCTAAAATACTGATTGATAGAAATATTCTTTGAATAAAACCGACTTGATTAGAAGAGGATCAGGAACTGTGCAGCTGGTAAAATAACATTTTATTGAAATTATAATTTTCGACAAATGTTTTGCAAGAGAAATAATTTAAAGATCCATACTTCACAAATAAGGACATGCATAGTTCAATAGAGTAAGAAGGCAGGAAACACATATCAAAAGATGAAATTTGGATTTGCTTCCAATCGAGCGCAATCTTTAATTTGTCGAAAATCTGCAAATTTCCTATCTCCATAGTGTATTTTGCGCGAAAATCTGACTCAAAAACTTTCCAAGAAACGAAGTGTCCCGTCCTTCTACTTAGGGTGTCCTTGCTTTTCAAGTGGCAAATTATCAGGCCAGTTTCCAAGACGGCCCGGCCGTAGCGAAGAGAGAATTTCATGAGCAGCAGGAGTGTGACAGCATTTTAGTGAGAGCGGGTGTCGGATAATGGGCTCCTGACCCACGGATTGGTTGTTGTTGTTGTTGTTGTTCGGCGGGCGTCTCTGCCCCGATCTCCTGCAGGAGCAGCAGCGCGCAGGGGGCCGTCGCTAGAGAGGACGGCCAGGTTGGGGTTCTGCCCCAGGATCCGGTTGCGGGTCAGCAGCGTTGGAGGCGGCAAAGCGGTCAGAGGCGGAGCAGCGAATGGCGGTGCGGGTCTCGGCGAAGCAGATGTTTGCGTCGTCCTGTGAGAGGGTCGGCTAGGCCGTTAAGGCGCAGGTCACAGTGGCCCGGGACCCACTGAAGTTCGACCTCAGCCCAGCGCCAGATACAGGCGAGGCAGTGCCAGATATGGCGGCACCCCGTGGAGCGGGCAGCAGAGGGGCCGCCCACTGAGAGTCCGTGTGACAGCGGATCCGGCTGAAGACGTGGAGCTCACCGTGGTCCAAGACGTAGCCGAGGCCGAGCCCAAGGGCTGTCTCTTCCGCGCAGAAGGAGGAGGTTTGAGAGCCGGCCGCATGGCCCAGCTGGGCGACTATGGCGCGGTTGACGATGACATTGGCGCCGAGCCACCCCCGTGTGGTCCCGCTGGTGGCCGAGCCGTCAGACCAGATCTAAAGGGGTGCGCCAGGCCGGGCGTCAGCGTTTTGAGGGTGGCTTGGCGGCGGACGTGCGGGGCATATTCGCGGCATGAGTCACGGCAGAGCGTCGGGAAGGATTGGACCCGAGTGAGGTCGAGCCAAGCCTCCGTCGTGAGCAGCAGCGCCGGAATTTCTGCAGACGCGGCCGGCGGCCGCCTGCTTGGCGTTTTAGGCGGGGCCGGGGCGGAGTGTTTCTGGCGATGAAGCAGCGTGGCGGCGGCGACCTCCGCCGAGATAGTGAGTGGCGCCTTCCAGGAGATCGTCCATGAAGATGATGGAGGGAGGGAGGCCTTCGCTAAAGTCGCAGTGACTTATCTGACATGGGCGCGCCGGTCCCGCTGGAAGCCTCGCACCCATTTGATGCGGCAGGTGCAGATACGCTTGAGGTGCAACTTAGCGACGAGGGAGAGCAGTTCTGCTGGCAGGCTTTGGGGCTTCGAAGCCATCTTGGATGAGTTGCAAGCGGCGGCGATCTGCTCATCGGTAAAGCGGCCTCGGCGGAAGCCGGCTTGAGTTGGCTGGATTCGAGGCCTCGAGGATGAAGGAGAGCCGCTCGTTGACCAGGCGTTCGGCAAGCTTCGCTGCACAGCTGAGTCAGGAGATCGGCCGGTAGCTGTGATGGGGTTCAGGCCCGCTGGCTTGTCTGGCTTGGGAATCTCTCCAGTGGACCAGGACCCGTCAATGAATTCAAGGAGACAGCTATCGGCGAGGGGCGTCAGGTTTTTAAAATCAAATTTCAGGTCCCGACGCGGAGCGGCTGGGAAGAGCCTGGATCCCGTCGCGGAGTTGAAGTTGAAGTCAGCGCAGGCGCCCGTTCTGGAGCCGCAATCTGCACGCGAACCTCGCGGCGGATAGCCTCGTCTTCCGTTTCCTGGCAGATCTCGGATGACGCGCCAGATGTCCGCGGATTTCAAGTCCTCGCTCTTATCCGTGATGAAATCGTGCCAAAGCTTTTCCTTGGCCCGGCGGACGGTCTCATAAGCGAAGGCTGACGCAGACTGGAAGCCAGCCGCAAGGGTGGCGTTGTCGGGGTCGCGCCGGAGCTCCTCAAGGGCTTTGTTGCGGGCGTCGCAGGCAGCCTCAGCTTCGTCGAGGGCAGAGCGGTGTGCGCCACGCGGAATGGCAGCCTTTGCGGCGCTGAGGATGGCGTTGTTAGGGCGGGCGGAGGCTGTGGCGATCGTTTTTGGGCGATGCTGGGGCCTAAGGATGCTAAGGCGAGCGTTGAGTTCAGTTCCGAAGAGACCAGTCGGCTTTGTGATAGGCGAAAGGCGTCTGTCTTGGAGCTTTAGTGGCCGTGAAGCGCGAGTGAATGTCACGAATAATCGGGAGGAGGTCCGACGAGGAGGCGTGGACAATGGAGGCGTCAGCAGCTCTGGAGACCCCGCGGGGGCTGATCCGCCTGGCAGAGCCGTCATTGAGCACAATGAGGTCGTTGGCAGCAGTCCATCCGCCGAGGTCGGAGCCAATCGTGTCGTCTTGGGTGCAGGACTCGGACTCGGACTCAGACTCGCACTCGGACTCGCACTCGGACTCGAACTCGGACTCGGACTCGAACTCGAACTCGAACTCGGACTCGGACTCGCACTCGGACTCGCACTCGGACTCGGACTTGGACTCAGGACTTAACAAAGCGCTTTGCGCAAATTAAAGAAACCATACAAGCTAATCAAATTTGCTGAGCAATTTTTAAAGCTAGCTCCACCAACAGCACTTTGATCTGTTTCATAGTTTATTATCCGAATGTAATCTCTGCTGACCTTTTGTTCCCAATTGGGATTGCAGCTTTAGATGGCGAAATTCATTTTAAGATGCTTTCTTCATTTTCCTGGTACGCCCTAAGTGCTGAATAAACATTTTCAACAATTCAATGCACCATAACTCAGTTTCAAGTTTCTCTCCTCTTTCAGTTATTTTGCCTAATAAAGTAGCCGCAGGGGGTTACAGTTTGGCATCACATGTAAAGCATGAACTATCAATCTGTAAGATTCAATCACTGATTCCTAGATCGCCTAAGAATGAAAATGCAAAGTACTTGGAATTCTCTCAATCATAGAAAAATGTTACTGCTCTTGGTGAACAGGCAGCTACAGCTTTTGGTCCCTCAAACTTGATTATCAAAGTTTTATATTGAGTCGATTCCGGAAGCTCAAAGCAAGCAGACGCCATCTGTCACTCAACGCACCGGAGGTCCCACTTGTGATTTTCTGCTCAATGAGTGTCGATTTTAAGAGAACAAGTGCTTTGCCAGCTGCGGACTTTTCTGAAGCTGCTTTGGCCACCTTTGCTCAGAGAGATTCGGGTACTTGCTGGACACTGACGATTGGGATTGAGGGTATCCGAACTGAAGTCATTTCTGTCTCTACAAGACACGGACACACAGTTGCACACGAACTGAAGTCATTTATGTCTCTACAAGACACGGGCACACAGTTGCATCCGAACTGAAGTCATTTCTGTCTCTACAATACACGGACACACAGTTGCACCCGAACTGAAGTCATTTCTGTCTCTACAAGACACGGACACACAGTTGCACACGAACTGAAGTCATTTCTGTCTCTACAAGACACGGGCACACAGTTGCATCCGAACTGAAGTCATTTCTGTCTCTACAATACACGGACACACAGTTGCACCCGAACTGAAGTCATTTCTGTCTCTACAAGACACGGACACACAGCTGCACCCGAACTGAAGTCATTTCTGTCTCTACAAGACACGGACACACAGCTGCACCCGAACTGAAGTCATTTCTGTCTCTACAAGACACGGACACACAGTTGCACCCGAACTGAAGTCATTTCTGTCTCTACAAGACACGGACACACAGCTGCACACGAACTGAAGTCATTTCTGTCTCTACAAGACACGGACACACAGCTGCACCCGAACTGAAGTCATTTCTGTCTCTACAAGACACGGACACACAGCTGCACCCGAACTGAAGTCATTTCTGTCTCTACAATACACGGACACACAGCTGCACCCGAACTGAAGTCATTTCTGTCTCCACAAGACACGGACACACAGCAGTGGCTACATCAACCACGACTTCCAGCACGGCTATTCAGCAACTATTTGCTGGAAAATAAACATCCGAGCAACTCTGAGCAGCTGTACACGGCCCTCGGGTTCGTTGAGGCTGCGCATTTAGTCGAGAGGCCGTGTCTAAATTAACTAACTTTATTTATTTAAACTTTCGAGTTCGTTTGTACCGATGCTTTTTTTGGTGTTTTGCTGACTCTCTCTCCACCTGGCAAGAATAATTTCTCAGGGAGCTAAGGAATGTGTAAAAGGCTCTGTCAAGCAAAAAACTTTCTCTAAAAAGTAAAAAATAAGTTCTCAACTCGAAAAAGAAACGGGCCTGCCCGCCCCCCGAAATTCCATTCCCTTCCCGAGCGGGGAGAAACTCAGGCGCGGCTGCCCAGGGCGCTGCGAGCTCAGCGCGAAGCTCCGAGTCAGCGAAAAAACTGGCGCCGAATTCCTCAGGGCTGCAGGAATTTCGCGGAGACGCCCGTCAGCTCTACAAATACGGCCGTTCCCCAGCTCCGAGTCGAATCTCCAAGGACGAGTCTTCGGAACTGCAGCAACTGCTTCAACAAGAATTCAAGTAGCCATGACGCCTCTCTGTCGTAGCGCCATGTCCCTCGCCTTGTGGCTGGGCCTCGGTCTGTGCGTGTCCGCTGTGGAGTTCCGGGTGGACTTTGCCGGGCAGCCTGCCAGCATCAGGTATTCTGTTTGCTTTTGTCTTTCAGTGCGTCTTTGTCCCTTGCTGTTGTTTTGTCCATGCCTTTGTCCAGTGCTGGTGCAAGGACTACTATACTGATTGAGCTACTAGTGGTCCTTGTGCTGGTGTGTTTGCGCCATGCTGCTGTCTCTGTCCTATGCCAACTTTTCCAGCTGACTCAGGGTTAACCTGCAACCATGGACTTCTTAAGGATAGTGTCTGGAGTGGAAAGCAATCGTGGAATTATTTTCCTAGTCTGAATGCTTCTCCAGTTACTATGCTCACCAAATCTGAGTCATGGGATATTCTGGGATGTCCCCTCCTCCCTGACTCACAAATACTCCGCCCTCACTTCCGCCGGGCCAGGTTCAACCCGCGAAGCTCCGAGTCAGCGAAAAAACTGGCGCCGAATTCCTCAGGGCTGCAGGAATTTCGCGGAGACGCCCGTCAGCTCTACAAATACGGCCGCTCCCCAGCTCCGAGTCGAATCTCCAAGGACGAGTCTTCGGAACTGCAGCAACTGCTTCAACAAGAATTCAAGTAGCCATGACGCCTCTCTGTCGTAGCGCCATGTCCCTCGCCTTGTGGCTGGGCCTCGGTCTGTGGGTGTCCGCTGTGGAGTTCCGGGTGGATTTTGCCAGGCAGCCTGCCAGCATCAGGTATCCTGTATCCATGCCTTTGTCCATTGCTGGTGCAAGGACTACTAGACTAATTGAGCCAATAGTGGTCCTTGTGCTTGCGTGTTTACCCCATGCTGCTGTCTCTGTCCTATGCCAACTGTTCCAGCTGACTCAGGGTTAACCTGCAACCATGGACTTCTTAAGGATAGTGTCTGGAGTGGAAAGCAATCATGGAATTATTTTCCTAGTCTGAATGCTTTTGCTGCTACTGAATGTGCTCACCTAATCTGAGTCATGGGATATTCTGGGATGTCCCCTCCAGCCTGACTCACAAAGACTCCGCCCTCAATTCCACCGAGCCAGGTTCAACCCGTTCTACGACAAGTACGAGCTCGCCCTGCAGCTCAACATCACGGAAGTGGCCTGCCAGAGCGCCGACGTGAAGCGGCTGGTCACCGGGCTGGAGGTGATCGCCGACAAAGGGATGAGCAGGCCGGAGTTCGGCGCCACCGTGCTGGCTCGCGTGTCGAGCACCGGAGCTTCCGGCCAGCTGGTCTTCCTGCGCGGCTCCCTCAGCAGCTGCCAGAAAATCCACAGCAAAATCAACTTCAACCCCGCCTTCGTCCAGCAGGCTGTCGAATTCGTGCCGCGAGGTCTGGAGGGCGGCGTCTCCAAGCAGTTCAGCGCCGTCCGCTCCGCCGAGCAGCCAGACGGAAATTTCTTGTTCTTGTTCCAGCGGAATGTGGACAACAGCCTGTCCTTCGCCCAGAACTGGGGAGCTTACGAGAGGGGCTTCGGAGACCCGAGCGGCAACTACTGGATGGGTGAGCGGCTTGTTTTGGATTAGCTGGAAATTATTTGCGCTGCTGCGCGTGTCTCTGAGCCCAGCAGCTGTCCATCAAGCGCTCTGCTTGCCGTGCCAGTTGGAGGGAGATCGCCTTGTGCGGCTGCCTGTGAGCAGCTGGCGTTCATTTGGCGTTGCGGCCTCCGGTCTCTGCCTGGCCTGAGCTGAAGTTAGCGGAGGCTCCTCAACTCCCCCGCACTGCGCTGTTCAGCCCGCTGTTTCCCAATGAGTTTCTTCACTTTGTGTGCTTTTTGTCCCTGCTGGCTACTCACAGTAACACATGCGGGATAGCTTGCGGTTTCCCAATGAGCTTCTTCACTTTGTGTGCTTTTTGTCCCTGCTGGCTACTCACAGTAACACATGCGGGATAGCTTGCAGTTTCCCAATGAGCTTCTTCACTTTGTGTGCTTTTTGTCCCTGCTGGCTACTCACAGTAGCACATGCGGGATAGCTTGCGGTTTCCCAATGAGCTTCTTCACTTTGTGTGCTTTTTGTCCCTGCTGGCTACTCACAGTAACACATGCGGGATAGCTTGCGGTTTCCCAATGAGCTTCTTCACTTTGTGTGCTTTTTGTCCCTGCTGGCTACTCACAGTAGCACATGCGGGATAGCTTGCGGTTTCCCAATGAGCTTCTTCACTTTGTGTGCTTTTTGTCCCTGCTGGCTACTCACAGTAACACATGCGGGATAGCTTGCGGTTTCCCAATGAGCTTCTTCACTTTGTGTGCTTTTTGTCCCTGCTGGCTACTCACAGTAACACATGCGGGATAGCTTGCGGTTTCCCAATGAGCTTCTTCACTTTGTGTGCTTTTTGTCCCTGCTGGCTACTCACAGTAACACATGCGGGATAGCTTGCGGTTTCCCAATGAGCTTCTTCACTTTGTGTGCTTTTTGTCCCTGCTGGCTACTCACAGTAACACATGCGGGATAGCTTGCGGTTTCCCAATGAGCTTCTTCACTTTGTGTGCTTTTTGTCCCTGCTGGCTACTCACAGTAACACATGCGGGATAGCTTGCGGTTTCCCAATGAGCTTCTTCACTTTGTGTGCTTTTTGTCCCTGCTGGCTACTCACAGTAACACATGCGGGATAGCTTGCGGTTTCCCAATGAGCTTCTTCACTTTGTGTGCTTTTTGTCCCTGCTGGCTACTACTCACAGTAACATATGCGGGATTGCTTGCGGTTTCCTCTAACTCGCATGCTTTACCCGAGAGATGAAAATAGTTTTTTTAATCATCCTTGAGTTGCCTGGATCTGCTCTATTTGCTGCTTAAGTCTGTGGAAGCTTTTGATAATTTCTGGGAGTGATAAAATAGCACTATTGAACTGACGTCCAAATTATTTTTGTTATAAACGTCATTTTATTTGCCCTAGTAAAGTAAATTTATTTGAAGGGTTTCTTTTTAAGACGGGACCAAATGTACTTTTATTTACAGTAAGACATGCGGTCATCTACATGGAGATTTGGTATTCGAATTTTACTAACAGCCGTAAATATGGCGCTGTTAGGATTAAAAGAGAATAAAAGTACATTTCCTCCTCTGCATCCGTGCCGACGATCCCGTAGGCCTAGAGCGCCTGTCCGCCCTCACCAAGGACCGCAACTGCACGTGGACTATCGAGGTGACGTTCTTCAACGGCTCGGTGCTGAGCGCCACCTACAAGGACTTCCAGGTGCGCGGAGCGGACGAGAACTACAGGCTGCGGGTCGGGGCCAAGGAGTCCGGCAGTCTGCATATTTATGACCTGCAGTATCACAACAACAGGCAGTTCAGCACTTTCGATAGGGACAATGATGATTGGGGTGGCATACACTGCTCAAAATACATAGGAGGCAACAGTGGCTGGTGGTTTGGGAGTTGCTACACTTTTAATCATTTCTGAGTCCGATTCGAGCACCAAATGCAAATGGGGCACTGGATTAAGCCTGCGTCAGGATGGACACCAATGGGTCTGCCCCAAGCGGTCGCAGCTGTCCTTCAGATGCGCCTGAGCGAAGCCGCCCGCCGCCAGCTCCGAGCCCAGCTGCACTTCGGACCGGCTGGCGTTGAGAGACTGAAAACTCTGGGCTGGCTGACTGAGTTGAACTACACTCACACCCTGCGTTCTTGTTGATTTAGTGGGTTACTGAAAGGGAACTCTGCAGATTTTTAGCAGTTGAGTGAAAAATTAGGAAAACGAGAAAGCCAAATAAAATGCATGTCTTCAATATTTCTATTAAGAACTAGACTGGAGAAAAATTTCATGCTAGATTGTCTGCATCAGTGGAGTTCCATGTTTCTAGTCATTGAATAGCAATGGGCTGAAGCGTTAAAATTGTGCGATCAGGCAGAGGAGAAAATCATGGGGCAGTCAGGGGCTGCAGCTGCAACGCATCGGCCTCAATCCAGACTGTCTGAGGTCCGGCAGCTTGGGTGGGACAGACAGACAGACAGAAGGACAGACAGACTGACAGAAGGATAGAGAGACTGACAGAAGGACAGACGGATTGACAGAAGGACAGACAGACAGATATACAGACAGACAGACAGACAGACAGACAGACAGACAGACAGACAGACAGGCAGGCAGACAGACAGACAGACAGACAGACAGACAGACAGACAGACAGACAGACACACAGACAGACACACAGACAGACAGACAGACAGACAGACAGACAGACAGACAGACAGACAGTCAGAAGGATAGAAAGAATGACAGAAGGACAGACAGACGGACAGAAGGACAGACAGACTGACAGAAGGACAGACAGGCTGACAGAAGGAAAGACAGACTGACAGAAGGACAGACAGACTGACAGAAGGACAGACAGACTGACAGAAGGACAGACAGACTGACAGAAGGACAGACAGGCTGACAGAAGGAAAGACAGACTGACAGAAGGACAGACAGACTGACAGAAGGACAGACAGTCTGACAGAAGGACAGACAGGCTGACGGAAGGACGGGCAGTAAAACAGTAAAAGGCTTTTCTAACGTTGGCTCAACTTCATGACCATTCAAAGGCAATTAACATTCACGACAAAAAATGTGCTGCTTCAGCTCCATATCAGAGATATTGTATCATAAGAGCCATTTGATCAACGTAAAGAAGGGGCGATAAACATTTGCCTTCAGGAAAAGCTACTAATGATGAATGGCCTTCCGGGTCACATAGCTAAGACTCTAAATGACCTTCAGACTCGCAGATCTTGGGTTTCAGTGTCGCAGGTCTCGCAGTGAGCCCGAGTGATTTATTGCTACAAATTTTCTATTATTTGAAGCAAGCCGCACCCACACTGGCGTGAGCGTCGGTGCAATCCATTGCAGCGAGAACAAACCAATGTCAAGAAGCTCTGTAACCCTGCAATTCTGTGGTTACGTAACAGCAATTAACGGCTCAGTGAGACACAGAAGCAGCGGCCGTGCTGGTTTGCTGGCCTCGTACAAATTCAGAATTGACTTCGGCAGGAAGAAAGCGAGAGAGGCGGCAGCCCGGCTTGGCCACCCCAGCTAATTATCTGACAGCGTGCGCCCCTCCCCTCGCCCAGCCTGCGGCCTCGTGCCGTGACCTCGCGAAGTCGGGATAAAAACGCAGCCCTCATTCCAGTCAGTCACTTCAGCAAGCCAGCCAGCCTCTGAAAGTCGACCAACAGGTGAGCGACATTCGCAAGGACTCGAATAGCCTCGTGTTCGAAGCGGTCTTCCACCAAAGCAGACTTTGCCAGCAGCAGCAGCGATGCAGCCCCGCTGTGCGATTCTTGTGGGCCTCTGGCTGTGCCTCGGCTGCGGGGCATTCCCTGGGAACGGGAAATTCGGTGACATTAACAGAATCCGGGTGGAGTTCGTGGACAAGCCTGCCAGCATCAGGTAGCTGCGCTGGGTTCAGCTGCTATTCCGAGTGCCGCATCAGCAGCTGCTCAAACTGCTCCACTTTCTAACATTCTTCCCTTGTTCTTCCGCCAGGTACAACTCTTTCTACGGCAAGAGCGAGCTCGCGCTGGAGCTCAAGCTGATCGCGGATGGTCCCCAGAGTTTCCAAAACAAGCGGCTGGTCACCGGCCTGGCTGTGACTGTCGACAAGGGCGTCAGCAGCAAGGACTTCGGCGCCACCGTGCTTGGCCGGGTGTCCAACAATGGAACTCGCGGCCAGCTGCTCTTCCTGTGCAGCTCGTGGCTCAGGTGCTCGGAGATCAAGCAGCACATCGACGCCAACCCGTCCTACATCCGGGAAGCCGTCGAGATCGCGCCGTTCGGCCTGCAGGGCGGCCTGCCGGTGCAGTTCGGCTCCGTGCGGCCTTCAGGCCACCCTGCGTTCGTGCAGTCCAGCCTTCAGTACAGCGACGTCGTGTTCCAGCGGCACCTGGACAACAGCGTCCCCTTCACCCAGAACTGGGATGCCTACGTGAATGGCTTCGGAGATCCCTCAGGCAACTACTGGATGGGTGAGCGGCGCATAAAAAGGCTTGTTTATGCTTGAAGTAAAGATTAGGGTTCTCTTTGAGTTCTCTGGGCTGTTTTCCGTCACACCCCTCGTTATACCGTGACAGTGCGAAATTCACTTCCGCCTGCTTTCATTGGTGTCCAAAAATCGGCTTTTCCCATTTATCCGAACAGCAGAGCCCGTGTATTTGATTGAGTGGCTCGGCGGTCTAGCGCGTCTGCATGCCTTGTGTGCCACTGGTCCAGGTTCGACCCCGCGTTGTAGGTAGGCTATTTTCCCTTGCGCGGTTTAGTGTGCAGGGTCGCATTAATTTGGGGCCTTGTGCACGAATTGGTTGGGCTATGGGCCAGTTGTGCAATTACGCCCATGCAGGGCAACCCCCCAAGGCATAGAGAGTGTACATTCCTGGAACCGCCGCTTGTACACCCTATGAGAGTGCTTGACTGGGTGCCGGCCTGTGTGTGTCTATGCCTACATACCGTATTTAGTGTGAATGAACGCGCTTCTAGGAGTGAGTGCAATGGACAGTCATGCCTAGTCGCTTGTTGTGGGACGATGTAGCTTTAAGCGTCAAAGTGCCTACAGCCTCCTGCAGGTTTAGATTTTTTAATTTTAATAGCGACTGTTTCGCTCTGCATGAGTAGCTCAATAAATTCTCACAAGGCTGCAGCAGTTGCAGAACTAGTTCAGTTGGCTACCTCGAACTCCGCTATCCATTGGGCTTTTTTCAGACTCAGAGGCATCAAAGGACAGGCGAATGCTGGTGGCTAAAGGGCTGCAACAAGCGGGGATGGTCCAGCACCTTCAGCTGGCCCTCATGAAGTCCCATATCATCTTGGTGAATAATATTGTGACTGCATGCACTGATTAAAGTTCAAGCTCTGAGCTCCATCTAGTAGGCTTCCTAAAAAATTCCTTTCCACAATTTTTATCTGAAACTCGCGACGTCTCAACCACACCGGGCCGCCGATCCCGCAGGCCTGGAACGCCTGTCCGCCCTCACCAAGGACCGCAGCTGCAAGTGGACTATCGAGCTGACGCTCTTCAGCGGCTCGGTGCTGAGCGCCACCCACAAGGACTTCCAGGTGCGCGGAGCGGACGAGAACTACAGGCTGCGGATCGGAGCCAAGGAGTCCGGCAGTCTGCATATTTATAAACTGGATGATCACAACAACAGGCAGTTCAGCACTTTCGATAAGGACAATGACGCTAACAGCTTGCTGCAGTGCTCAAAAGCAACAGGAGGCAACAGTGGCTGGTGGTTTACGAGTTGCTACTGGTTAAATCCTAACGGGCGAATCAATTCTGAGTCCGATTCGATTACCAAATGCACGACAGACATTGGACTGAGCGATTTCTCTGATGGAAAGCAATGGACCTGCATCAAGCGGTCGCAGCTGTCCTTCAAATGCGCCTGAGCGAAGCCGCCCGCTGCCAGCTCCGAGCTCAGCTGCACTTCGAAAAAAGTAGCTACTGTGACACGAATTAACTCAGCTTCTAACTGACCGAATATTTTTGGTGCTTTACTCATGACAATACGCAAAGAATTACAAACTTGTGATTTCAAGTGTGGTCTGTGGTCTTCATGTGTGCAATTGGCATTGCTTTTGTACCTTTTTGCCCACAATCTTCGGTTTTATTGAAAGCGCATTACGTAAAGTGTATATTGCAATGAATAAACTTGGCAACATGTTGATACAAAACTCACAATGGAGGGTCCATTTTTCAGTTCATTTCCCAGGCAGCCTTGAACTTCAAGGAAATCGGCATTTTTGCAACTTGGCTGTTTGTGCATGTACGATCGTACAACTAATAATCAGTATTTTATTGTCAATATTTTATAGGTATAAGTTTTACTAATGGTTTTCCTTTATTTTTTATGTTCATATAGTAATCTCATTAGATGATTATGCTTATTGGTATTCATATAGTACCATCTATGTCTATCAGGATATAGCTCGTAGTACCATGAAATATTTATACAATTTTAACACCACAATTGCCACCATACTGATCAAACGCATAAACGCAAACTTAGTGCTGATGTCTTTGCTTACCAAAAAATTTAATTGCGAGTTTGTGGTGTCCGGGGACTTCCGGCCTGCCCCGCTGAGGAAGATTGGAGCCGAGGGACCTTCCAAGCCACTCGGGAAAAGCTACGGGCCGCCTGTCAAGGCTCAGCTGACACCCGCCGCAGCCCCCTGGCATGTTATTATGGTAGCGCGGGCTCCACGGTTAGGTCCACGTCCACCCCTCCTGCAGCACAGGCGTATGAAAGGTACTTCGAGTCAGAAAGAGGACCTCGAAGGCCTTCACCACCCCCTGCGACTGGGTACCCCAAAGGACAGTCAAACTCTCGTTTTAGAGCTAAATCCCGCTGTTAATATACAGCTCAAAGATGGTTATTTTATCGGAAAAAATGCTGTTGATAAATTAACAGAACTCAGTAAAGACTCAAAACAAGTCGTAGAAAAATGGCTGTCTAAACAGGCTATTTATCAAGTGTACTTTCCCCCAGTAAAGTTTACACGACCCCATTTTAGCATCTATAAACCGAATCAAGCACATCAGGCTGATCTTCTATTTTTACCAAATGATTCTGGGTACAAGTACGCGCTTACTGTCATTGATGTAGCAATTCGCGTAACAAAGAAGCAAGGCCGCTTAAAACAAAACAGTCTCAAGCTGTAGCAGACGCTCTGCAAGACATATACGAAAATTCACCCTTAACCTACCCAGAGCTACTTATGACAGATCCGGGGAAGGAATTTTATGGCGCAGTAAAAACACTTATTCAAAAACATAATACAAAAATGCGATATGGGCGGACAGAGTTGCAAAGGGATCAAGCATTTGTTGAACGGTTTAATTTAACCCCGTCTCGGAGACTTTTTGCCAAGCAAAAAGTTGGCATTAAAAATCGACTTTAAAAAATTAAAGTCGAGGCGATTAAAAAAGAAATCGTAAACACCGCGCAAAAATTAACTGTCGCCAACTACCCTAAACTACCTAGTGTACACTCTCCTGAAATTCTCACCGATTCTGAGTTTCTCCGCTATCTCTATTTGCCGGGTGAATTAGAGGAGGACACAAAGAGAAGGGCAGCTGACCCCTATTTCAGTTTAGATGTACATAAAATCGAGCGGCGATTTAAATCAGCAGCTGGGGAGTATTACTTTTTATCGCGGGAATTCAACCCCAAGTCTCCCTCACGTTCATTTGTAAGAGCAGAACTACTGGTCATACCACCCGACACCGAAATAAATAAAATTAATTCGAGAAAAAACAAAACAAAAAATGGCGGAGAAAATCGGAACACGATCTTTAAACAAGATTAAACATCTTATCGAGACGCAGACACCGGGCACAGTCACCATACAGGGAGTAAAGTTCCGAATCGACCCCACAAATTAAAAAGTCGAGTGCAACGGAAGTTGTTACAATTTAGGGGAATTTGAAAATTGGGCTGCAGGTGCCGAAAAACAAGGAAGATTTTTAGGCGCAATATTGTCACTGGTTCCTGGAATAATTAAAGGAGTTTCCACAGCCGCGAAATTAGCCGCCCCAGTTTTGCAAAGCGCCTCAGCAGTCAAGAACCTGGTCACAAAAATGGTGAAGGAATTCGGGTCGCGGTGCCGACCTATTTAGCGAAGAAACTACAAAAACAAGACGTCAGTGATGGTGACCAGTTGTCGCTAGAGATGTTAAGAAATCTAGCGAGTCACTATAAAAACAAACTGGAAAGTTTAGATGTGACACCCGAACAATATCATAAAATAAAAAATCCAAAAAAACCTTAAACATGGTCAAGGGATCTTTTCAGTCTTGATTCCTGCAGCGATCGCGGGAATAAGTAGTTTAATCAGTGCAATCAATGGATCAGGATTAAGCACTAGTAGTAGTTCTCTACCCCTATTAACACTGCCCATATTGATGTCGCTGATGTCGAAAGCGGGCGCAGGGTGCGAAGCCAGCGAAGCCAAAACCAGCGAAGCCGAGCTCCCAGAACCCACTAAATATGACGTTATTAAGGCTATCCTGACGCTACACAGAGCCGGGTTCCCAATCATGAGACTATAATCTAAAGACCGTTACTGATACTAATCTCCACAAATCAGCAAACATGACACGGGTACCCACCCCAAAAATTTTTTCATATTTTTTAATAAAAACCCCGAAATGCCACGTGCATACCCCGACAAAGATTTTGTTGAAATTTACTTTCAACCTGTCGAGCAGCCTCATAATCGCCCATTTTCATTCCCAGAACGCAGTAAACACTTACAAACACTCTACAAACAGAAATTTAATCAAGATCTCGGTTACCTGGGAAGCTATAAAAAACAACAAGAAGTAATTAATCAACTTTTAACAAACCAACAAAGATCACTAGTTGATCCACAAAAAGAATTTCACAACCGAAGCACGTATCTGGTGAACCGGTATAAAACGCTAACAAATCAAATCAAACCACATCCACAGAGCCGACAAGCTCAAAAAGAACTCGAACGAGAAGTCAAACAACTAGAACAACAATTACAATCGGCGCCATCGAAGTTCACAAATAAAAAATTTACAGAGCACGCAATCGAGTATCCGCTCTCAAATGTAGAAAACCTCGATGATGTGAAGAAATTTAGTGACGAAGTTGTCGACGAAGTACGAATTCAAAGACCCATTTTTAAGTTACAGATCGCCGTTAAAATATTGTTTAGAAAGCAGAATTTTATTGGTGATGACGAAGAACAAGAGTTCTATATGACCACTAAAGCAAAACCATTCATGCGCACCGATAACATTGACCCGTTTATGGAGGAAATAGACGCAAAGATCGACACGTTTACATCACGTGGGTCGGGGTGGATTTTAGACTCGACTTTGAGTGCGGCAGTCACGATCTTCGCATATGATCCAGTTAAAGCATCATCTTACATAGAACTGCCGCCCAAGCTCGCGAACAGACATGCTTGCATTAATGTTAAAAACATCGATAAATGCTGTGCGCAGATCCGAATCGAGTGCACCCAGAAAGACTTTACCACTATGGAGAGCGGTTTAACCATTTTCTACCGCTTTGCCTGAAACAAGGAATCAAATTCGACCTGGGAGGAATGCAAATCTCTGAAGTCGATAAATTGGAAAAAGTATTCAATGATAAAATTCGCATTACCGTATTCGAGTGGAGTGAAAGCAAAGAGACTGTGGATATTGTTAAATGTAGTAAACACGCGAAAGACAACACTCGGACCGCAGTCGATTTGTTGATTATCGGAAACCTACAGGAGGAATCGCACTATGTCTGGATAAAAAACCTATCAAAATTAATCCGAAGTCAAGCTAATAAATCTAATGAACGCACAGCAGCAATATGTAGAGTGTGTTTAAAAATGTTCTTCGGGCCAGATCGCGACAACAAACTCAAAGATCACGAGCGACATTGTGAAGACCACGGAACTAACGCATTGCTCCCGATCGGGGATGAGAAATATTTGCGATTCAACCAGTATCAAAAAATCGAAATGATAAAATTCGTTGTTTATGCAGATTTTGAGTGCTCGATGAAACCAATAAACCCCAACCCCAACCCCAAGCCCAACTCCAATTTCGAGATTTTTGGCAAGATTCAACAACACGTTCCGAACTCGATCGCGTATGTTTTAATACAAGAAGGACTAACTGACTCAGCCGGACACGGCGTTCCAGCAGCCGAGGGAATGTTTATCGGGCCCACGTGTGTGGAAGACTTTATTGGGGAAATTATCAAAATCCAGTCGTTGATATCGAAATTAAAACCCCCAGCCCGAAAAACCCCCAAGACCCCCAAGACCCCGCTAGCTCTATTTGCCACATCTGTAAAAAAACAACTAACTAATACGCAAAGAAACCCGACTGTTGGGGACTACGAATTTTTCACAGGTGAGTTTCGGGGAATCGCCCACAAACTCTGCAGTGTGAAATGCGCTTCAGTTTACCGGTACAAGCGAGTTTGTTTTGGTCTTAACAGCGCCCCGGCAGCCTTTCAGAAGGTGCTCAGCAAGATTCTCCACGGTTGCTCAGGAACGGTGCACTATATCGACGACATCGTGGTGCACGCGGCCAACGAGGCAGAGCATCACCGGCGGCTCACGGCAGTGCTGGACAAGCTGCTGGCCCATGGTGTCACGCTCAACGCCACCAAGTGCCAGTGGGCTGCGGAGTCCGTACAGTTCCTGGGCTACATCGTATCTGCAAGCGGCCTGCGACCGATTCAGTCGAATGTGGAAGCCATCTAGGCGGTGCCGGAACCCCAGAGCGCCGAGGCGTTGGCATCGTTTCTAGGAATGGTGAAATTCTATTCGAACTTTCTTCCTAACCTGTCTGACATCGCCGAACCGCTTTTGAAGCTTCTCCGCAAAGATCAGCCATGGCACTGGACAGCCGACTGCCAGGAGTCTTTCAGGATGCTCAAGAAGATGGTGGTGTCTCCGACATGCCTGCGATTTTTCAGTCCTGAGGACAAAATCATAGTAGCCTGTGACAGCTCCGGGCACGCTCTGGGTGTCGTGCTGCTTCAAGAAGACGGCGCCGGCGTCCGGAGGCCAGTTGCCTTTACATCGAGGACTCTGTCAGTGACCGAGCGCAAGTACTCCGCGTCAGAGAGAGAGGCGCTCGCATGCATCTTCGCCTGCGAGAGATGGCACTATTTCCTGTTCGGCCGGCGATTTGAGCTGCACACTGAACACCAGGCTCTGACGACGTTGCTGACGGCTCAAGGCAGCGGCCACCGGCCCCTGAGACTGCACCGCTGGGCCGACCGCCTGCTAGCGTACGACTTTCAAGTCTGTCATGTCCCCGGGAAGAAAAATATTGTGCCCGATTTTCTTTCGCGCCTCGGTGCCCTCGGAGACAGTTGTGTGGAAGACGCGGCCGAGGCCCAGGTGAACGCCGTGTTGCTGTCAGCTGCACTCGAGATCGTCAACTCAAGCGAGCTGGCCGAGGCATCCCTGCAGGACCCAGTGATCAGCGAGGCGATTGCTCTGACGCTCCAAGGATGGCCGAGATCAATCAAGCAGCTCGGAGTGGAGCTGCAGCCGTTCTGGCGGATCCGGGCGCAGCTGGCGGTCTGGAATGACGGCAAATGCCTGGCCAACGGGACTCGAGCGGTGATTCCCGCATCTCTGAGGGAGAAGACGCTGCAGCTGGCGCACTTCGGGCACCTCGGTGTGAGCAGAATGAAGCAGCACTGCCGGGACTCCGTCTGTTGGCCACAGATCGACCAGCTAATCGAGGAATTTGTGCGACACTGCGAGGCGAGGTTCGAAATCCACTAGTGGCTGCGCCTCCTGATTCGATAGCGCTGGCCTCTGCGATGCTGGTCTCCCATTGCTGGCTCAGAGTCACCGCCTTCTGCAGCGTCAAACCGCCCTCGATCAGCAGACGCTCCCGAATTTGCCTGTCATTGACCTTCTCCACGATCTGGTCCCGGATCATCTCTTCCATCATGTCCCGGAACTCGCATGACGCAGCCAGGGTGTACAGGGCAGCCACGAAGTCCGCTATCTTCTCTCCTGGTCGCTTACTTGAGCTGCCGAAATTTGTAGCGCTCGGCCACCACGTTGATTTTGGCCCCGAACTGCGCGTCTCCTTGTCTCCTTGAGTCCATTCGGGGCCGGAGTCTTCGTCACCGCCACCGCATTGAAAATTCTCTACCCTTCAGCGCCCAAGCAGTGCAGCAGCAGCGCTCGCCTTCTGGCCTCAGGCAGTGTCGTAGCCGGCCGCCAGCAGGTAGTTCTCGAACAGGGTCTTCCACTCCTGCCATGGCCTCGTCGATCGTCCCGGCAGCGGCATGAACTGATCCGGCGGCGATACGCTGATTCGCGGCACGTCTGCAGAGCTGTCTGTCATGGCTTAACTTTGTACTTTTGCAGTTTGGCGCTGTTGTTCTGTGCTTGGCGTGGCGGCCAGCCAGGCTTGCACTCACTTCACTCAGACTGACTCAACCCCCGTTTATTGGGGTGGGTGTTGGCCTTAGCTTGCGACGCCAATCTTGTAAATGAAAAAGGCTGTCTTGTTCAGCACACGTCAAACTCTTAAGGCCAAACTGGCCGATTTCTAACTTATATATATTCAAGTCAATCGATAGCGGGGCCAGAGTACACCAGGTGTACTCAAGCCGGTGTACGCATAAACTTAGAGCGAGCAACAACACAACACTTCGGGTGCCGAAACAACGGGCCGATGCTGCTGCAGCCGCTGTCAAAGTCAGCTAAGTATAAGGTTTAATTTTACAGGATATTTTAGGGACTACTTTAGGAAATAGGATTAGGAATAATGTTAGGGATTTGCAGTGTTATCAGAGCGAGGTGGAGTGTAGTAGTTGGGGACTGCTGCACTCTTACAAAAAGCCACAAATGCTTGATGACAGCATTGCGTAGGGCCGCCCTAAAAGTCTGCTTCCACTATTAGGGTCTTTGGGTCCTTTAGGTTATTATGTCTATATGTGGGGTGGGGATGAGCTACATCTTTCATGCAGATTCTTATTTCAGAGACCGATGACGCACAAGAGCGACGAAGGAGTGACGCAAGGGCGACGGAGAAGAAGCCTGGGGTCTCGGGAGGGCGGCGTGAAAAATGAAAAGACTAATTGCGTGGGAAAATGAAAATACTAATTTCGTGGGAACTGGGGTTGATGGAAAATGCGTGGGCAGTAATTAAGTATAAATAAAAGTATAGATTTTGCTTATTTTTCATACGTTTTTCTCCTTTACTCATTCTCCCCTTGCTCGTCTCCTTTGCTGCACCACTTAATACGAGCTATAAAGATAATGCTGATCTGATCTTGCGTGTACTGCTTTGCATCAAAATTCGGGTAAGACTGAGCACGGCCATGACTTTTGTTCAAACTATGTTATAACTATGCTACTATCCAATATTTAGGAAGAGCAGGCTAGTTATAGGATTTATCCATAAAGATAGTAGTAGAGGCCGTGATTCAGATTACCCATACGATTTGCTCAATATTCTCAGTGCATAATTGTTTATAATATATATGAGAATGGGGAATGCAATTGAAATGAGAATTAACTACTATCCGCCTTAAACCAAGTCTTTGTCTTAGTGAAGAAGAAAGTAGATGGACAGAGATGATTATTAGAAGCCGAGTAGAGAGTCCTTTATTATTATTTAAACAGGGATAATCTACTGCCGGAAGCGGCAGTGCCGTTTAGTTCGCTTGTCGAAATGTCTCGCTATAGAAGTGGAGAATCCGCAATTGTTAAAACGGTGGCTGCGGCTTCAGCAGGACGCCACGAGCTCCCTCCGGCTCGTGCAATTGATTGGCTGTCATTGAGGCAGGTCCAACCGATGAAAGCAATAAATCCAGGGGCCAGTCATTTTCCCAACTTTAAACTGTTTTTCTGTCTGTCGCATCAATGCAATTTAATTTTACCTACGCTCGTACATACTTACCTGTCTATCTTTGGCTAGCCACTTTATTGTCCCTTTTTATTGAGTATTTATAGAAGGATAAGTTTCAATTCAACGCTATGATTATTTTATTAACTTAAAAATCTATTGAACTACTCAACGTAACAAATTATCAATAAACTCAGCAATCTAATAAGTCAGGGACAATTAAAATAGCAGTTCCTGATTGGTTTAGATGCACTGATGACCCTTAAATCAAATTTTAGCAGTTTTCAATTATTAACGGATCTGCCGTTGATCAGTCGATCAGCCCCGGATATTGGAAATCAACAAGAACGCAAGGTGTGAGTGCAGTTCAGTCAGAATTTATTTGGCAGCTCATCAGAGTGGCAGCCCCAGCCCAGCTCACGCAACTCAGTCAGCCAGCCCAGAGTTTTCAGTCTCTCAACGCCAGCCGGTCCGAAGTGCAGCTGGGCTCGGAGCTGGCGGCGGGCGGCTTCGCTCAGGCGCATCTGAAGGACAGCTGCGACCGCTTGGGGCAGTTACTAGTGTGTCCATCCCAAAGCTGGCTCAGTCCAATGTTCCATTTGCACTTGGTGCTCCAATCGGACTCAGAAATCATTCGCCCGTTCGGATTAAAACTGGAGCAATACCCAAATCACCAGCCACTGTTGCCTGCATACTTTTTTGAGCACTGCCCGGAGCTGTCATCGTCATTGTCCCTATCGAAAGTGCTGAACTGCCTGTTGCCGTGTTTGTGCTCAAAATCATCAATATGCAGACTGCCGGACTCCTTGGCCCCGAACCGCAGCCTGTAGTTCTCGTCCGCTCCGCGCACCTGGAAGTCCTTGTAGGTGGCGCTCAGCACCGAGCCGTTGAAGAACGTCACCTCGATAGTCCACGTGCAGTTGCGGTCCTTGGTGAGGGCGGACAGGCGCGCCAGGCCTGCGGGATCGGCGGCACGGATGCAGATGAGGCGCGGATTTTAGGTTTTAAATAAAAATTGTGAAATTTTCTTGAAAATCCCGTCGAAAATTATCATTAAATCGGTCAAAACCATGCTAGGTGTGGGATTAATTTTAACAGTACTTTGTGAGATTCAGAGGGAAGCAATGGCTAGTCAGATAAACAGGCCCCACTGTTCGAATCACTATGGAAAGCTGATAGGGAACCAGCAGCTACCAGTTTGGGCCACGGATTCTGGAATGCAGAATATCTTGGTTTGGGACCGAAGTGAGGGGCAACCTGAAGCATTTATTTAAGGACTCGGGCTTACTTTATTGGGCTCACGCGCTCAGTCAGGTAAAAAGAACTAAAAAGATAATATTTTGACACCACTGAAAGTAGGCAGCCATCAATTTTGCAGTGTCACGGTATGAGGGCTGTGGCGGAACAGCCCAGAGCTTAATGAACTCAAACAGAACCCAAGCGTAAACAAGCCGTTTGATGCGCCGCTCACCCATCCAGTAGTTGCCTGAGGGATCTCCGAAGCCATTCACGTAGGTGTCCCAGTTCTGGGTGAAGGGGACGCTGTTGTCCAGGTGCCGCTGGAACACGACGTCGCTGTACTGAAGGCTGGACTGCACGAACGCAGGGTGGCCTGAAGGCCGCACGGAGCCGAACTGCACCGGCAGGCCGCCCTGAAGGCCGAACGGCGCGATCTCGACGGCCTGCTGAATGTAGGACGGGTTGGCGTCGATGTGCTGCTTGATCTCCGAGCACCTGAGCCACGAGCTGCACAGGAAGAGCAGCTGGCCGCGAGTTCCATTGTTGGACACCCGGCCTAGCACGATGGCGCCGAAGTCCTTGCTGCTGACGCCCTTGTCGACAGTCACAGCCAGGCCGGTGACCAGCCGCTTGTTGTTGACGTCCGAGGGAGCGACCTCGGTGAGCTTGAGCTCCAGCACGAGCTCGTTCTTGCCGTAGAAAGGGTTGAAACTGGCGCGGGAAGAGCGAGTGCATTAATATCGAAATACTTGGTAAAACTGGCGCAGTTGCCAGTTGAAGTCCAGCCCTACTCTGATGTCTTTTAGTTAAAACAATTACCTGCTCATGCAATTTCATCAATTAACTCCTGAAGTTCTACAACTGAAGCTTTTAGCAAATTTTTTTGCTACACAAACAGCGACCTACCTGATGCTGGCGGGCTTGTTCACGAAGTCCACCTGGAACTCGACGGCGAGTGAGCCACTGCCGAGGCACAGGCAGAGGGCGGCCAGCATGACGAATGGGGGCTGCATGGCGGTAGATTGAGAGTTTCTGCTTTGGTGGAAGCGTTTTTGGATATCAATAATAAAATCTCTTGAACAGCTCCTATTATAAACAGCTACTTTGAGGTCGAAATATTTGAAATTTCAAATTCCAGATAAATATTTTAGGTAAAATTTCAGCAAAAAAACTTTTTCGTTTATTTTAGATTGCGTTTACTTGCTTATTTGGAATGCAAGGTTTGTTCACTTGAAATGGGAGAAACCGAACAATATTTTTTTGCATTCTTTGTGTTAATTTATCCAGAAAGGAATGCTTGAATTTTTAAATTCGAGTTTTTAAAAAAAACTTTTTTGAATCAAAAAGGTTGCTAAATTTATTCGGTACAGTTTATTACGTAATGCCAAGACGAGGATGACAGATAAACTCGTACATGCAGCTACTCAGTATTGAATATTATTGATTTAATATTATTGTTGATTATTAAATCTAATTGAATAGTTGGAAAGCAATAATTAAAGCAGTCATATTTTAAAAGATGTAAAATCGGTCATACATATCAAACTCAAAATTCGCATTCATAAACGGAACGGCAACGCAGAACGTAGAAACTGCACCGTGCAAACTTTTGAGGGCAAGGGACACCTAAAAATAGGAAATAAATTGATTGACAGTCAAAGCTCTGCCCTGAAACGAGAGCGCACAGTCCCAGCCGAGTCCCAGCCGAGTCCCAGCCGAGTCCCAGCCGAGTCCCAGCCGAGTCCCAGCCGAGTCCCAGCCGAGTCCCAGCCGAGTCCCAGCCGAGTCCCAGCCGAGTCCCAGCCGAGTCCGTCAGCAAGCAGTCCAGCTCAACAGCCGCCCCCAGTCCAGGCCAGCGTCAGCGCATCGCCAGCAGCTTCGCGCGCCCCTCGAACTGCGCCCTGGCCTTCTTGTCCGAGTGGTGCCTGGCGTACAGCTCCACCACCAGCAGGCTACCTGTCAAGTCTCAGCTGACGCGCAGGACTCTGGGCTACAGTGTCTCCGGCCTGGAACGTAGGGCGGGCTCGAGGATCCTCCGAGGCTAAGATCCTCTTCCAAGGCCCCAAGATTGGCCCCTGGTGTCCTGACGTCATAGAAAACAGTTATTTTTGGGATTCGGGGTTTGGAGAATGAGGTAAAATGACGATTTGGACAATCGTGCTTTCAGAGGGCTTGGTGACGCTACAGAGGAGTTTACGAAAAACGAGAAAAGTTTTGTTTTTTTATCGATCAGAAGAATACGCTGAATAAGAATTCAAGTATTTTATAGTGATAGAAGTCGCCAAAGCTTCAAAATGGAGAGTTTAATTATCAAATGAAGCCAATTAATTTATTCCAATCAGTGACTGGCTTCGCTTCTTCTGGCGCTTGTCAATCAGCGCTGACTGCCTGGGAGTCGGCGCCTTCCTCAGCTATCCTCCACCGAGAGGCCTCCAGTCAGCAGGGAGTCGATGACCCGCCGGTCCTCCGCCTTTGACGCCTCAGTCATTTCTAAGAAAGTCGGCTCCAGGTCCAGTCCAAAACGAGTCAGGTTGGCGAGGTCTTTGTCTAGCTGCGTCTCCAGCGACTGCAGCAGCTGCGAGTCCGCGTTGTCGATGTCGTGCGCGGGCGTCTTCTTGGCTTGCTGAGCCGCGGCTTGCGGCGTCTTCTGTGCAGCTTCTGGCGCCTCAGCGGAGCTCATTGCTGCTTGCTCTGAGTGTTTGAGTGCTGCGACTGAAATAGCCTGGCTATAAAAGTGCATTTAGGCAGTAGGTTTCCTGCTGACTGGTGGCCTCTCTGCCAGGTGAATCAACACAGTTTAGTGAGCGGCTCCCCCTTTGCTCCCTGCTGTCTATTAGTGGCAGCTTCGGCTGAGCGACTTCCTCTGGGGGCAGGCTGGAAGCAATTGGGACGGCGGCGTCTTCGCTAACTTTGCTCAGCTGCAGGCCGGTTCGAAGGCACAGAGAGGGGAGGCGGGAGTCGCCCATTCCGCTGATCCCTGAATAGCCCGCTGAAACAGCTGGGGGCCAGCAGGTGAGCCATCAAAGCAAATAAGCAAGCAGTGACAGGGATTACTCGCAGCTCATCAGAGGATCTCAATAGGCAACGGCAAATGCTGCAGTCTGACGTCTGGCCGCATATCCTGTTGAGGTCAAACGGTGCACCTTTCCCTCAGAGCTTTCCAGTTGGAAGAGTCACAGGTACATGAGATGACACAGTTAAGGGGACCGGGCCAGCGCCATGGCCCAGTCCGTCCATCCGCCTTCAACACCCGCGGGGACGAGAACCCCATGGGTTGGCTTGCGAGACAGTGGAAATGTTGCAGCTTCCAGAGGGCGCGCAGTGGCTTCCGTTAGCCGTTCTGTACTCAAGGAGGTGGTGCAAGTGTGGGGTATCGCTGGTAGGCCTAGTCTGTCTCATAACACACAGACACGCTGATCCGCCTTCGCGGGCGACGGCAGCCGGCAACCTCTGCTACTTCGGACTCTGGTGGCTTCGTCACACTGCTGCAACTTCAGGGTGTCTCAAAGTTGTGCAGCGCAAAGTGTGGGCAATACAGCAATACATTATTACTAATTGGACTTGTGCGATTCCTTTGACTATCTACTTATAGTAGTGTTCAATCACAAGAAATTGTACGTTTCAAAGTGATCGAGGCAAAAGCAACCGATGAGGCAACTGTGGGGCAAACAGCGGTGATTCCGCAGGTAAACTGGCTCTCATAATTCACGTCTGGGTCTTGCGACGCCTTGGCTGATAATTTTAGCCAGAAGTAATCTGAAGTTGTCAGAACCCGGCTCACACAAGAGCCTCATTCTATGCTGCAATTTTTCTTCAAGCAAGTTCTCATAAACAAGTCTTCCCAAAAGCAAATAGCAACAATATTTGCGCGTATCCAATGCAAGCACCGTGGAGCCAGCTGAAAAGTGCAACGGGCTGCATTCAGTCCGAGACCCCGCCCGCTCGCAACTCAACTCGCTACTGGCCGGAGCAATTTGCCGGGCGCACCAGCAGCTGCTAAGCAGCCGGCGGGGCCAGTCAGAGGGGGGGGCAGAGCATAAAAAGCTGCAGTTGCAGCGCGCTGAGCTCAGGAACCGCCCGAACCAACGCGCAGTCGGCCATGCTAGCGGGAAGGCCGGCCTCAACGCTCGTCTGCAGACGCCTGTCCTCCTACCTGTTCAGCGGCAACAGCTCGCCGTGGACCCGGCTGAACAGCCCCGAGATTCCCGCTGTGATCGCGTCGGCCGCGGCGGCCGCCGACATCCGCGTCGATCCCGAGCGCCAAGTTGGCAGTGTCGAGCTTCGCAAGTTCGTCGAGAGCATCACCCACAAGCCGAAGGAGGCCCGACTGTGGCTGAAGTACTTCAAATATTTCTCGGTCAAGTCGCCCGGCCGGGCGTTCGCCGTGATGCGCCTGTCGCCAGAGGTTTTCGCCGACACGCGCGAGCTCCGCCGGCTGGCCTGGTCGACGGCCTTCCTGTTCGAGCACGGCCTCGTGTCGGCGCTCGTCTGCCAGATGGCCGGCGACGAGGACTGGCAGCGGGCGGAGCAGCTCGGCCGGATGCTGCTGCGCCACGGTGTGCCGTCCAAGGTGCTGCTGATGAGCGGCCTGTCCGACCAGCTGACCGAGCAGCGGGGCGACGACCTGCTGGCGCTGGCGCAGGTCTGCGTGCCCATCGTCTGCTGCCCGCTGCTCGGGCCCGGCTGCGCCGACTCCGCCCTGATGCGCCTGTGCGGCGCGCTCCGCCCGCTGAAGGTCCTGCTGCTGAGCGAGCAGCCCGGCCTGCCCGACCCCAGGGGCCGCGTGATGAGCGACGTCCTGCTGCCCGGTAAGTGCCGGCGACGTTGTGGCTTCATCCTTGCTGTGCAATCAGACTCCTCATCCGCCTCATCCCCAACCAAGCACCAGACTCCTCATCCGCCTTCATCCCCAACCAAGCACCAGACTCCTCATCCGCCTTCATCCCCGACCAAGCACCAGACTCCTCATCCGCCTCATCCCCAACCAAGCGCCAGACTCCTCATCCGCATTCATCCCCAACCAAGCACCAGACTCATACCGCCCCATACCCAACTTACCAGGCGACCTCGCCCCACTCACCGGCCCCCGAAGCCACCTCAGTCCCGAGCAGCGCCGCCAGCTGCTCACTTCTGCCGAGCTGCTGAGCTGCCTGTCCAGCGAGAGTCAAGTTGTCCTCACCAGCGCGGGCTGCGTTGTCCAAGAGCTGTTCACGCATCACGGATCCGGCACGATGGTGAGAACTAGCGAGAGAATCATCCAGCACTGCACCCTGAAGAGCGTCTCCCGACCGTGCATGTCGGCGCTGTTCAACAGGGCGTTCGGCAAGACCCTGCGCGAGGACTGGTACACCCGGGTAGAGGGCCTGGTCGAGTCCGTGTACGTCAGCGAGGGCTACAGCGCTGCAGCCGTGGTGCTGCGCCTGCCGAATGTGCGGGTGCCCTACCTGGACAAGATTGCGGTTGGTTGCTGGGTGGCACTTTTGCTGCGGGCAAGAGACGGGGGAAGGGAGACACGGGGTAAGAAGAGAGAGGGAGACACGGGGCAAGAAGAGAAGCACATAGGGCAAGAAGAGAGAGGGAGACATGGGGTAAGAAGAGAGAGACACAGGGCAAGAGACGGGGGAAGGGAGACACGGGGTAAGAAGAGAGACACAGGGTAAGAAGAGAGAGACACAGGGCAAGAGACGGGGGAAGGGAGACACGGGGTAAGAAGAGAGAGGGAGACACGGGGTAAGAAGAGAGAGGGAGACACGGGGTAAGAAGAGAGAGGGAGCCACGGGGTAAGAAGAGAGAGGGAGCCACAGGGTAAGAAGAGAGAAGGAGACACCGGGGAGGGAGACACAGGGGAGGGAGACGCGCCTGAGAAGTAGATTTAGGAAGCAAGGAGCTCCGCTGGAGCCCAAAGCTCCGCTCGAACCGAATCGAACTCGGCGCGCAGGTGAGCGAGTCGGCCCAGGGCTCCGGCATCGCCGTGATGCTGTGGAACCGGGTGGTGGAAGATTATCCCAGCCTGTTCTGGCGGGCCAGGTTCACCAACAAGGCGGCGGTGGCCTGGTACAGCAGCCTGGCGCAGGGCAGCTGGAAGGCCGAACCCGGCTGGACGATCTTCTGGTACGGCCTGAGCGACAGCGGCCTGCTGGGCGGCCTCATCGACTACGCGTCCAGGAAGCCGGGCGACTTCTACGACCCGAAGTGACGGCTCGGCTGGGACTGGCCGCCCGATAGTGCTGACTGAGTGACTGATTGAGTGCTGACTGAGTGACTGAGTGACTGATTGAATGCTGACTCAGTGACTGACTGAGTGACTGAGTGACTGATTGAGTGACTGATTGAGTGCTGATTGGGTGCTGATTGAGTGCTGATTGAGTGCTGACTGAGTGACTGATTGGGTGCTGATTAAGTGACTGACTGAGTGACTGATTGAGTGACTGATTAAGTGACTGACTGAGTGCTGATTGAGTGACTGGTTGAGTGCTGATTGGGTGCTGATTGAATGACTGATTGGGTGCTGATTGAATGACTGATTGAGTGCTGACTGAGTGATTAAGTGACTGACTGAGTGACTGATTGAGTGACTTATTGAGTGCTGATTGGGTGCTGATTGAGTGCTGATTGACTGCTGACTGAGTGACTGATTGGGTGCTGATTAAGTGACTGACTGAGTGACTGATTGAGTGACTGATTGAGTGCTGACTGAGTGAGTGATTGAGTGGCTGATTGAGTGCTGATTGAGTGACTGGTTGAGTGACTGATTGAGTGCTGATTGAGTGACTGATTGAGTGACTGATTGAGTGCTGATTGAGTGACTGGTTGAGTGCTGATTGAGTGCTGATTGAGTGCTGATTGAGTGCTGATTGAGTGACTGGTTGGGTGCTGATTGAGTGCTGATTGAGTGCTGCTGATTGACTGCCTCACTGAATGTGTTGATGGTAAACTCATTGATTTACGAGTCGTATTTACCTAATCGTTGACGTGTTGATTCATACCCAGATTATCGAATGTATCAAAGGGTTGGTTGCGTCATAATTATTCACATTTAAACTGAAGTAGATTAACAAATCTTGCTTGTCCAATTTGTAAATAAACGAGAGAATCTAACTGATGCGCTCGTGCAAGCAGCGCTGATCAAAGTCCACTGCAGAATTTTTTGCTTTAAGGCAGGCAAGAGTGGGAGAGAAGAGAAAAGGAGATAGGCAAGAGTGGGAGAGAAGAGAAAAGGAGATAGGCAAGAGATGGATAGTTGAGAAAGTGGAGATAGAGAGTGGGAGGGATGTGCTGCATTTCATGCATGACTGCTGCACTGGTAGAGACATAGCGAGAGCGTTCTCCAATATGCAAATATTTTTGAAAAAAAACTCATTTTTTGCAAAATTAAAGCAATTCCTGGCTGTCTCCCCATGCTTGTAAACAAACTTTTGACCCCAATTCTGGAGATAATGAAGCGCTGCCCTATTCAGCTTTAGAATCTCGTTTTCATTTTAGACAAAAGCGGCGCCCCTCGTTCACGCCAGAGTCGCACATGGCAGCGCAGCACGAATGGACAAAAACTAATGAAAAAATGCTCCAGCTTTACTACCCAGCAGTGATCGCGCTGGCCTGTGAGGCCCCGTGGCTGTCCTACAGCCGCAACTCAGCCGCAGTTACGTAACAGGCCGGGTCCGCATTCAGGCAGTTTGCCAATTAGAGCACAGCGTGGGTCAGCGCTGCAGCTGCACAAAAACCAGTGCAGCTGGACAGAAAAGCCATGCCCAACCAGAATAGCGAATGCGAATGCGACAGACAGAGCAGGCCACGAAGGGCGAGAGGTGGGCAGCAGGGCAGCCGCGTGAGCTCTCTGGAGCCCTACCGTGTTTACGTTGGCAAGCTGAGCGCACCGTGCGCGCGAAGACGCACGCTGGCCCCGAGCCTCTGTTGCCTCAACCCAGCCAATTCACACACACAATTGTTGTGTTGCTCTGACTCCGTGCTCCGGACTCTCTGCCCACCCCGCCTGCGGCCTCCACCCTGCCCGTCTCTCGCTCCGCCCCGACCCCCGAGCTCCCCCCACCCCCCCCCAGCCCGCACGGAGTGGCGGCCGCTCTGCAAGGCAGAATAAATTTGTGGCGCCTGAGGCAGCAGCGGCAAAGCAGAAATTTCCGGCTCTGTCTGACTGACTGGCTGTGCGAATGGCATCCCAGCTCCGACAGACCTACCCGCGGTCACCCGCTGCCGTCTGGCCGGCCGATCAACAATTGAAGGTCTCGGCGAAGCCGGTAGCTGCACTTGGCGATGGCGTCGAACTGGCTGATATGCCCGAAGAGGAGGTGAGTTGATTCAGGCTGAGACAGGAGGACAAGGAGACGGGAGGACAAGGGGACAGGAGGACAAGGAGACAGGAGGACAAGGAGACAGGAGGACAAGGAGACAGGAGGACAAGGAGACAGGAGGACAAGGAGACAGGAGGACAAGGAGACAGGAGGACAAGGAGACAGGAGGACAAGGAGACAGGAGGACAAGGAGACAGGAGGACAAGGAGACAGGAGGACAAGGAGACAGGAGGACAAGGAGACAGGAGGACAAGGAGACAGGAGGACAAGGAGACAGGAGGACAAGGAGACAGGAGGACAAGGAGACAGGAGGACAAGGAGACAGGAGGACAAGGAGACAGGAGGACAAGGAGACAGGAGGACAAGGAGACAGGAGGACAAGGAGACAGGAGGACAAGGAGACAGGAGGACAAGGAGACAGGAGGACAAGGAGACAGGAGGACAAGGAGACAGGAGGACAAGGAGACAGGAGGACAAGGAGACAGGAGGACAAGGAGACAGGAGGACAAGGAGACAGGAGGACAAGGAGACAGGAGGACAAGGAGACAGGAGGACAAGGAGACAGGAGGACAAGGAGACAGGAGGACAAGGAGACAGGAGGACAAGGAGACAGGAGGACAAGGAGACAGGAGGACAAGGAGACAGGAGGACAAGGAGACAGGAGGACAAGGAGACAGGAGGACAAGGAGACAGGAGGACAAGGAGACAGGAGGACAAGGAGACAGGAGGACAAGGAGACAGGAGGACAAGGAGACAGGAGGACAAGGAGACAGGAGGACAAGGAGACAGGAGGACAAGGAGACAGGAGGACAAGGAGACAGGAGGACAAGGAGACAGGAGGACAAGGAGACAGGAGGACAAGGAGACAGGAGGACAAGGAGACAGGAGGACAAGGAGACAGGAGGACAAGGAGACAGGAGGACAAGGAGACAGGAGGACAAGGAGACAGGAGGACAAGGAGACAGGAGGACAAGGAGACAGGAGGACAAGGAGACAGGAGGACAAGGAGACAGGAGGACAAGGAGACAGGAGGACAAGGAGACAGGAGGACAAGGAGACAGGAGGACAAGGAGACAGGAGGACAAGGAGACAGGAGGACAAGGAGACAGGAGGACAAGGAGACAGGATTTAGGAGGTCAAAATTTACTTCGCCGCCCAAGCCCCAAGCAGCTCCAGCTAAGAAGCGCAGCAGGCCAACTGCACGCTGACCCCAAGGCTATTTCGTCAGTGACGGATCCAGAAGCCGCTCCAATGCATTAGAAACAGCGGGACAAGCTGAGCCAGACAGAAAAAGCACGTGACTGCCCAAGTGCTTGAAAGCCTTTCTTATGGGAGGTCTTGGCCTTGGCTGCCTGTTGCGTAGGACTGTCTGGTCACGCGGGTCGGCCGTGAGCTGAGTGGCTGCTTCCTTAGCTTTGAAGCCCGGGGTCTGACTTTGGCTGACTGAGAAATGGCAGGTCTGGTAATTGAATTCCAAGCCATGCTTAAAGTTTACTCTTAGCTGGTTTCGATATTTTTACTATTGGGTTGCGCTCCACTCTGCGGTAATGCGACAGAGAGCGATTTCTGTTGGCTAGGCGGGGTGCGCCCGCTCTGCCGGTGCCACGCTGGGAGATATTAGCCTGACTATGGATCATGAGGGATATGGGGCATTCCAAAAGGGAAAATAGTAGCAACCTTCAATGAGCGAATAGTACTCAACCTCTATGACCAAATAGCATTCACCCTCCATGACCGAATAGTAGTCAACCTCTATGACTAAATAGCATTCACCCTCTATGACCGGATAGTAGTCACCCTCCATGACCGAATAGTAGTCAACTTCTATGACCAAATAGTAGTCACCCTCTATGACCGAATAGTAGTCCCCCTCTATGACCAAATAGTAGTCACCCTCTATGACCAAATAGTAGTCCCCCTCTATGACCGAATAGTAGTCCCCCTCTATGACCAAATAGTAGTCACCTTCTAGGACCGAATAGTAGTCACCCTCTATGATCAAATAGTAGTCCCCCTCTATGACCAAATAGTAGTCACCTCTATGACCAAATAGTAGTCACCTTCTATGACCGAATAGTAGTCCCCCTCTATGACCAAATAGTAGTCACTCTCGATGACCAAATAGTCGTCACCCGCCCATCATTTAATACGAGTAGTAGTCTCTTTCTATGACCGAGTAGTAGCCTCTTCAATGACCAAGTCATGCCGAGCCACTCGCACGCCGCCAGTCTCCCTGATCCCCCTGGCCAGACAAGAAGCGAAATTATGTTGTTTTTGATGACCGCCGAACTCTCGTTGCCGCCCTCAGCGCTCCGCTCTGCTCTCCGAGGCCCTCAGCCAGGCTGGCTTCGTTCTGAGCAAGGTGAGAACTCACTTTGTGTTCGCCGAGGTGCTCCAGTCGATGTGGTCAAAGTTCGGCTTCAGCTTTACCGGCAATTTCACCGAGGGCTGGGGCTACAACCTGTACGCCATGAACGGTCGTCCCGGGTTCGACTCTGCCATCACTTGCCGCCACATCAATCCGGATCACGTGGTCCACTTCGAGGACTGCCAGTGTCCCAACCGGGGACCGCTGACCTGCCGCATCTCCGAGCAGAGCGGCTCGCTGCAGCTGAGTCGGGGTGAGTGAGGGCAGCTGAGTTGGGGTGAGTGAGGGCAGCTGAGTGAGGGCAGCTGAGTTGGGGTGAGTGAGGGCAGCTGAGTCGGGCTGAGTGAGGGCAGCTGAGTGAGGGCAGCTGAGTGAGGGCAGCTGAGTGAGGGCAGCTGAGTGAGGGCAGCTGAGTCGGGCTGAGTGAGGGCAGCTGAGTGAGGGCAGCTGAGTGAGGGCAGATGACTGAGGGCAGCTGAGTCGGACTGAGTGAGGGCAGCTGAGTCGGGCTGAGTGAGGGCAGCTGAGTGAGGGCAGCTGAGTGAGGGCAGCTGAGTGAGGGCAGCTGAGTGAGGGCAGCTGAGTGAGGGCAGCTGAGTCGGGCTGAGTGAGGGCAGCTGAGTGAGGGCAGCTGAGTGAGGGCAGATGACTGAGGGCAGCTGAGTCGGACTGAGTGAGGGCAGCTGAGTCGGGCTGAGTGAGGGCAGCTGAGTGAGGGCAGCTGAGTGAGGGCAGCTGAGTGAGGGCAGCTGAGTGAGGGCAGCTGAGTGAGGGCAGCTGAGTCGGGCTGAGTGAGGGCAGCTGAGTGAGGGCAGATGACTGAGGGCAGCTGAGTCGGACTGAGTGAGGGCAGCTGAGTAGGGCTGAGTGAGGGCAGCTGAGTCGGGCTGAGTGAGGGCAGCTGAGTCGGGCTGAGTGAGGGCAGCTGAGTCGGGCTGAGTGAGGGCAGCTGAGTCGGGCTGAGTGAGGGCAGCTGAGTCGGGCTGAGTGAGGGCAGCTGAGTCGGGCTGAGTGAGGGCAGCTGAGTCGGGCTGAGTGAGGGCAGCTGAGTCGGGCTGAGTGAGGGCAGCTGAGTCGGGCTGAGTGAGGGCAGCTGAGTTGATTTTCAATAATAAATTTTTTTTTTGCTTTCAACCAGATGCCGTCCCAATCATGAAGCGGATGGGCTTGGTGGTCAACATGGACGGCGAGGTGCTGGACGTGAAGCGGACTCAAAGCGTCAAGTACAAGCGTGAGTTTCAGCGGCTCGCTGACCTTTGGGCAGTAGGCTCTTACTGTCAGCTGGTGGGGGATTTCACATCACCGAAATTCCACAACTCCGAACTGGGCTAATAATTCTGAATTTGTATCTTAAAAAATTCACTGACCTAAAATTCAAAGCACTAATTTTCGCCAAAGTCCCCAAACTTCATATCCCCAAACTTCATATCCCCAAACTTCATGTCCCCAAACTTCATGACCCCAAACTTCATATACCTAAACTTCATATCCCCAAACTTCAAATCCCAAAACTTCATATCCCCAAATCTCAAATCCCAAAACTTCATATCCCCAAACTTCATATCCCGAAACTTCATATACCTAAACTTCATATCCCCAAACTTCATATCCCCAAACTTCAAATCCCAAAACTTCATATCCCCAAACTTCAAATCTCAAAACTTCATATCCCCAAACTTCATATCCCGAAACTTCATATACCTAAACTTCATATCCCCAAACTTCAAATCCCAAAACTTCATATCCCCAAACTTCATATCCCAAAAATTCACTTCCTCAACACAGCAGAAGCAAGCACTATCAAAGATCCCCGCCCCACCCCAGTGACTCTATCCCGCAGTTCGGCCAACCCGGAGGTCCACTTCACCGAGCAGCTCGCCTGCTGCCCGCACTTCACCCGCTGGGCCGTGGCGCCGCTGCAGCAGCACCTGCCAAGCGACTGGCGGGCGGCCGACGCTCAGGTCACCATCCGACCCCGGATGTACGTGCTCCATCTGCAGCACTCCGGCCAAACCAGCGGCCTGCCCACCGCCGATGTGGACTTCTCCGGCCTCGAGCGCTCGCTGTTTTCCCAGCTGAGCCAGGCCGACGGCCAGCTGTACCTGCTGCTCAAGTACCTCCTGCTGAGAGCCCTGCCGCAGAGCCTGCCCGGCAAGATTCGGCCCTTCACGGAGCTGCACTGCCGCCAGCTGCTGTGGCATCTCATCTACGGAGCCAATCAGCGGTCAGGGTCGAGCAGCGGCGACTCACTTCTGGCTCGGGGACGTCGCGGTCTGCAGCTGATGGCCGGGCTGCTCGCACGTCAGCAGCAGCTGCAGCAACAGCAGCAGCAGAGGGCCGGCACGCAGCGCCACATCGCCTTCAGAAACTTCTTCAACCAGCGTCTGGGGGTGCCGTTCGACGAGGCGGCTGTCGACCAGGTGGACCGGTCGGTTCTGTGCCGCGTGCTGAGCAGCCCGACCCGCCTGCTCACCGACCAGGTCGACGCGTACATCGCCCGCCTGCTTGGCAACGACGTCTTCGGGAGCAGCGGCGCCGGTGGCGGGGGCGGCGGTGGCGGGTACTTTGTGTTCCGGCCGCTGCTCATGACGATCCCGGGATCCAGCACGGAGCTCAGCGCCCCGACTGCCAGCCTGCTGAGCAGCATCTCCGATTATCCCACCGTGGGATTTCGGCTCAACCGGGCGCTCGACATTCTGCTGGACGAGCGCCCGCCGGGCGAGAAGGCCGTTGCCGAGTTCAACGCCCTGGTCCGCAGTCTGAGGCGGTGCGCCACCACGGCGGCCGCCTGTCTGAGCTGCATGATGACGCTGAAGCTGCAGCAGGGGGCCGGGGCGGCTCACCAGGCTCTGATGGAGGTCGGCGGTGGTCAGATCTCCGTGACCGACTGCTTTGAGGTGAGTCTGGCCGCTGATTGCTCGACCAATTTCCTCGCAGCTCACGAGCCTTTGATTTCGCTGCGCAGGCCTCCAACCTGACGCCCAGCATGGTGGAAGGCGCCTTGCTGAAGACGGACTGCGCCTGGCTGTACCGCTGCAAGCTGACGAAGGGCGAGCGCAGCGACCACGAGACCGATTGGCGCGGGCCGAACGGCACCGCCTTCTTGGCCGCCTACCCGAGGATTCGCTGCCTGTTCTTCCCGGCTACGCAGAAGCCGATTCTGCACAGCCAGCAGTGCTGCTTCGTGTACCGCCTGCGCATCAACTTTGTGGCGCTGTGGCACTCGCTCAACAGCCAGCTGGCCAGGGACTGGGGCAGCTACGTGCAGCCCTACGGGGCCGGCAGCCCCGATCCCAACGACCAGCTGGCTACCCGGATGTTGCTGGACCAGCCGGACTCGGTCATGGATCCGCAGGAGGTTGTGGCGCAGGTATGGAGCTTCTGGGTCTCAGGGTGAACGGAACCTGTTTTATCCCACTGCCCCACCGCATCCCCCCGCCGCCGCGCCCCAGGTCCTGATCTGCAGCAACTCGCCGAGTCGCCGCCTTCTGCTCAGCGCATTCAACTCTCTGCTGGTCGGCGCCGCCCCGTTCCATCGCGAGCGCGGCCGCGACGAGTGGCGCTGGCTGAACCTGATCCGGCTTCACCTGGTCGGCGCGTGGCTCGCGGAGTTGAAAGCCCCGCCTGGCGCGGCCTGGAACAAGATCCAGCGCGAAGGCTGCTGCGAGCTGGTGCACTGGTGCAACCAGTACGACGAGCATTTTAACTGCTCGGTGGTCGGCTGCGGCATCTCCGCCATGCTGCACGACGCCGCCGGCCCAGCCGCGGAGCTGCAGGCTCGCTCCATGCTGCAGTCGTTGCTGGACACAGAGCTGGAGCAGGTACGGCCTACTGTTAGTAGTATATCAGCTTTGTACCTCAGTTCTCGCGTTAAGAGTGCAGGCATCGGGCTTAAAAGTACATGGGGTGGCACCGTCTCTTCATCCAACCTGTTCGTCTTGCCTACATGATCCCTTACTAAAAGTACATTGGTATAGGCCTCTGGGTGGGAAGGCACGTGAGCATTCAGTAGCCAAGCCTATGCAGTCTGAGGAGTCCGCCTGATCCCGACACGCCCGCCCTGAACATTCCGCAGACCTTCCCGCTGACCAAGGAGACGGGCTTCAACCGCGACCTGCTGGTGGTGGAGCTGTACGCCAGGCACCACTCGGACAAGAAGGCCAGGGCGCAGTTCGAGAGGCGCGCGAAGCTGCTGGCGACGCGCTGACGCTGGCCTCGACTGGGGGCGGCTGTTGAGCTGGACTGCTTGCTGAGGGACTCGGCTGGGACTCGGCTGGGACTGATCGCTCTCATTTCGGGGCAGAACTTTAACTGTCAATCAATTTATTTCCTATTTTTAGGTGTCCCGTGCCGTCAAAAGTTTTACGTGCGTTGCAGTGATGCCGTTCCGTTTATGAATGCGAATTTTGAGTTTGATATTTATGACCGATTTATCTGCTACAATATGACTGCGTTATTTATTGCTTTCCAACTATTCAATAATGAGTAGCTGCATGTACCAGTGTGTAATCCACATCTTGGCATCAATTATCTATACCAAATAAATTTAGCGTGCGATGTCACAGTTTATCATTATATAAAAAAATCAAAATTAAAAACTTCAAGCATTCATTTCTTGATCAGTGAGCGCAAAGAATGCAAAAGACTTGTTTTTCGCTTTCTCCCATATCATGCAAATAATAAAACCTTGCATTCCAAAGAAGTAAATAAATGCAAAAAAAATTAGTTAGCAATAAATTCAGGACTGCATTGAATTTCTGCAGCAAACTGCGAAGTAAAATAAATGAGAAAGCTACAATTTTACCTGCAAATATTTATCTGGAATTCAAATTTTAAAATATGAAATATGTCAAATTCGAAGTAGCTGTTTATAATAGGAGATGTTCCAGAGATTTTATTATTGATATCCAAAAACGCTTCCGCCAAAGCAGAAACTCTCAATCTACCGCCATGCAGCCCCGATTCGTCATGCTGGCCGCCCTCTGCCTGTGCCTCGGCACTGGCTCACTCGCCGCTGAGTTCCAGGTGGACTTCGTGAACAAGCCCGCCAGCATCAGGTGGGTCGCTGTTTGTGTAGCAAAAAATTTGCTAAAAGCTTCAGTTGTAGAACTTCAAAGTGCTAAATGATAAAATTGCATGAGCAGCTAATTGTTTAAAATATGCTTTTATTAGCACACTGATTTCTATTGCGACTGATTATAAGAGCGGAGCGATGATAATGGCAATGATAAGCAGCAAGCACTGAAGTTATTTCAATTGTTTCACAAATTGAAATAAAAATCGAGCGGAGCGAAATCTCCCCTGTCGCCCTCTCCACTCAGCTCTCCCCCTATCTCTCCCTTCCTGTCAAACTTCTTGTCTCCTTCTCACTGTGCATATCCATAAGAGATAAGGAAAGCAGTCCTTGAATAACACTGGATGAAGTTCAGAAGTTTCCTGCATTTGCAAAAATAATATTTAAAAAGTGCTTCTGTGCTATGATGATGTGGTAAATTTGTCTAGCTAATTGATTCCGCGCAGGAATTCAAATCACAGGATCCAGAAATCGTCGGCTGTGTTTTTGTCCTCTTCACGGGGTTTCGTCTCAAGAATTTTGGCCTCTTGTTTCCCCAGACTTTAATTAATGTCGATAATACGATGATCATTTGTTCAATCTATTTCAGGGTGGTCAGGATTTCAGGGGTTTCAAATTGCTGAATTTAGTGATACCTAGATGCATAAGATTAAAACCTTTTGAGTACAGAATTCTGTGCTTTGGATTCGGTCTAAAAGTGTGTGCACGCAAAATTGCTTTATTGCAGCTGAGAAATTCAAGCGTAGGCGTAACATTTTGCACATCTGCCTTCTCCGCCTTCTCATCTCTCCTCTCTCATCGTTTTATCCCATCCTCTCTCCTCTTATCTCCTCTTCCCTCAAGTGTCATTTCTTTCCGCTCATTTCCTGCTCCCGATGCCTCATCCTCTCCCGCCGTTTTCCCTATCTCATCCCTGTCCTCTTCGCCCATGTCCTCTAGCATCACTTTTTTCTTCATGTCCCTTTCCTACCTTCTCCCCTCCAGTATCCTCTCCCTCCTACCAAACCTTCTCTCTTTCCCACCCTATCCTCTGTCCCTCTTCCCTCTCTATTCCCCCCTCTCCTGCCCTGTGCATTCTTCCTTTTTTGTCCCCCCTCATTCATCTTGGGTTCCACCACCTGCTCTCCTCACATGTCCCCCTGTAATCTCATCTTCTTCCCTCTCTTTACCACTCCTCTTATCGCTTTCTCTGCCTCGTCCCCTCCCCAATCCGCTTTCTCTGCCTCGTCCCCTCCCCAATCCGCTTTCCCTGCGTCTTTTTCTCTCGGCACTGGCTCACTCGCCGCTGAGTTCCAGGTGGACTTCGTGAACAAGCCCGCCAGCATCAGGTGGGTCGCTGTTTGTGTAGCAAAAAATTTGCTAAAAGCTTCAGTTGTAGAACTTCAAAGTGCTAAATGATAAAATTGCATGAGCAGCTAATTGTTTAAATTAAAAGATCTCAGAGTAGGGCTGGACTTCAACTGGCAACTGCGCCAGTTTTACCAAGTATTTCGATATTAATGCACTCGCTCTTCCCGCGCCAGTTTCAACCCTTTCTACGGCAAGAACGAGCTCGTGCTGGAGCTCAAGCTCACCGAGGTCGCTCCCTCGGACGTCAACAACAAGCGGCTGGTCACCGGCCTGGCTGTGACTGTCGACAAGGGCGTCAGCAGCAAGGACTTCGGCGCCACCGTGCTTGGCCGGGTATCCAACAATGGAACTGGCGGCCAGCTGCTCTTCCTGTGCAGCTCGTGGCTCAGGTGCTCGGAGATCAAGCAGCACATCGACGCCCAATAGAGAGAAGCTATTGGGCTGTTTTCGCAGAGAATAAGGAGTCCGGACACCTCAAGTACTCGCAGTAGCAAAGACGAACACAAGCGCGCCAAGGGATGGGAAGGGGTAGAAAACGCAGAGAATCAGCAGGGAGAAGGACTCTCTAGATCCCTAGTCTGGTGGGAGTCACCGAAATCAGAAAATTCCTGGCCTCAATTTTCGTCTCAGTCGACGGTTGCAATATAACAATTGTGACTTTCGCTGAAAATTTTATCTCAGGATCTTAAAACGTGCAATGATTTGGGATGAAATGGCTTAATAATTCGAGTTAGTGACTCCGAATTGATCACTTCTTTCAATGAAAATGCAAATTAACTTTTCTAATCAATAACGAGGCATAAAAATGGGATTATATCATTGAGTCTGTGCCACGGGATATAATTAGCGGAATGACAGACAGACAGACAGACAGACAGACAGACAGACAGACAGACAGACAGACAGACAGACAGACAGACAGACAGACAGACAGACAGACAGACAGACAGACCACCAACTTCACGACAGGCGAAATGAAGGTCTACGTTGTCCACTCCAATCAGCATATCCACCTTCTGCTTTCCTTCAATCTTATAAAACGGCACACCCTGCAGATGAGCCCAGTGCTTGGCAAGCTGGCTCCAGTCTACTGCTCGCATTCCTCCCGTCACTTTCTCAGTCGTGTAGGCCGTTACTTTTGCTCGAAAGGCTCCGTCTAGACTGCGGATGTCTACGTCGACTGGCATTGTCTGAAAGGTGTTCACTTGCCCATTCAGGACTTTAACTGTCATCGATTCGAGTCTTCCATCTAAGCCGAGCTCAGCCGCCACGTCTGAGTTCAAATACGAGCGAGTGCTGGCATCGTCCAGTAAGGCGTTCACTCGGACTTCCCGTCCACCATTCGACAGAATTACGGGCACGATTCGCAGCGCAACTGCAGATGGGTTCCTAACCAGTAAGGTGCACGACTCTTGAAGCCCTTGTGGCTTGATTTTCTGCTCCTGGATCGACTTCGGCCTCTCGATTGTTTTTGGCGGCCCCCCTTCTTGGCGCTGCGCCTTTGACGTAGGCGATCCTCGATGCAGCAATCGGTGATGGGATGCTGAGGGTGGGGTTGTTTTTTCCGGCCTAGCCCAATCAGCTCCGCGCGCGGCTTGACTCTGCGACTCAACACGGGGGTAGCCAGCCTGCCCTGCACTCAGGCACTGAGCTGGAGTTGGCGTACTTTGTTTTTCTCTGGGGTTTATTTTCTCACCCCGCTGTTCTGCGTTTATTATCGATGACTCAACTCCACCCAATGATTGGTCGGCTGTGGGCTCAACTCTAGCCTCGGGGTGGGTGTTGGCATGCGCTGGATTAGCGGCTTGCATTGTAGACGCGGCTTGCGGCCTGACTATTGCCTCGCCTTGCACTTTTGATGCTGCCAACTGCTGTTTTGTTTGCTCCGATTCGTCTGCCATGACGTTTAGACTCTCCAATCTGCAGTCTAACTCACGCTGCCTCTCTGCAAAATCCAGCTGCATTCTGCGGCGCTCCTCTTCTAATTCCGCACGCTGCCGTCTGATCGCCCCCAACTCCTTCTGGCGTCTCTCCTTCTGTTCAATCTGTTCGGACTCGAGTCTCTCCTCTCTATCTCTTTTGCACAGCTCCCGCAGCAAATTCACTATCTCACCGTATTCGGCCCCCAGCTTCTCCAACTCGTTCGCGGTTTGGACTTGTAGCGGTAGATTCCAGCTGGCTTCGCCCAGGATCTCCTGCAGCACGGCGTTGACTCGCTCGTAGAAGTCTTCGAGTTGGCCGGCCAGTAGCTCTGCGTCCGCGAGACAGGCTTCATCATCGCTCAGAAGCTTTAGCAGCTTGTTGCGCTGCTTCGTAAATGCACACTTGTCGATAGCTTTTCGTATCTTCAGCGAGATTAGACGACTGTCGCCTTCCTGATGCTCTTTCTTTGGCAGCTCTGCCTCATCGCTGGACATCTTTACTCGGCCTCTGTGAATTACTTAACAGGCTAATAAAAAATTAAACCACGCTCTGCTACCAGTTTTGTTTTGACGTCTTTGCCGAAATAACTATAGTCACTTAACAAAAGTAGGACGCTCAAAATCTTTCTCTTAACGCCAAGGGCTGGCTCTAGCCCTAACGCAAGACGCATAAAACAAGACGCTCGTCTCCTAATGGAGATCGATAAATATATATTTCTCAGACGACTGCGCTTGTACATTCGTCAGCGTACGTACATGGGGGGCAGATGCAACTGAACTTAGCTGGCACTGCAAACTGATGACTCTAACGGGAGAACAACAAAAACACTCAACTCTACGAACATGGGTCTAACTGCAGAACACTGCATGCGTTCTTGTTGATTGATTGGGTAGGCTGGCCACTTAATGGCAGACAGACAGACAGACAGACAGACAGACAGACAGACAGACAGACAGAGAGACAGACAGACATACAGACAGACAGACAGACACACTGACAGACGGACAGACATACAGACAGACAGACAGACACATACGAGCGTTAACAGATGGACGAGTCCAGCATGAGTCCGGCATTTTCCACACAAATTCTGATCAACTAGACACTGCAAGTGTGGCTAAACAGACCAAGGGCTGTGAGCCCCAATGGCTGTGCCCTCATTCGTGCGACATTAAGCACATCGGTAGCTAGGCCAAGAAGTTATGCCAACCTACAGTACTGTGTCTGTGCGGCAGGGTCGCTAACTGGCCACAGACATAAAATGTTTCCATGCACATGCAGATAGACCGATACGCATGGATTAGACACAGAGACAGAGGGACGGGCCAACAGAAAGACATCAGAAAAAGATGTTCAATTGCTATTCATACATTTGCCAGTAAATCAATAAGAAAATATTTTACAGTCTTATTCACTTAAAATTTTTTGCTTCGGAAAGACCTGAAGCCCCAATTATCCTAAATCAGAGCGAGCTATTTCTTGCTTTTGGTCAAGGTTTCTACAATACGATACTAATGTAGTTTTTTATAGATTATATAATATAATATATAATATAATAATGTACATGCATTTTTAGACGTACTTTGGCGGCCAGCCTGGTCCGCACAGCCTAGGACGGGAAGATCAGATAAAAATCCTTAGCCCACATAAATTTCCTGCTCCTTGAGATTCATCAGCTCACATAATAGGCTATGGCACGGTTCAGCGTGCGGTTGGAAGAATAAACTTCCTGAGGATCTTAAAGTTAGGTGAAGCTGCCGTGGCTATGTAAGCTCCGCAGAGCTGAGTATTCTGCCTTTAGCTGGCTGGCTGAAGCATGCATCAATATAGCTCAGCCGAATCCGTATTTTACTGCTCACAAATGGATCAGCAGGGCTCTGGCCAGCTGATGCTCCGGCAGGGCGGATGCTACCGATCGCAGCTGCTGATGTCCATCAAGCCCGGCAACGGCTACTCGGCTACTTGCCAGTCCAAATCGGTTGGAAAAGTTAGAATAGTGCGATTCAAAGGGTGAGTCATCACTACCTTCAAGCTGCTCGCAAATGCCTGGAGTTGGTCTCTGGCCTAAGCGACCAGGCTGTTAGGGGGGCGAATGGCTTGGCAATATAGCACGCCTGTCTTGTGTGCCACTGGTCCTGGTTCGACCCGTGTTGTTTATTTTACCTATAGCGCGGTTTCGTGTGCGGGGTCACATTAATTTGCGGCATTGAGCCTGAATTTCGGTGAGTTCGACCCCCCTACAATAGAGAATGTGAGTATCAAGGATGTACATTCCTTGATAACCGCTTGTACACTCCATGTGAGTGCTTGACTGGGTGCTATACTGGAATTCCGTTGTGCAACTTGTGTCTATGGTACGGTATTTATTGTGCTTCAGAGTTCTCTGACCATTCATTTGATGAAAACATAAAATTTACGCACAATTCATCTCATTTGATGACATCGCGAACGAGCCTTCGTGCCTCGTTGATGCTTGTAGGACAACGTCGCTCTAAGATTGAGGACGCCTACATCCCTCATTTAGTTTCTAAAAAATCTAAATCTCCAGGATGGCTGTCCCACAACCAGCGACTTGGCATTACTGTCCATTGCGCTGAATCCTAAATACGGCATACAAGCATAGACACACATAGGCACCCAGTACACTCACATAGGGTGTACAAGCGGCGTTTCCAGGAATGTACACTCTCTATGCCTTCGGGGGTTGCCCTCGTGGGCGTAAATTGCACAACTGGCCCATAGCCCAACCAATTCGTGCACAAGGCCCCAAATTAATGTGACCCTGCACAGGAAACCGCGCTAGGGAAAATAGCCAACCTACAACGCGGGGTCGAACCTGGACCAGTGGCACACAAGGCAGACGCGCTAGACCGCCGAACCACTCACCCCCTTCCTCTAGTTTATTATTATTATACTATTATTACTAAGCTACCTTGCCGGAATTTTTCAAAATGACCTCGAAATTTCGGAAAATTAGAAAATTTTTGTTTGAGTTCACTCCTGTGAGTAGTAATTTCTGCAGATAAAATTTTACAGGCTTCCGTTCTGTAAGTTCTGTTGGGCGACAGTCAGTGCGAGAGGCGCTTCGACGCCTATAATTTTTTCATGAAACTAGATTCTGATGGATGCTTGGTCCCATGCTGCATTGGTTGCTGTGTGCCACTGCTGCAACCACAGCACATTTTCTCTCTTTTTTATTATTCCGTCCACCGGCTGCAGTAAGTAGCTCGGAGTGCTGCGTATTTGAAGCCTTGCTTCTGACTGAATTGATGCACTGACGCCACAGGAGCCCAGCTCACATTTCTATTCACAAAGCATGCTGTGGTATTCAGAGATCTCGGCACAAACGGTCTCTCATTCAAGCTGGTCTGCTCTGCCTCTCTCTTGTCGAATTTTTCATTTCTCTCCGTCTCTCTCAATCGAGGCCATTGTTCATTTGTCTGGCCTTCGCCAAGCCTCGCCGTCTCTTTCTGCTATTTCTATAAAAAAGACTTTAAAAACGCAGTTTTGCTGCGTCTGGCCAGCTCTAGGCATTCTAAGAAAAAAACACGTTTAAACTTCGTTTTTCAAGGACTGCCCCTGTCCAGCTGGCTCCGACGCGACAGAACGCTGTCAGCAGCTCCGGCCAGCTGACGTCACCGACTACAACAACTGCCATTATGATGAAGGAGTTTGCTGATTCGGAGCCTGGTAAGGCTTGACTACTTGGCTAGGGTATTTAATGCTTTGTTGACTTCAGTTCTCAGAACACGTAGGCTGACTGAGCTGAGAATGCTTCAGGTCTCAGTAGGCTCAGCAAGGGAGCTGACTGAGTTGAGGATGCTTCAGGTCTCAGTAGGCTCAGCAAGGCAGCTGACTGAGTTAAGGAGGCTTCAGGTCTCAGTAGGCTCAGCAAGGGAGCTGACTGAGTTGAGGATGCTTCAGGTCTCAGTAGGCTCAGCAAGGGAGCTGACTGAGTTGAGGATGCTTCAGGTCTCAGTAGGTTCAGCAAGGAAGCTGACTGAGTTGAGGATGCTTCAGGTCTCAGTAGGCTCAGCAAGGGAGCTGACTGAGTTGAGGATGCTTCAGGTCTCAGTAGGCTCAGCAAGGGAGCTGACTGAGTTGAGGATGCTTCAGGTCTCAGTAGGCTCAGCAAGGGAGCTGACTGAGTTGAGGATGCTTCAGGTCTCAGTAGGCTCAGCAAGGGAGCTGACTGAGTTGAGGATGCTTCAGGTCTCAGTAGGCTCAGCAAGGGAGCTGACTGAGTTGAGGATGCTTCAGGTCTCAGTAGGCTCAGCAAGGGAGCTGACTGAGTTGAGGATGCTTCAGGTCTCAGTAGGCTCAGCAAGGGAGCTGACTGAGTTGAGGATGCTTCAGGTCTCAGTAGGCTCAGCAAGGGAGCTGACTGAGTTGAGGATGCTTCAGGTCTCAGTAGGCTCAGCAAGGGAGCTGACTGAGTTGAGGATGCTTTCAAGAACAAAGTGCAGCACAAAATAGGGATAGGAATGGATTTCCATCTGACGTGCCGAAGCCCATATCGAGCTTACAATAAAGTAGGGTTTTTTATATATTAATTTTTATAAAGCGAATATCGAGCAATACAATATTTGCACGGCAGCTCACCTCGGACCACCAAAACAACCGGACAACGAGAGCGTTCGAACCGAGGACTTCGCCAACAAGTTTAGCCAGCTGATGCTGCCAGAAGGCTCCGTGGCGAGCAAAACCCGGCAGCAGGGTTCCACAGCTGGCGCGGCTGGAGGCGACGCCGAGTCCATCCGGACTGAGGACTTCGCCAGGGAGTTCCGCAAAACGCTTTTGCCACCGGCTGTCGGAAGTGAGTTTGATTTATTGATTTATTGATAGTTCAGCTTCATTCTTAAACTAAATGTACGAGTGTCGTGACGCTTTTAAACAAGCAGCCTCAAATGAAAAATTTTGGATTAACGTTTTTTTCTGCAATATTTTCTGGAACATTGGCTTTTTACTATTGCTAGCTTCAGAGCTGTTCCTTCACTGCGGCTTCCGGGTTTGTCAGTCATTCACAGTAGCTTCCGAGCTTGTCAGTCATTTACAGTAGCTTCCGAGCTTGTCAGTCATTCCCAGTAGCTTCCGAGCTTGTCAGCCATTCACAGTAGCTTCCGAGCTTGTTAGTTATTCCCAGTAGCTTCCGAGCTTGTTAGTCATTCCCAGTAGCTTCCGAGCTTGTCAGTCATTCACAGTAGCTTCCGAGCTTGTTAGTTATTCCCAGTAGCTTCCGAGCTTGTCAGTCATTCCCAGTAGCTTCCGAGCTTGTTAGTCATTCCCAGTAGCTTCCGAGCTTGTCAGTCATTCCCAGTAGCTTCCGAGCTTGTCAGTCATTCCCAGTAGCTTCCGAGCTTGTCAGTCATTCACAGTAGCTTCCGAGCTTGTTAGTTATTCCCAGTAGCTTCCGAGCTTGTCAGTCATTCCCAGTAGCTTCCGAGCTTGTCAGTCATTCCCAGTAGCTTCCGAGCTTGTCAGTCATTCCCAGTAGCTTCCGAGCTTGTCAGTCATTCCCAGTAGCTTCCGAGCTTGTCAGTCATTCACAGTAGCTTCCGAGCTGCTCATTTTGTGCATTTTGTATCCACGTTTCTTCTAAGGACGAGAAAATGGTAGATTCTTGGTAGCCTTGGGCTCCCTTAATTTTTGTAATTTTTCCTGTATGAACGTATTTGATTTTTTTAAATAGCATCTTCTATGTAAAAACATGCTATCAATGTTATCGCAGTAAAATTAAACTTAAACGAACAAAATGCGCTACAACGCAGCTGCCAGCTTGGCTGCAAAAATCCTCGCCGCCTATCGCGACATTGTCGATGAGTCGATGATTATTTCAACGCCAAAGCGAAGCTGCAGAGGCAGCGGCTGGAGTTGGCTGATGAGGCGATCTCGCAGTTCGTCGCCAGTCTCCAAGACTCATCGGAGGGTTTTCTTTGGCTGGGATCGCCCGTGGACAGGTCTAATTTAGAAGATCCTGGGCCTAGACGTATTTTGTGCGCATTTATTTAGCATATTTAGCCCAGTCTATTTAGATCCATAGTGGAATAGAATAGAGTGGACTGGAATATGCGATATTTGAATTGAGCAATGCATACAGCGTGCTTAATACGTAATTGTTTTTAAATAAAAATATTTATTCCGAATGCTTAAACGCTTGAATGAAAAGGTTAGATATTCAATAAATACCTCGTTATAAAGCTATGCTAAAATTTATACGCATCCCTAACTCGCAATTTTCATTCTAGTTAAAAGACATCTTGTAACTAATGGTAACTAACCCAAACCCATAGAATCTCACTTGCAAACTTCAATAGAGACATTGACACAAAGGGCAGGCTCACTGACAAGGTCACGGAGAATAGGAGGCTCACTGAGAAGGTCAAAGAGAATAGGAGGCTCACTGACAGGGTCAAGGAGAATAGGAGGCTCACTGACAAGGTCAAGGAGAATAGGAGGCTCACTGACAGGGTCAAGGAGATTAGGTGGCTCACTGACAAGGTCAAGGAGATTAGGTGGCTCACTGACAAGGTCACGGAGATTAGGTGGCTCACTGACAAGGTCAAGGAGAATAGGAGGCTCACTGACAAGGTCAAGGAGAATAGGAGGCTCACTGACAAGGTCAAGGAGAATAGGAGGCTCACTGACAGGGTCAAGGAGAATAGGAGGCTCACTGACAAGGTCAAAGAGAATAGGAGGCTCACTGACAAGGCCAAAGAGAATAGGAGGCTCACTGACAAGGCCAAAGAGAATAGGAGGCTCACTGACAAGGTCAAGGAGAATAGGAGGCTCACTGACAAGGTCAAGGAGAATAGGAGGCTCACTGACAAGGTCAAGGAGAATAGGAGGCTCACTGACAGGGTCAAGGAGATTAGGTGGCTCACTGACAAGGTCAAGGAGATTAGGTGGCTCACTGACAAGGTCACGGAGATTAGGTGGCTCACTGACAAGGTCAAGGAGAATAGGAGGCTCACTGACAAGGTCACGGAGAATAGGAGGCTCACTGACAAGGTCAAGGAGAATAGGAGGCTCACTGACAAGGTCAAGGAGAATAGGAGGCTCACTGACAAGGTCAAAGAGAATAGGAGGCTCACTGACAAGGCCAAAGAGAATAGGAGGCTCACTGACAAGGCCAAAGAGAATAGGAGGCTCACTGACAAGGCCAAAGAGAATAGGAGGCTCACTGACAAGGTCAAGGAGAATAGGAGGCTCACTGACAAGGTCAAGGAGAATAGGAGGCTCACTGACAAGGTCAAAGAGAATAGGAGGCTCACTGAGAAGGTCAAAGAGAATAGGAGGCTCACTGACAAGGTCAAGGAGAATAGGAGGCTCACTGACAAGGTCAAGGAGAATAGGAGGCTCACTGACAGGGTCAAGGAGAATAGGAGGCTCACTGACAGGGTCAAGGAGAATAGGAGGCTCACTGACAAGGTCAAGGAGAATAGGAGGCTCACTGACAAGGTCAAGGAGAATAGGAGGCTCACTGACAGGGTCAAGGAGAATAGGAGGCTCACTGACAAGGTCAAGGAGAATAGGAGGCTCACTGAGAAGGTCAAAGAGAATAGGAGGCTCACTGAGAAGGTCAAAGAGAATAGGAGGCTCACTGACAAGGTCACGGAGAATAGGAGGCTCACTGACAAGGTCAAGGAGAATAGGAGGCTCACTGACAAGGTCAAGGAGAATAGGAGGCTCACTGACAAGGTCAAAGAGAATAGGAGGCTCACTGACAAGGCCAAAGAGAATAGGAGGCTCACTGACAAGGCCAAAGAGAATAGGAGGCTCACTGACAAGGTCAAGGAGAATAGGAGGCTCACTGACAAGGTCAAGGAGAATAGGAGGCTCACTGACAAGGTCAAGGAGAATAGGAGGCTCACTGACAAGGTCAAAGAGAATAGGAGGCTCACTGAGAAGGTCAAAGAGAATAGGAGGCTCACTGACAAGGTCAAGGAGAATAGGAGGCTCACTGACAAGGTCAAGGAGAATAGGAGGCTCACTGACAGGGTCAAGGAGAATAGGAGGCTCACTGACAGGGTCAAGGAGAATAGGAGGCTCACTGACAGGGTCAAGGAGAATAGGAGGCTCACTGACAAGGTCAAGGAGAATAGGAGGCTCACTGACAGGGTCAAGGAGAATAGGAGGCTCACTGACAAGGTCAAGGAGAATAGGAGGCTCACTGAGAAGGTCAAAGAGAATAGGAGGCTCACTGACAAGGTCGAAGAGAATAGGATGCGCACTGAGAAGGTCAAAGATAAGCTTACATTGCCTTCAGTTAATTTCATAATGCAATAAGTTTAATTTTACAATTACGATTATATTAATTATTATTAAATTTTTCTTCCCCCCTGTAGGCAGCATCGGGAGCTCCGCGCCCTACAACAAGCAGCTGCGGCACCCGACGCCCTACCGCCCGCTGGCTCCCTCGAGGGCACCTCCAGGACACCTTGGGGCTGCCGGCGCTGGTGTCAGCGCCGACGCCGAGTCGGTCTCGCTGACGGCCGACACGGAGCACCGCCTGCTGCCGCGGTCTCAACGACCACCAGTTGTAGCTTTCGACGACTCCTACATCAACGAGACTGAGAGCGGCGTGGCTACGTCAATACGAGCTCAGGTGCTGCGCGATCGGATCGGCAGTCTGCTGCACGCGCCGCCGTCGGGTGAGTTCCGACTTCCTTTGATCGAATTGGACAATGGGCTGGTGCGTAGCTGGGCGTAAAAGTACATTTAGCGTAATAGTTTTTTACGTCAATCGGCTTCGCTCTTTGAGCCTTATCAGAACGAAACTGGATTATTCTTCCAAAGAGAAGTCTGCAGGTCTTAGCGTGTTTATTTACTCTGTCTTGAATGCTCACGTACTCAAAATACGAGTAAATAAATAGCGATAGATTAACTTTACAAAACCCAGTAAGCGGGATGGCTTGTCAGTGAGTTTGTCGTGTATTTGAGCAGAAATCTGCCTTCTTTACTACTTAAAACTAAGTAGGTGACAATCTACTCGAAAGATTCAAACCTAAAAACGTTAGACGCAGCCGAGAGCGGTCAGATTCGTTCTCGCCCTGCTATCGACAAGTGCTCTGCTCACCGCCGCCGTGGCATTTGACAGCTTCAGCAGCAGTTTGAGCTCTTTAGTCCCTTTCTATCATTGTCACCCTGTCTTTCCACACAGCATCTCTAAATCGAATGCCATTCATCATCACTGGGCTCGCCTAACTGGCTAAACAAACTTCTGTTAGCCACCCCCGAGTGCGAGGCCAAACTTGCCAGGTAGCAACGGGTTTTCTGTCCAGCTATAGCGCGAGCACAAACCATATTAGTTCGGCTTCAGCCGACTTGTCTCTCTGTCTCTGCCATTCCTTTGCAATTATTTATTTTAAAAAAATTCATACGCATTTGCGGCACACTATTCTAGATGGCTTCTTAAGCAACACAAAATTTTTCCACGTAAATTAGCATATTTAACAGCCGTTTTTCCAACCACAAAAATTTGATTTTTTCTACGCCTTTGCTCACTCAGGCGGCCCCAACCTGGACCCGGCGGACAGGCGTCTGCAGGAGCTGCTGCTGGCCAGGCAGCAGAGAGGTGAGTCAAGGGGCCAGGCCAGTTTTTAGTTAATCAATCCATCAATCAATTCATCACTAACGCATGGTCCCGTGCACGTGGCGCCGTAGGCGGCGGCTCCAGAAATTCATCCCCACCTAGGGTGTCCTCCCTGATGACGAGTCGGCAGCTTTCGCCCACGCGCCGCGGCGGTGGAGGCAGCCGAGGCGGTCGAATCTCGCCGATACGCGAGGCGCGGACGAGAAGGTTAGACGCAGATTAGAATGATTAAAGAAGAGACTCAATAGAGATGCGACTTATGAACTCTTCCAAACCCGAATCCTAACTAACATCAAAAGTGTCCCCGGCGACGAGCCAGACGACGATCTCCTACTGGCCGACGACGAATTCGCCAACGAGGTGCACTACCAGTCCCGGCTGATCCAGCGCGAGCTCGAGCAGGAGCGGCAACGTCGCCGGGCTGCCGGTGTTGGCGGCAGCCGCGAGCGGGAGGGCTCGGCGTCGCCCACTCGAACTCAGAGGGTGAGACGGGATGGTGGGGCGAGGTCGGCCTACGAGTAATAGTATAGTAGACTAGCTCTTCGGTGCCCCCCCCCAGGGGGGCGCAGACAGGAATTTTAAATCACTCATGTACTCAACGGAAATCTCCCTAAGCTGCTAGAAAATCTCTGCAGCAAAATTAAAGTCTCCCTAAAAGCATAATATCCTTCCGTGTATTCAGAAAATCTACTGAAAGTCTCCCCGAGCAATTAGCCAATTGCCCCGAGCACTTAAAAATCTCCCAACCAGCTAGATAATCTTTCCGAGCAGCTGGAAAATTTTTGAGAGCAGTCAAAAAATATTCCCCCAGCAGTAAAGTAAAAAACTACGCCAGCAGTTAGAAAATCCCCCAATCATATAGAAACTTTCCCCAGACAGTTAAAAATCCCCTAAGCAGACCGAAAAGCCCCTAGAGAAGAAAAATCTTCGGGTAAAAAATACCCCCACAGACAGAGAATTCCCCAACCAGACAAAGAATCCCAAGCAGAAAAAAAGTCTCATGAGTAGTTGGAAATTCTACCCGAAGCAGCTGAAAAATCTTCCGGAGCATTTAAGAAATCCCCTTTAAGCAGTTGGAAAATCTAGCTGAGGCAGTTAGAAAAACTTCTCATGCAGTTAAAAAAACTCATGGAGCATTTAGAAAACCCCCCTCGAGCAGTCCGAAATCACCCAAGCAGTTAGAAATAACCCGATAAGATAGAAAATTTGTTCTAACAGTAAGAAATCCCCTAAGCAGACAGAAAATTTCCTTGAGCAGCTAGAATATCCCCATCAAGCACTTAGAAAATCTACCCGAGGCAGTTAGAAAAACTTCTCATGCAGTTAAAAATCTCCCGGACCATTTAGAAAATCCCCCTCAAGCAGTCCGAAAACACCCAAGCAGTTAGAAATTCCCTAATCAGACAGAAAGTTCCTCGAGCAGTTAGAAAATCCCCAAGTAGACTAAAAATCTCCCTGAGCAGTTAGAAAATCTCCTTCAAGCAGTCCAAAATCACCCAAGCAGCTAAATTTTTTTCGAGCAGCTAGAAAATTTTTGAGAGCAGCGGAAAAATCTTCCTCCAGGATAAGGTAGAAAACACACGAACAGAAAAAATCTCCCCTGCAGCTAGAAAATCCCTTTTGGGAATTCGGAAATTCCAATCAAATAGAAACTTTCCCCGAGCAGTCAGAAATCCCCTAAACATAGAAAAAACTTTTGCGAGCAGTCGGAAAATCTTTCCCCAGCAGTCAGGTAGAAAGCCCCTCAAGCAGACGGAAACCCACCAGCAGTTAGAAAATCCCCTTCTAGGAGTCAGAAATCCCCCAATCAAAGAGAAAATTCCCTCAGCAGTCAGAAATTCCCCAAGTTCCCCAAGTTCCCCAAACAAAATTCCCCAGGCAGACTACTCGAACATTTATAAAATCCCCTTTCAGCAGTTAGAAGATATACCCTAAGCAGACAGAAAACCTCCCTAAGCAATTAGAAAATCTTCCCGAACAGACAGAAAATACCCCTCGAGCAGTCAGACACTGCCCAAGTAGTTAAAAAGTCCTCTTCGAGCAGTTAGAAAATCTTCCCGGAGCATTTACAAAGACCCTTCGAGCAGTCAAAAATCACTTAAGAACTGAAAAAAAGTCCTGTTTGGGCAGTCAGAAATCCCCTAAGTAAACAGAAAATTCCCCAAGCAGACTACCCGAACATTTATGAAATCCTCTTCGAGCAGTTAGAAAATCTTCCCAAGCAAGCAGAAAATCTCCCAGAGCATTTAGAAAGACCCTTCGAGCAGTCAAAAATCTCCCAAGAAGTAAAAATGTCCAGTTCGGGCAGTCAGAAATCCCCAAATCAGGTAGAACATATTCCGGAGCTGTTAGAAATCCCCCAAGCAGACAAAAAAAGTTCCCGGGCAGTAAAAAACCCCCCAGAGCAGTTAGCTACCTAGCAGTTAAAAAATCCCCCTGCAGCATAAAAAAATCCCCAAGTCAACCAAAAATTCCCTGAGCAGAAAAAAATCGCCCAAGCTGTTAGGAAATTACCCTTGCGGCAGTCTCAGAAATCCACCAATCCGATATAAAATCACACCGAGCAGTTATAAAATCTCCTTGAGCAGACAGAAAATCCCCGAAGCAGACAGAAAATCTCACTGAGCAATTAGAGAATCTTCCCAAAAAGTTTGACAATACCTTTAAAGCAGTCAGGAATCTCCTAAGCAGTTAGAAAGTCCCTTTTAAACTGTTAGAAATCCCCCACTCACATAGAAAATTTCCCCGAGCAGTAAGAAATCGAAGAGGTAGAAAATCTCCCAGGCAGACAGAAAATGTCCCCCCCGAGCAAATAGAAAATTTTCTTCGAGCAGTCAGAAATTCCCAAGTGGGCAGAAAAGTTCCCTAGCAGTTAGAAACTCTCCCAAGCAGTTAAAAAGAATTTGCGAGCAGTCAAAACTCCTTCCTGAAAAGTTAAAAATCCCCCAGGCAGATAGAAAATCCCCTTCAAGCAGTCTCAGAAATCCAGCAATCAGAAAGAAAATCACACGCGAGCAGTTACAAAGTCTCCCTGAGCCGATAGAAAATCCCCCAAGCAGACAGAAAATCTCCCCAAAGTCACAAAGTCACAAAGATAATTTCCCCAAACAGCAAGAAATCCTTAAGCAAACAGAAAAATCCCAATAGGAGGTACAAAATCTCCCAAGCCGAAAAATCTCCCCCAAGTAAGGTCGAAAATCCACTAAGCTGACAGAAAAACCTCCACGAGCATTTAGAAAATCCTCTTTGATCAGTCAGAAATTCTCCAAGCTGTTCCCTTCGAGTAGCTCGAAGTCCCCTTCGAGCAGCTCTAAGTCTCCTTCGAGCAGTAAGAAATCTCCTAATCAGATAAAAAAATTCTCAGAGCAGTTAGAAATCTCCCCGAGCAGTAAGAATATCTCCTTAAACAGTTGGAAAACTTCCGAACAGTAAGAAAATAGCTTCGAGCAGTTAGAAATCCCCTGATTCGATAGAAAATTACCCCGAGCAGTTACAAATCCACAAAGCCCACAGGAAAGTTCCCCAAGCAGTTGTAAAATCTTTCGAGCAGTGAGAAAATCTCCCCCAACGGTTGGAAACCTCCCAGCAGTCAGAAATCCCCGCAATATCCCTATCCCGATCGATAGAAATCTCCCTAAACAGATAAAAAATCCTAAAAGCAGACAGAAAACCTCCCGAGCATTTAGAAACTCCCCTTCGGGCAGTTAGAAATCCCCAAGCTGACAGCAAATATCCCCGAGCAGTCTGAAATCCCGCACGCAGCCAGAAAATTTCCCCGAGCAGACTAAAATCCCCGAAGCAGTTAGAAAATCCCTTTTGAAAAGTCACAAATCCCGCAATCAAATAGAAACTTTCCCCGAGCAGTCTGAAATCCCAAAAAAAGTTAGAAAATCCCTTTTGAGAAGTCGGAAATTCCCTAATCAAATAGAAACTTCCGCCGAGCAGTCTGAAATCCTTCGAGTAGTTTAGAAAATCTCCCCGAGCATTTAAAAAGTCCCCTTCGGGCAGTTAGAAATCCCCCAAGCATACAGCAAATTTCCCCGAGCAGTCTGAAATCCCCTAGCAGACAAAAAATCTCTTTCGAGCAGTTAGAAATCCCCCCAGCAGTTGGAAAAATCCCCATAAGAAGGCAGAAAATACCAATCGAGCAGTCAAGAAATCCCCTAGCAGTTAAAAAAGTTCCCTTGGAAGCACTTACGAGTAGACATCCCCTAATCAGTTAAAAAATTTCCCCGAGAAGTTTGAAATCCCCCAATCAGACAGAAAGTATCCCCGAGCAGTCTGAAATCTCCCCAGCGGATGGAAAAGTTCCCCAAGCCGTTAGAAAGTCCCCTTCGAGTAGTTTAGAAAATCGCCCGGAGCAGTTAAAAAGTCTCCCGTAGCATTTAAAAAGTCCTCTTCGGGCAGTTTGAAATCCCCCAAGCATACAGCATATTTTCCCGAGCAGTCTGAAACCCGAAGCAGACAAAAAATCTCTTTCGAGCAGTTAGAAATCCCCCCAGTTAGAACTTCCCCTTCGGGCCTTAAGAAATCCACAATCAGATAGAAAAAGGCAGAAAATACCAATCGAGCATTGGTTGATTACCAACCAATCCCCTAGCAGTAACAAAAAATTCCCTTGAAACACTTAAAAATCTCTAAATCAGATAGAAAATTTTCCCGAGCAGTTAGACATCCTCTAATCAGTTAGAAAATTTCCCCGAGAAGTTTGAAATCCCCCAATCAAACAGACAATCTCCCCGAGCATTCAGAAAATCCCCTTCTAGCGGTTGGAAAAACTTCCCGATGCAGTAAGAAAACCTCCTTGAGCAGTAACAAGTCTCCCAGAACATTTAGAAAATCCCATTGGAGCAGTCAGAAATCCACAAGCAGTTAGAAAGTCTCCCAGCACCCTAACAGTCAGAAAATTTATGAGTCGTTAGAAAATCTCCCGAGTAGTTTGCGAATCCCCATGAGCATTTAGGAATTCTCTAAAAGGTAGAAGATCGCTTTCCGAGCTTGTAGGAAAATCACTACAGCAGATAAAAAATCCCGCGAGCAGGTAGGAAGTCGCTATTATAACGCCTTATCAAAGACAGATGCACTTTAAGAAAATTAAGCTAATCACAATTTAAGATTTGGCAGGCTATCAGACTTACCGATCAGTATCGTGCTCGACGAAGACCTCTTAAATAGCTTTTGCTTCTTTGAAAAGTTTTCTCAATCCAACAGGGCTACAAAAACTAACATTCTTTACTTACTGACTCGAGACATGATTGGCAAATTCACTTCAGAACGGCCCACGGCTACTTAAATAAAAATATTTCGCTCAAGCATCCACACTTTAAAGCCAATTTATTCCTCTCCAGCTGGGCGAGAAATAATCAATCGCTAATAAAATGTACACAGATCGCTTGAGCAGTTTTTCTATTGCCCTTGTGCACAACCATTAAGCTAGGACTGGGGCAGTTTACTCTAGCTAGGTGAGAAAATTTATATTCTCTTCTTACCAGCGCGACAATTTAGGTAAACTTGGAGCAGTGTACTCTAGCTTTATGACGCAACCTTTTCAAATTAAGAATTAGACAGTGCAGAGTTTGAGAATTATTGGCCCGCGAATTGGAGCAGTGTACTCTAGCTTTATGACGCAACCTTTTCAAATAAAAAATTAGACAGTGCAGAGTTTGAGAATTATTGGCCCGCGAATTTTAACTCAGCACAAAACTTTATGACGCAATCTAAAATAAAATCATCATTCTGACAGTGCCGAGTTTGACCTTTGTTGGTCTCGCATTGGAAGCATAGGAAAAACTCGTTTTTCGAATATTTAATCCCCTTCTACTTGGAGCAGAGTTCGCAAAATTTCACCGTCTCATCCTCGAAGAATTTGCAATCTTTTGGCGAAAATTTGATCAAAATCGGTTGAGCCGTTCGAGCTCTACATCGTTCCACACAGACAGACACACAGACACACATTAGACATTTAGTATAGTAGATAGAGTCAGCAAGAAGGGCTCATCAATACGCTATCTACATTGCTATCTGCAACCCACTTTAGGAGGCACTGGACAGAAAAGTTCTCGAGCTGGACGAACTCAATCAGCAGGTGCGGAAGACGCTTCAAGAAAAGGAGGTGAGAGTTATGCCGGTAATTTATCGAAAAGCTGGCATACGCAGTGGTTTAGCCAGTGCTGATTAGGCACAACTGAATATTCGACTCCCGCAGAAAATAGTGGGCGAGCTGCACTACGTCCAAGACTGCCTGCGTCGTCACCAAGCGGAGGTCCGACTCTCTGAGAAGCTGTGCCGGGACAACAAATCTAAGGCCGAGGATACGAAAACCGAGCTAATGCTCGCACAGATGAAGCGGGACAGCACCGCCAAGGAGGTCGAGCAGCTCAACGAAGAACTCAACCAGAAGAAGGAGCAGCTAAGACGCATGGAAGAGAATTGTCGCTCCCGCGCCAAGGAGCTGCAAGACTTTGAGAGCATCGGCGTGGCGAAGGAGGAGATTGAGAACATCCTAGCTGAGCGGGACGAGCTCTACCAGCTGGTTAGGCAGAATGAGGACGCCGAGTTCCAGCGCTACGAACTGGAGAAGAAGCTCAACCAGACTAGGGAGGAGATGCAGGCCCAGGCCTGCATGGCTCAGCAGAAAGTGATTGCACTTGAAGAGGTACGAATATGAGACTGCTATACTGTACGAGCTACTTAAACATTTGCAATGCTGTGAACTGTTGTTCATCCGTAACCCCTAAACCAGGAGCTGGAGGCCTCCCTCACCAAGATTGCGGAGACAAGCGAAGAACGAAACTCTTTGAAACTCCGCCTCGGCGACCTGGAGGACAAGCTGCGCCTAATCAGTGCGACCTGCGACGAACTCACGGACGCTAACAGGCAGCTAGCTAGAGCTAAGGAGGTTGCTGAACGGGTTAGTATTGGTTGGTTCTAAAGCGTAGAATTATTCTATCTACTTCTAGTAGAGCAGTGAGTATATGCGACTTAATTGTTCCAAAAAAATGCAGGAACGCGTTGAAGAGGTCGAGCGGCTGAAGATGCGAATGCAGGGCGATCTGTCGCACATTCAGCGGCGAACTGAGGAGGAGGAGGCCGCCTACAAGCGTCAGATTCAGCAGCTGAAGGACAATTTGGAGAATCTGCAGCGCGAGGTCGACCAGCGGGAGGAAGTTAACTGCGACTTCCGGTAAGGAATGATGTAACTTTCTAAACAAGATAATGAATGCCCAGATTTCTTTTTCTCCCCCTCCTTAGTTTGTGTTTTCCATTTTTTTCTTGTAATATTTCTTGTTGCGATTCGAATACCTACCTTTTCTTGCATCCATGACACACAGCCTCGGCCTCCGTACGTGTATGTATTCCACTATATGCTTTCCCTAGATTTCTTTTGGCTTAAGCTCTGCTTCATTAAGGCATAATTTTTTGTTGCTCTCAACCCTCAATAGTTTTCAAATTTTAAACTGAACAAATCCATAACGCCACCTTTTAAGCAATGCCTGTCACTTCTCAACCTTAATCTTAACGCGTCAATCGTTAACTCTGCATGCCTTACACAGCGAGCAGCTAATGCGCCTCGAAAACCAGTTGGCCCTGGAAACTGAGACCAAGAATCACATGGCTCAGGAAGCTGAGCGCCAACTGGATCGAGCTTCGGCAGAGGCTGAACGACGTCTTGAAGCTGCTCGCGAGGACGCCCGTCGCGATGCGGAGGACCGTCTGGAACGCGAACGGGCTTCTTGGCAAGCAGCCTCGGCCAAGGAGCTGCGCGAGTGCCAGGAGCGGCTGCAGAGGACCATCGGACATCTGGAGAGCGAATTGCGCTGTCGCGATGAGGAGCTGAAGGCGGCGCAGGATCTGGCTCGGTGGGTGAAAAAAGCCGAGCTTCACTTTTGAACTTCTAATCCAAAGCCGTTGACTTTAGGCCCCAATATCTTAATTCAGTATTTGGTCCCTCCATAAACTGAACCGCCAACTCATCGCCCAACCCTGACATGAGCAGATCAAAGGAAGCCGCCCTGAAGACAGCCGAGGACGAGCACAGAACGGAGCTGCGCGAACAGATCCGAGCCGCCGTGCGCTCCGAAAAAGAGAAATGGGAGCGCGAGAATGCGGAGCGCTGGCAGCGTGAGTTGAGCGCCGTACGCAGCGAGTCCGCTCGAACTATCGAGAGTCTGCAAAGCGAGAGCAAAAAGCGTGGCGATGCCGCTAAAGGTAATGCAGCACGATAATCTAATTCTGTTCCACACGGTACTTCATTGCATCCATTTTGAGCGCATCCATCTTAGACTGCACAATCTGACCGCAACCCAGCATTTTCATGCACGTTTTCACTTAATCCACACACAATTGATTTTTAATAAATTCACGTACTAATTCACGTGCTACATGTACTCTGAATCTAAAATGCGCCAGAACTCGAGGAGGAGCTACACAAGATGGCCGCCGAGCTCGAGCGCGAACGAGAGAAGAGCCGTGCAGCTCAACGTGACCGCGTTGCCGCCATCAACCGGCTCAAGGAAGTGGCCAAGGAGGAGGCGGCCAAGGAGGTTCGTGCAGTCCGCGAACAGGTTGAAGCGGCGGCCGCTGCCGAGATCGAGCAGGCTCAGGAGCGGCTTCGCTACGCCGAGGAGACTTTGGCGGCTTTGCGCGCCGAGTTTGAGGAGACGGTCAAGAGAGAGGCGGAGTCCACAGCGGCCCTAGAGCGAACCGAGCGCGCGCTGGTGAATCAGGCTAACGCAGAGTGTCTGCGCATTGCCGAAGTTTTGGGTGAGTTGGCCAATATTGTTCTCATAGTTCGCGTTGCTGGGCTCCGATCAAAGACAACGGCCAATCTGGGTCGAATAAACTAATTTCATTAATTTAAAACCTCAAAAGGCGTGACTCCTCGCCGAGTGACGAGTCAAGGCCAGTCAGCTGGCGACCTGAGCCATCGCAGTCTGAGCTCTCCAGGCCATCCGATCACGGCTGCTCTGGCAAATCTGGAAGCCTGCAGCGAGGAGCTTCTGACCTACTGCGCCGAGTTGAAGGATGAGGTTTGTCTAAGGCGCAGCTAGCTTGCTTTCTAGGCTTCAATAATTGTTAGGCTGGTCGGCAGGAGATGTTTGCTGGATTTGTGGGATTTTTGCCGCATCTAACAGCACTTGTTAATCGCTAATTTTCAGTCGAGAAAACTCCAGGAACAACTGAGCCAAGAGGCCAGCGAGCGGAGCGAAGAGGTTGAGCGCCTTCGCCACGAACTGGCGCAGGAGAAGGCGGCCGATCTGCAGGCGCTGCGCGAACGCCTCATCCAGGATCACATGCAGGAGATCAGCAAGCTGGTTAAGACGCATGGCGAATCGCTGGACGCAGCGGTCAAGGAGAAGGAAGCTGAGGTGCGCGAGCTTCGCTCCGGCATGCAGAAGTGGAAGAGCGAGACGGCCGAGCGGCTGGCTGCCCGCCTACAGGACGAGTTCAGGAGGGAGTTCGACAAGTGAGCTGCGGACTGGGCTGGGCAAAAAAAATAAAAAAAGCCAGAGACGACTGACAGCTGTAGACCAATACTTCAGAAATACGATCGTATTTTTATTTAAACTATTTTTCCCGCATTTTTCTAAGGAAAATCCGCGAGCTGCACAACATGGTTCGCTCAAAGGACCAGGAGCTGCAGAGCTTTAAAAAGGACCTGGAAACTATGGAGCAGGAACGGGCTGGAGCTTTCGTAAGCTTTAGACTTTACTTCCTGCTTTCGTGGTTACTTGATGGTATTCAATGCCAATACCCGCCCTCAATGTACGAAAAACTTGGTTAGAAACCGCTCGGCAGTGGCGCCGGTTCGATCGCCGGACTGGACAGCTCGGCCAAGGCCATGCTCCAGCTGCAGGAGCGAGTGAAGGCGCTGCGTGAGGAGAATCTCAACCTGCGGCGTCAGGCGCTGCAAGGCCCCGGCGGTGGTCGGGTGCCGACCATTCAGGTGCAGGTAATTCCAAGCAGTTCAATCATCACCTAAAAAAAGCTAAATCTGTCGGAGGGCTGTAGGCACTTTGACGCTTAAAGCGACATCGTTCCACAACCAGCGACTGGGCATGACTGTCCATTTTGCTGACTCCTGAAGCGCGCTCAGTCACACTAAATACGGTATGCAGGCATAGACACACAAACACAAGCCGGCACCCAGTCACGTACCCACATAGGGTGTACAAACCGGTAATTCCAGGCATGTACTTCGTACACTCTCCATGCCTTGGGGGGTTGCCCTCATGGGCATAAATTGCACAACTGGGCCATAGGCCAACCAATTCGTGCACAAGGCCCCAAATCAATGCGATCCTGCACACGAAACCGCAATAGGGAAAATAGTCAACCTACAACGCGGGGTCGAACCTGGACCAGTGGCACACAAGGCAGACGCGCTGGACCGCCGAGCCACTCGCCCCCGATAATCCTCATCACTTTGATTTATATGTTGGCTTCCCGATGCAAACGCGGTCCACTTTACAATAATTTTTTAAGCATCCTTTTAACTACACCGGTTATCTACTTGTACAAATGCAACTGTCGCAAGCTCCCGATGGCTCAATTTTTTAATCCAGGGCCTGGTGGAGACGCCGCGCCTCAAAGAGGTCTCGCAGCTGGCTGGCGGCAGCCTGACCAATCTCAACCAGCTGCAGCAGAAGCAGTCCGGCGATGGCGGCTACGTGCACCATCTGGAGTCGAATCTGCGCGCCCTGGAGGATCGGGTTCGCCGGGCCGAGCGTCAGAACGAGATCATTAGCAAGGATCGGATTAACGCGGCCAACAGGCAGGCGGCGCTCATGCAGCAGCAGCAGCAGCAGCAGCAGCAGCAGACGGCCGCTTCCTCCGCCAGGGCCAGCAGTCGCGGCGGCGGCGGTGGCGGCAGCTTCCGCTCGGGAGCCGTGCAGCAAGCTGCGGGCTCCGGCAGGCGATAAAGCGCAACTTTCAACGCGGTCAAAGGTCAATATGGTTCCTAAGCAGGCAACACCAGTAATTGACGCGTATAAAGACTGAAAATAATTAGCGACTAGACAACAGGATCACAAGATTAGGGTTTCGACTCGAGGGTCATTAAACACAATTAATTTAGGATTCATTGCCACTTTCTCTTAGTGTGAGTTTGTAGTGTCTCTGTTTTTTGCAAAAGGCTTCTTAAATTTAGATTTTTAACTTTATTTTTAGTAAATTTTCTTCTCAATATCGCCACCAATAAATGATAAAAATGACGAAAAAAAATCTCTTTTTGCCATTTGTTTTCCGCCTGTTTTAACATGTATAATAAAATTATCCAAATATTACGAATAAATCATATTATTTTTATCATAAATTTACGTATTAGTACTTGTAGAGTAAGCGAGGGGATTAGTATCCCTTTTATTCAGAAATTTTTTCAGTGATATATGCTTCATATACTACTGGGCGGCGAGCTGGTACTTATGAAAAATAAACCTTAATATTAATAAATTTCGCCATTTTCATTCTTTAAAAAGCTGTCTTTGGCTTCAAATGCATTAATGCAGCAATTTTAACCGAGCTGGCTAATCTTATTAAACTTCCCAAGATAAGCTTCTTGTTATAAAAACCTTGGAAAAGAATGCACATCGTGACAATAATTATATTTAAAGAACCAGGGCTCAGAATTTACGCTCAATTGACCGAAGCTATAAGACCACAAAGCCAAAGGTAAAATTAACATTTAACATGCGCATGTATTTCGATTTAGTCGCATACTTGACGTAGTTCGAGCAGGCGCGTAGCCAGGATTTCCTTCTGGGGGGTCACAAAATTGCAACTAACTGGGGCAAAAATTTCGAAGGACCAAAAAAGGTCCCGCGAACCACTATTGCTAAATTTTCCCAATTCTTATCCATTTTGCGACTGCTGCTTTTAATTGTGAAATTTTAAAATTTGATTTTCGAACTTCAAAAATTTTGTCTACATCATGACCCCCCTTGGCTACGCCCCTGAGTTCGAGCATGGCTAATAAACGGCAGGGGTGCGGGGATAGTGATTAAACAACAAGCAATTTGTATGGCAAAAGCAACTTACATGTAGCGGAAAATTCCGACATATTTTCTGAGTTAGATTAAAAGCCATGGTTGCAGTAATTACAAGCAACCGTAAAAAATAAGAAAATTTATCGTAATATCTTCAATAGTATTGCTTAATTTAGAATATATAAGTAATTTGATTTGATTCCCAATTTGAAAATAAGAAATTCCTGTACTTAATACTGCTAAGACAATTTTTAGCAAGCATTGTTTTAACCACTAAAGCTTCTGAGAACATTAGCGCTAATTTGAGTCCTAAAAATCTGACACTTTTCTAATACTAATACTTGCTACTGTCGTACTGAATCAATTTTTTGTATCCAGTAAAAGTCAGTCTCACGCACATTATTGTCTTAGCTTTACAAACCTAACTATTAGAGAAAATCTTTATTGCAAACCCTTACTTTTCGTTGGTTTTGATTCTCTATATCATAGCAGACTATATTGCGTGCAAACCGCCCACTGCCTAGTATGAAGTTGTAATTGTATTTTGCCAACAGCTAATTTGATCCGCTTACATACCAAAACAATCCTGATAAAAAGAAAATGGAAGATCCGAACGCCTTTAGTGTCGGTTCTGTGGAGGGATATGGCAAGCAAGGACAAAGCCAAAATCTAGGTGAAGAAAACCAAAATGAAGGCAACCAGCCAAAAGATCCTTTTTATACTATGCCAGGAGTTTTACACTTCTTGCAAACAGAGTGGTCAAAGTTTGAAATGGAACGGTCGCAGTGGGAAGTGGAACGTGCAGAGTTGCAGGTAATTTAGCAAATAAATTATTTGTATCCATTGCAAACCAATTTAAAGTAATTTTTTTTGATCAAAAACTTTAAATTTAGTTTTTGTCTAGGTTTATTTTTTGTGCTATAGCCATATAGGAAGGGATACTATTGCATCTTGACTATAAAACTTGCATCCTGAAATTTGATATAGAATGTGATTTGGCATCCAGATTTTTTATTCATATTAAAAGACCTCTTAAATAAGAATTTTAAAAAATTGCATCCTAAACCCTGAAATAGCATCTTAAAATTAAGAACATAATGTGATTTTGCATCCTGTGCCTAGCAAAAAATAAACACAAGGTTTAGTGCAATATAAATCATAGTATTCCTAGCATATGCAAATTATATTTTTTTAATTAAAGAACTTTTAGCTGTCAATTATATTTATGATAGTATTGTAATCTTGCCAATCTTGGTCCAAGGCTTAGAAAGATTGGTGTAAAAATAGGAAATGGTAAAAATAGTTGTTATCTTTTTAAATTAAGTAGGTTTGCCATAAAAATTATTTAAAAACACTGATTGACTAGATTAGTGATTAAAATATAAGAAAAAATAAAGCAATAAAAATATACAATTGTTTTTGATAATTTTCTTTTTTACTTTTTATTTTTAGCAAATTGTAAACCTTTATGGCTTTAAGCCACAGTTTAAAAGCTGCAACTCTGTTTGCACAAACCATATTGAGGAAGGTGGCAGTTGTCTAAAATTTTAGGCACAAATTAATTGATATCAAGTATATATAACCCACATTTGCATATATGGTATAGCATAGATACTCTTACAATGCTAGGTGGTACAAGACAATATGCAAGTTGCTGCTTATGCTGCTGCTGCAAAACTATTTGTCTATATTAATGCAGGCAAAAAATAAAGTTTTTAAATGAACTTAAATTAATTTTAAAAACTTTATAATATTGTTAATAAATGTTAAAATAATATAGTTTATTTTTATTGTTTGTATCTTGTATATTGTATATTATAAAAAATTATAAGAATTATGCCATGTATCATTATATTTTGAAATTGCTTAATTTGAAAAATTCCTTATCACACAAGGGAGACATCACACATGAATATAAATCAAATATATATGGATATAGTCTAAAGTTCTCAAGAGTTTGCCTTGATAAAATTTATTAAGTTGCATTCCGTAGATTTCATTATAGGGCAACCTGTAATGTAAATTGGTTTGAATATTGTCTAGAGAAGGTATTTTAAGAGTATATAAATAAAATCACTATAACAAAACATCTCTATTTTAATGCTTCCTTTAGGATAGATTTAAGTATTTATATACATGCCTAACTTTTGGAATCACCCATCAATTTCCAAAAGTTGCACACACGGGTAAATTACTATTGGGCAACCAATTTTTGGATGGATTTGCTAGAAATAATTAAAGACTAAGAAAAAAGTAGAGGACAAAAATTACACTTAACTTTTGTGTATCATTTTTAGGGTTATTTTTGGGTTTTAGCTCTAACAAATATAGTTGAAACTGATTTATGAGTTTGCAGTGTACTTTTTAACTTATTGTCCCTTGTTGATAAAAAAATTAATGCCCTAATGGAAGCATAGTTGCCCTCTTGTAATTTAATTTTCCCCAGTATGACTTCCTCAAGTTTTGCACTCAGAATACCCGAAAGGCCTCAAAACTCGAATAATTGAATTATTTTTCCCTCCGCCAGGCGCGAATCGCCTTCCTCCAAGGCGAGCGCAAAGGCCAGGAGAATTTGAAGCACGACCTGGTGCGCCGCATCAAAATGCTGGAATTCGCCCTGCGCCAGGAGCGGGCCAAATTTCACCGGCTCAAGTTCGGCTCCGAGCCGCCTGGCGGACTCGCCCTCGTCGCTGTCACCGCCGGCGACGCCACCGACGGGGAGGGCGCCGCTTCGCCGACCGCCTCGCAGCTGATCGACCCCGAGGAGCTGCTGCGGGAGACCAGCGCGCAGACGGCCGCCACTAAAGCCAAGGCTAAGGATGGCCGCCAGCTTATCAGGCAGTACCTGCAGGTGGGTCTTCGCTTTGTATGGCCTTCTTTCGGCCTGAAAATTAGCCCTCAAATCTCCATAGAGAATCCTCTTAAATCTCCCTAAAGAATCCACCCTTCAATCTCCGTAAAGAACTCCCTCTCAAATCTCCCCAGCATCCGCCCTCAAATCTCCCGAGAGAATCCGCCCTCCATCTCACTAGAGAATCCGCCCTCAAATCTCCCTAGAGAATCCGCCCTCCATCTCACTAGAGAATCCGCCCTCAAATCTCCCTAGAGAATCCGCCCTCCATCTCACTAGAGAATCCGCCCTCAAATCTCACTAGAGAATCCGCCCTCAAATCTCACTAGAGAATCCGCCCTCAAATCTCACTAGAGAATCCGCCCTCAAATCTCACTAGAGAATCCGCCCTCAAATCTCCCTAGAGAAAATCTCCCTCTAAGCCGTCCTCGAGAATTGGCCCGAGAGTCCCCCCCGAATCGCCAAGTCGGAGCTGCAAGTCCCATTATCAGCTGCAAACCGCGCCAACCCCCCCTCTGGCAGGAGATCGGCTACGTGGACTCCATCCTGGACGCCAGGCAGGCCCGGCTGCAGCAGCTCATCGGCGCCAGCGGGTCGATCGGCTCAGCCGTCAGTCTCGGCTCGTCTGCTGTTGGCGATACGAAGCCGCCCTTCTCCCAGCAGCAGCAGCCGCCTCCGCCGCCGTCCCACCAGCAGCACCAGCAGCAGATGCAGCCTCAGCAGCAGCAGCTGAGGCAGCTGGCGGCCAGGTCGCAGCAGGAGCAGCAGCGGCAACAACAGCAGCAGCAGCAACAGCCGGCACAGCAGCAGCGCGGCAGAAGCATCCAGGAGCAGCTGTCCAGCCTCATTCCCGGCATCAACATCGCCGGCGACGACGACGAAGATGAGGACGATGACGACGCGGAGGATGCTGACGAGGATGTCGGCGGAGGCGGCGGTCGGTTCGGCAGGGCTGGCGGTAGAGCGCCGCTCTCAGAGGAGGATCAGGTGGGCCTGCAACCTGGAAAGTAGGTTGAGAAGTAGGTGATGGGAATAAGCGGTAGGTTGAGAAGTAGGTGATGTGAATAAGCGGTAGATTGAGAAGTAGGTGATGGGAATAAGCGGTAGGTTGAGAAGTAGGTGATGAAAATAAGCGGTAGGTTGAGAAGTAGGTGATGAAAATAAGCGGTAGGTTGAGAAGTAGGTGATGAAAATAAGCGGTAGGTTGAGAAGTAGGTGATGGGAATAAGCGGTAGGTTGAGAAGTAGGTGATGGGAATAAGCGGTAGGTTGAGAAGTAGGTGATGAAAATAAGCGGTAGGTTGAGAAGTAGGTGATGAAAATAAGCGGTAGGTTGAGAAGTAGGTGCTGGGAATAAGCGGTAGGTTGAGAAGTAGGTGATGAAAATAAGCGGTAGGTTGAGAAGTAGGTGATGGGAATAAGCGGTAGGTTGAGAAGTAGGTGATGGGAATAAGCGGTAGGTTGAGAAGTAGGTGATGGAAATAAGCGGTAGACAAAAAAGTAGGAAAGACGGTGAGACTGTTATTGAGATCCCGGTAAGATGCTACCCTATGATTTGTTGAGACTATGGCTGTCTTTTTATGTTTGAAGCGACAAGCAATCCCAATTCCACCTGGCCCCCGGCAACCCCAGGTGATCGCCGAGTTCGACTTTCTAGTCAATCAGCAGGACACCGAGGACACTCAGCCGTCGAATTCATCCGCCAGCGCTGAAGACTCCGCGGCAAGCGGCGGCGGCGGTCCCGGCTCCGTGGAACTGCTGGAGGACGACGCCGAGTGGAGCATGGACGAGCGGACCCGGTCCAAGCTGGAGGCCTTCAAGAAGGAGCGAATCCGGGGCCCCAAGAAGCCGGCGGGTGCGGCTGGCGGCGCCGGCAGCGGCAGCGGCGGAAGTCGCGGCATGCTGGACGCCTTTCTGGACGAATTCGGCGGTCGCGACGGTGACGAAGACGGCGGCGCTGGCGGTGTCGGCGAGGAAGGCGGCTCGGCCGACAGTTTTGACGGCCCGTCAACGGTTGGCCTGGCCGGGGAGGCCGCCGCTGTGGCCGCCTCCGAGGAGGAGGGGTTCCGCTCCGCCATGGGGCTCAGCCTGGGCGACCTGCAGGTGTGCAGTTTGCATTGCCGAATTCGTGGAGGATTTTAGTGATAAAAATATGCGAGTGAGGAGAGATTCTAGATATTCAAGTAATTGCGGATGCATCTCGCCTCCCTGCAGGACATCACCGTTGCCAACGAGCGCGACTACGATGACGACGTCGGTCCGGGCTCGGCGAGGCGCACCTGGGCCTCCAAGTTCAGCCTGCGCTCCCATCTGGACAGCGTGCGCGGCCTGGCCTTCCATCCCACCGATGCCACTTTGTTGACGGCCTCGGAGGACGGCACCGTCAAACTGTGGAATCTGTGCAGCAGGGCCGCGCATCAGGTGCGAGTGCGACTGCTTTTTCATCCCAAAAATGGGGATTTTTAGTGTAGAGAGGCGAAATGAAGAAGTTAAGGGTGTGGAAGAGGAAGGCAAAGTGAAAACATTCTGGGAAAAGCGATAGATAGATCGATAGTGTCAATCAGAGTACAAGCCAAGTTAAAAAAGACAATAAAAATGAAAAGCGCATGCAGCATGGCTATGAAGTAGAGAGACGCCTTAAGAGTCGCTAACCACTCCAAACCAGGAGGCCAGCGCGCCAAGTTCGTCAGCCGACAGCCGGTGCTCGCCCGGCGCCGCCGGCCCGCAGGTGGAGCTGGAGCCGGTGCACACCTACCGCGGCCACGCCGGCCCGGTGCTGACTGTCTGCGTGTCGCCCGACGGCGGCCTCGCCTGCTCCGGCGGCCTGGACGGCTGCGTGCGGGTGTGGCGCCTGCCGCCGACCCTGGCCGGCCTAGACCAGTACGACGCCTTCGATGCCAGCCTGGTCGGCGAAGCTCTGGAAGGTCATCGGGACGCGGTGTGGAGTCTGGCGTCGATTGGACCGGTGAGAGGAAGGGTTCGGGGTAGCTAACTGCCGATATGTTGAGTAAATAGCTTATAGTAACTTGATCCCCATCAATCTCCGAATCCCCCGACAAATCCAACCAGGACTCGGTCTTCTCAGTCGGCGCCGATTCCACTCTTCGCTCCTGGCGCACCCGTCGCCATGGCGACGACCAATCGGAGGAGACGCCGCTGCTGCGCACCAGCCAGCTGACTGGCCGGCCAACCAGTTTGGCTGTTGTGCCAGCCGATCCCGGTAAACTGCTGGTTTCTATGGCAACCGATACCGACGCCGCCGATTCCGGCTCCAGCCTGTTGCTGATCGACGCCGAGACGGGCCAAATTGTCCTGCGAATGCCCACAGCCGGCGCCAAGGATTCCGGGGAGGCTGCTGGCGCTGTCGCTACTCGGGTTGTGGCCCATCCGACCCAGGTTGGTGCCGTCGGGCGTTTGGGATTTTTTGTTTTTCCTTTCAGTTTCCACGGAATTTAGGGCTGCTTTCGGTTTTGGTTGTTTTAGTCTGGCGTTGAGGGTTGAGTGTGTTTCGGGTTGGTGGAGTTTCGGGTTGGTGGAGTTTCGGATTGGTGGAGTTTCGGGTTGGTAGAGTTTCGGGTTGGTGGAGTTTCGGGTTGGCGGAGTTTCGGGTTGGTGGAGTTTCGGGTTGGTGGAGTTTCGGGTTGGTGGAGTTTCGGGTTGGTGGAGTTTCGGGTTGGTAGAGTTTCGGGTTGGCGGAGTTTCGGGTTGGTGGAGTTTCGGGTTGGTGGAGTTTCGGGTTGATAAAGTTTCGGGTTGGTGGAGTTTCGGGTTGGTGGAGTTTCGGGTTGATAAAGTTTCGGGTTGGTGAAGTTTCGGGTTGGAGGAGTTTCGGGTTGGTGGAGTTTCGGCTTGGTGGACTTTCGGATTGGTGGACTTTCGGGTTGGTGGAGTGTGCAAACTCAGAGCTTCAGTATCACGGATTTTCACCTGAAACACTTGGCAAACCCCGATTCTTCAGTCCACAGCCATAGCGGGTTACTCGGACCGGTGCATCCGTTGCTATGACTACGCATCCGGCGAGCTCACGCACAGCATGCTGGCCCACCTGGACTCGGTCACCAGCCTGGCCGTGGACCCCAACGGTCTCTACCTGGTCTCCGGCAGTCACGACGCCTCCGTGCGCGTGTGGAGCCTTGACGACCCGCGCTCCTGCGTGCAGGAGATCTCCGCCGCCCACCGGCGCAAATTCGACGAAGCCGTGCACGACCTGGCCCTGCACCCGGCCAAGAGCCTGCTGGCCAGCGCCGGCGCCGACGCCCTGGCTAAAGTCTTTGTTTGACATGAAAATCTGCCCGTTTTTCATCAAGTAGGCTGGCTGCCTACTTACTAACGAAAGATAGTCGCTGATCTTGAGCCCTCTTCTCCCCGTAACGTAACGTAAATATAATAATAATTTTTTGTTCAAATAATCCGCTAATATCCTTTCTCTATCTACTAATAGTATGCTGCTTAGCATATGTGCGCTTACTTTGTTCTCATTTTATATTTATTTATACAATTTTCTGTTTACGTTGCCGATCAAATGCAGTAAGCGAATGAGCATGTCCCTAGGCTACTGATGGTAAGTAGTATGTAGAGTGTAAGTGCCGCCAGCTGCTTGGATTCGCATATATTAATTATTGACAGTTTCGCGTGTAGTAAAAGTGCCCAGTATTGTACTTTTATTTGCTTGCAGTTGCTATGCTAATTTCGAACTGGCTCGCTTCTCGGCCCCGACCCGTTCGCTTATTTAACAGAAAAATAACTCGTCTCTGGTCTCACTGTATTTTGCGTGAAATAATTTTTGAACCCTAAATATATTATAATTAATATGAGCAGTGAACCAACTCCAGCGGTTGCTTACTATAGTTTTTATAATATAACGTAGTGTAATCATAAAGTTTCATATCAAACCAAATTGAAAAAAATCTTGCTAAAATTGTGCTAACTACATGTTGTCGCCCTGCAGTTTCTATGGTTACCAATCCAATTCAATAGCAGTCTTGCCTTGCTTCAAGGTTAAGTAGAAAAACTGGTTTCAGAGGTTTTCAACGAAAGCATAAGATTATTGTTGCTATGCAACGACACTTGTCACACGACGCTCATGACAGTATATTCAGCATGTATTTGTTATAGTTTCTTTGTAAAACTGCCGACCAAGCCAACCAAAAAAACAATAAATATAATTTAAACGAACAAAAAATCGATTTGGTAAGCAAGAATTACCGGCACAAATAAGCAGGAGATTATGGAGAATAGCGTATTGCGAGTATTAATTACAATTATTATGTGATTTTTAGGCTAATAACCCAGAGCGAAACAAAACTAAACAGAAAAAAACAAGCAATACAAAAGCAAAAAATAAAAAGCAGCAATGGGCAGGCATAAGCAGGCGCGTGACGATTCGCTTGTGAACCTTGCGGCAATCAATGGATTGGAAGCTTCTGCGTTCAATCCGCTAAACACAGAAAGTAAACAAAGGGTGCAGCGACTGCTACTGTAAGTAGGCTAGCCGGTAAGAGAAAAAAAGAATTGGCGCTAGAAAGAAAAGAAAAAATACAGCAAATAAACAGAGGCAATCAAAGCGAGGCAAAAATACACATTAAGCATATTGTCCGTTTACAGGTGCGACATTGTGTGGTGCGGGGAGAACGCGGTGATTTACTTTTAGAGTCAATCTGTGACATTGCCAATCATCTGTAAAATGCCAATTCATCATTCCAATAACAGAATAAAGCATTGCGCCAACTTGCATTGGGAAAGCATTAAATTAGATTGGATCTAGCAGGAGCCGCAGTAGTCAATCAGAAAAAAAAACAAATTCGACAGTGTCAAGGAAATGCAGCGGGTGACAGCGCGGAGGGTCTCTCCGACCTCTGAATTTTGTTCAACACACGGCGGCCTTGCCGCCAACAACGATGCCGCCGCTGGATGACGAGGCCGAGTTGGACGAACTCGACGACGACGAAGATAGGCGCTTCTTCTTGCTGCTGACGGCGGCGTCGGGGTCCGAGGCGCTGTCGGAGCCGCCGCCAACTGGGTTGAGGCAGCAGCCGCCAACGCCGAGGCCTCGCGAGCAGCTGGCAGCGGCCGCCGACTCCGAAGGCGCAACGTCGGCGCAGGCCAGCGCGGGCGCCTCCAGACGGTCCAAGGCGTTCAAGTCCATCGGCCGGCCGTCGATAGCCGAGGCCTTCAGCAACTGCTTGTCCAGCCGCTGTCTGTGGGACGCAGGGATAACCAAGGATAACAATTGGTAAAATTGGCAATCAACCATCCACCGCAGGCAGGGCCCAAGCGGCTCACCTGTACTCGGGCGTTATCGGGTACAGCCTGAGCACGCAGAAGGCGCCCACAACCAGCAGCATGGGCAGCGGCCCCATCATGACGCGCAGCGCGTAGCCAACAAGGTCGGGCTGGTGGCAGGCGGGCGGCTGCTGGTAGCCGGTGAGGTGCAGGCCCAGCTGCAGCAGGGCGGTGCTGATGCCCACGGCGAACTTGTTAAAGAAGACGTACAGGCTGTAGAAGGCGGCCTCGTCGCGCCGGCCGGTGCACACCGTGTAGTCATCGATGACGTCTGGCAGCATGATCCACGGCAGCAGCATGTTGATGCTCACGAAGCAGCCCGCCACCACCATGGTCACGTAGTACTGGGGCACGAAATTCTCGCTGCGGGCGATGGGGGATTATGGCTGCCAATATGATTTGTGCATAGAGCTTTTGTAGGGGAAGCTTACTCGTAGATTGGCTCTGAATGGTCCAGCACATCCGGGCTCTAGAAAATGTCCACTAGATTGTGGAAATTGTCCACTAGATTATGAAAATGTCCACTAGATTATGAAAATGTCTAAAAAATTGCGGAAAATGTCTACTAAATCATGGAAAATGACCATTGGGTTATGAAAAATGTTCACTAGATTGTAGCAAAATGTCCACTAGATTGTGGAAAATTTCTACTAGATTATGAAAAATGTCCACTTGATTATGGAAAAACGTTCACTAGATTATGTGAAATTTTTACTATATTATGGAAAATTCCCACCAGATTATTGAAAATGTCCACCAGATTATGTAAAATGTCTACTAGATTATGGAAAATGTCTGCTAGATTATGGAAAATGTCCACCAGATTATGGAAATGTCCACTAGATTATGGAAATGTCCACAAGGTTATAGAAAATGTCCACTAGATTATGGAAAATGTCCGCTAAATTATGGAAACTGTCCGGTAGATTATGGAAAATTTTCACCAGATTATGGAAAATATCCGCTAGATTGCAAAGCACATCCATTATAATCCGCAGATAGCCAAAAATTTATTATACAAATAATGTCCACTAGATTACAGACAAAACTCAACAGATTCTACAAAATGTCCGGAGAGCCCCTGCGGAACGCACCTGGCAGGACAGACGGCGGCGGACACGCACACGGGCAGGATGAGGAACAGGCCAACATAGAAGACGCGCTTCTTGCCCAGCCGTTTAATCAGGTAGAACACCATGGGCGTGGCCAGTATAGCCGTTGTCATGACAATAGCGATGGCGAATTTCAAATGCGGCTTCATCTTCAGGCTGTAGATGGTGTACAGCGCTAGGCTGTTCTGCACAGTCTGGATGGCCAGGGAGCTGAGCATGAAGCTCAGCATGAGCAGCCGGTAGGGGCGGTGGCTCAGGCAGCGCTTGAACGTGGCCAGCATGCCGTCCTCGTCCCGTCTGGCATCCGCGGCCTCGGCGCCAGGCAGCAGGCATTTGGACTTGGCGCTGGAGGCCACCTCCTTGGTGCCGAAGAACCCGGTGAGGCCGCACAGAAGCACAACGGAGCCGATAACGCCGGCGCCAAGGCGGTAGCGCGCCTCCTCCTCGGGCGACACGTCGGCAAAAGTCAGAGGCGTCACTCCGCTGCTGCTGTTGAAGGCATCCGTGGCGTTGGTGCCGTTGTTGGCTGCTACAGCTGCGGCCAGGCCCGCCAGCGCGCACCTGTCCGGCCCGTGCTGGGTGATGAAGGTGAAGGTCATCACGCCGAACAGCGTGCCGATCATCTCGAAGATCATTCCTGCGTTGGGGCGGTTGGGTGACGGTCTAGATAGGCTTGTCTGTCTGTCTGCGGGTCTGTCTGTCTGTCTGTGGGTCGGTCTGTCTGTCTGTCTGTCTGTCTGTCTGTCTGTCTGTCTGAGGGTCTGTGGTTCTGTCTTTCTGTCTGTCTGTCTGTCTGTCTGTGTTTCTGTCTTTCTGTCTTTCTTTCTCTGTCTGTGTCTGCTTGCCTATCTGTCTGTGGGTCTGTCTGTCTGTGTCTGCTTGTCTGTCTACCTAGCTGTTTTTGTGCGTCTTTATCTCTGGGTCTATTGGGTATGGTTTAAAAAATGAAAAAATCAAGTAGCTGATAAGCCCTGCCCTAAAAAATGGATAAACGCGATTTTGCGTTAGTTGCCTACTTAGAGTAGGTAAATCAGAATCAGACACGTGAAACTGAATAATACGAGAATTTTTCTTGTTCCAAAGATCAGCATAAGCAGACAGGGCAGACACGCCACCTATCGTACCCATTGGGCCACGCCGCTATAGGAGGGAGGGGGGACAGAGTACGCGCGAACTTGGTCTGCAGGGGATGAGAAAAAGGAAAGGGAAACGCGGACTGAGCCAGTCCCACGCACCGCCCACCCCCAAGTTCCCTCATACCCAAAAAGTGGGACCACGTGGCGGCGCCACTCCCCAACAGTAATTTTATATCCCCCAAACTGTGCGCTTCGCAGACTGAATTGGGAACTGGCTGGCGGGGAGGAGGTGCCGCTTAGTCACACCACCCGGGCTAGGGACGGGAACTCGAGTTCACCCCGCGTTGCCCGCGACCAAAACACACGCTACGGATTGCCTTACTGTTAAAGCCCGAACGCAACACAGCAAAAAGTACAAATCGCAGCCCAGCCAGGAGTGAGGCCACGCTATCTGCTAGTAGCGTGTGGGTGGTGCGGAAGTACGGGAGGGGGCACAGGCTAAGCTGTCCGTACCCAGACAGTGGCGCCACTATCTGCCAATTCTAAGATCATTATTCCATTCTAAAATCAAACAGAAATTAAATACACGAGCCAGAAATAGTTTGCAAATGTTGGACTGACAAACCCGCACGGCCCAGAGTCCAGACTGGCTGGAACAGGGCCTGAAGACCGGACCCAATCTGGTCTTGGTCTGACTGCGAGAATCAAACACTTTCACTTTCAATTTTTAATACAATTGACTTCCTTAGCCCGGACGCTTTTCACTATCTCGAAATTTAACTTCCTCGAAAATCTAGCAATGTCGCTGCTATCTGAGTTTTCGAGGAAGTGTACTCGTAATTTCGAGAAAGTGAAATTTCGGGATACGGAAATAGTGAAAGACATCGCTAGATCTCCGAGGAAGTGAAATTTCGGGATAGTGAAAGACATTGCTAGATCTTCGAGGAAGTGAAATTTCGGGATAGTGAAAGGCATTGCTAGATCTTCGAGGAAGTGAAATTTCGGGATAGTGAAAGGCATTGCTAGATCTTCGAGGAAGTGAAATTTCGGGATAGTGAAAGGCATTGCTAGATCTTCGAGGAAGTGAAATTTCGGGATAGTGAAAGGCATTGCTAGATCTTCGAGGAAGTGAAATTTCGGGATAGTGAAAGGCATTGCTAGATCTCCGAGGAAGTGAAATTTCGGGATAGTGAAAGACATTGCTAGATCTTCGAGGAAGTGAAATTTCGGGATAGTGAAAGGCATTGCTAGATCTTCGAGGAAGTGAAATTTCGGGATAGTGAAAGGCATTGCTAGATCTTCGAGGAAGTGAAATTTCGGGATAGTGAAAGGCATTGCTAGATCTTCGAGGAAGTGAAATTTCGGGAATAGTGAAAGGCATTGCTAGATCTTCGAGGAAGTGAAATTTCGGGATAGTGATGCCCCCTACTCACCAATTCATTCACACACTCACTCACTCACTTACACATTTACTCACTTAATCTCATTCTATAACTAACAGAAAAAAACGAACTAAAAGCGCCACAAATTGTTGATACACAAATTCGACAGCTCGATAACAAGTTTAAACGCACTTTACTATGTAACTCACGACATTGTGCCAGAAAGATTTTTTTATCGCTAAAAAAATACAAACGGCATTAATTATCGTCAACGTTATCAAAGAGCTATTTTTGCTGAAAACGCGCCACTCAGCAGTTTTGTTGATTAGGCCCGCTTAACACAAGTGACTGAATGCAGGCAGGTGAACAAAATTATAATTCTCATCTAGCCTTTGAACCGCCGCTAAAGAAAAACAAAAAAGCCAAAACGTAAAGATAAGCAACTCAAAACAAAACTAATCTCTTCAAGCGATTAGAAACTGCTGGAAAATCCATAAAAATAAATCAATAACTCTGCTCATTCCTCATAACATAAGGGCCTGGAGCCTCTAAGCCAAGGCAAAGCAGATTAACAAAAAAAACAAATAATAAAATCCTGGCCACTCACTGAACGTTGTGGCCGCGTCCCGATCCACAGTCCGGCTAGAGATGAGCATGGTCATGGACGTGTACGGGATGTGGTAGGTCTGCAACGGGTGGACATAAATGACATTCAATCTGATTTTCGGGAATCAGAAGGTCGCCGATTAAAGATTTCACGTATTTTAGGGTTTTTAAATTATCGCCAAAAAATCTCTTCGGCAGCGTTATTCAATTATTCCAGGTCCACGTCAACTCCCCCCATGCCTACGAGACTTCGCGCTCATCAATCCTTCAGACGCGTTGCCAAGACAACAAACTGCGAACACGAGACACGAGTCAAACGGAGCCCAACACAACCTAATAAGGAACCAAGATGAGGAATTTGGGATCTGAGGATGAGGCAAGAACTCTAGGCTAAAAATAGGCTAGGCTAACCAAGAACTGCAGAAAGCGGGCCGTAGACCAAGGGGCGGGAGGATAGGGAGAGAGAGAGAGAGAGGGGATGCTGGCTGCCCGGCATCACGTGACGCATCACGCGAACTAGGCCTATTGAGGGGAAGTTGGCTGGGTTCGGGAGAACTTGCATTACCATTACGTATGAGATAGCATTCACAATAAAGCAAATAAAGAGCAAGATTATCCATTATGCGATTTTGCCCTAACTGAATTGAGCCAGCTTACCGTGAGGAAGGTGCAGAAGGCGAAGTACACAATAAAGTAGTAAATGAACCGGCCAGTTGTCCATTGCCAGGCCGGTGTGTGGAAGAACAGCAGGAAGGAGATGGCGCAGAAGGGGGCGGACAGCAGCACCCAGATGCGGCACTTGCCCCACCTGCGGTTTTCGTTTTAAACAAGGGGCGTATTAAATTAAATATTAATTATAAAAAACTTCACTCTCAAAATTGAGCTAGCGAAGGGCCGGACCTGGTGTCAGTCAAAGTCACCAAGTAGCCAATCAGAGGGTCGGACACGGCGTCCCAGAATCTGCCAGCAAATGAGATCGTTAGCACAAGGCCGGGCGTCAATTTGGCCACCTCGAGCAGGTAGACGGACATGAGGAAGCCGATGATGTTGCTGCACATGGCCGATGGTGGGGCGGCGAGGCCAAATAAGAGGCGTCGGCAGGTTGTCAAGGCGGGCACCTGCATGGCGTTGACCTCCAGATCAGGGTAAACTGACTGGTTTGATGTGATCAGTGGGTCCATTGTCTGTGGGAAGTTGAAGGCAAAGGGCTTGTACACCTTCTATCATAAAGTTTTTGCTTTTCATACAGCATTCATAAGTCAATACAGCATGGCCTCTAATTTAACCCTTTAAAAATTATAGCCCAAAAATATATTTGAGCTGGGAGCAGTTACCTAATAAAATTCAATAAACTAAAATAAAAAATTTTGAAATAACAAAACAAATTATTTAAATAGAAGACATTTTTAAGGAATTCAAGGAAAATGATAAGAAAAGCACATTTTAATATCATAGCTAGCCTATATTTTACTGATTTATTTTTTTCAAAGGCAAATAAATTGTAGATATTTAACAATTTTTTAAGTTACAAATCATTGCCTAGCACTTAAAGTTTAATATCCTAAAGTAAAAACTTTAGAATTATAAAAATATTTTAAATCATGAAAAATTTTACTAAAAAATTAAGTACTTACATATCTATATCTCTTTCCTAAAAAATCTAACAGCAAATAGCAAATTTTTAATCATTTATTAGAAACATAAATTGGTAACATATTTCTATGGCACAATGCTTTTAAAAAAGCATAAATCAAATTTTAAGCTTATATTTTATCTACTCAAGTAGCTTACAGAAAGCTTAATGAAAACAGTAACAATTAGATGCACAATTACATTTGTTTTACAGACTTACATTTGAATGAGTTATTGCGGTTACACTGGGAATTGTATTTGGCTGGTTTGCATTGTCTCCATTTAGTCCAATTGCAGATTCGTTTGAGAAAGATTTGCCATGGCTCATTTTGGGGCTTGGATGTTGACGGTGAGGATATGGTGGCATTAGGCTTCGGATAGAATTTGATTAGGTAAAAACAGAAAGGTTTTCTATCGTCGTTCGGCTCAAATGAGAATTTTACGCCAATATTTCTGATGAATTCAAACTATTATCCACAGAAAAGCAAACTGGCAAAATGTGTAAATTAGCCTAAGTATAGTTTGCTTTAATTAAGTACGCGCCTCCTTTCACACGTGACATGAGAAACGAAGCTTTTCAATAGAACATTCTCTGAAAACGTGCCTTCAAAATGAAAAGTTGTACTGCGTGCAAACATTGGTATTAACAAATTAAATGCATTGAGTTATCAACAAATTTACTTAATTATGAAATTTTGATTGAAAGTATTTAATTTAATGGAAAAAATATTTTAAACAAAATACTGTTATGCTGTATGATCTCAACTACGGAGATAGTTTTGGGGTATGGCTTTTTAGCCTGTCTGTTTTAGCCAAAATATTTATCTGACTTTTGTAGTGCGTATTGTATCTATTTTCTGACGTAAAAAAGCTAAGAAATTTTGTGCCTGTTATTTAATTCGGCATGTATTTCGCAAACGTCCAGACGTCTTTGCAGTCAAAACGATCGAGATTGTCGGGCGCCCACTTTCTAAAAAGATGGGCACGGAAGTCTGAATTTATGAGGTGAAAAAGCTGTGATTGAATTTGCTGGGTTTACCTACTCAGATAAAATCGTATGCTTATCATATTTTATCACAATTGCACACGATTGAGACGATGCCACTTTGCTTGGAAAAGTACATTTTAAATTTTGCAGGTCTATATACATATACAGTTACGTCTATCAGCTTTGTCCTACTCGTAGGATTCAACGATTTCGAATGATACTATTATTTTAAGGGGTGAAATATTGGATGCTAGCAGTGTTTCAGAAATCATAGGGGGACCCCTGCAACACCCTACTTGTTAATTATTAAGGCACCAGCTGAGCAATTCAGCACCCGCGCTGCTTATAAAGCCACTCTGAAAATTAAATGTGCATACATACATGTATGCATTCCTCTCGTTATTTCCTAAGCACACGTGGGGCTTAGTAGCGTAATTATTGGATTTTAAATTTCGACATTTAATTTACTCCTAACTGCGATTAAAATGCTTTAATTAGGCAGGCTTACATTTAAGAACAGGCGCATATTTTAAAGCATACCACAGTTTTAATTACGAATCGCTCAAAATTGCATGCACGCTGTAAAATTGATGATTTTTGATTCGGTAATACTAGTTGTCCCTGGGTAATACACTGCAAGTCTGTCGAAACTTGGATGCCAGCCGCCCGGGCTCAAAATATTTGAGCTGGCGGTAACACTGCGATCGGTGTTTATTGAGACAAACCAGCGTTGCAACCAGAAAAGAAAAATGAAATTGCTCATTCAAAAGATGAAGCCAAAATAAAAAACATTTATATTAGATAAGAATCTTTAGTACGGCAACATTTCGTTTCATTGAAAAGCCTCAGCAAGCATCGAGCCACAATTGCTAGGATCGATCGGCTGCCGCAGGATCAGACCGACGCCTGACGGATGTCATGGTACATCTTGGCGAAGACTTCACTGAATAACCGGCGCAGCTCGTTGCGCATCGCCTTGAACGTCGGGGTCAGTAGGCCGTTCTCAACGCTGAACGGTTCGTGGTGCAGGTGGATGTCCTTCACCTGATAATAATGATCATCAATATAACTTTTTGCGATAAGCAACTGGTGCCTGAAAGTACATGTAAATCCGCGAAAGACTAGCGCCTCTGAACTGGAGTAGGTCTACCAATACAGCGATGTGTACATTAAATCATATTCAGGGAAGAGAGTTTAAGGCATTCAAAAGAGCGGTCATTTTCGACCGGCATACACTACGTCAGGCTTTGATTAAGGTTCATTTTCGTGAAATTTACCTGTTCAAAACTCTTTAGAGAGTTTGCCTTGCCAGTGGCCTTCATGCTCTCCAGGATCTCATTTTTAAGATTAACATTCTCGCACAGGTCTTTGAGATTCTCGGGTTGGCTGTTTTTTCTTGCCCAAGCCATCACGGCCTCCGGATTCGGAACTACCACGCCTAGTACGAAGCTCTCCAGGCTGTCGCCGTGCACAAACACCTGGTAAACATAGGCATTGGTGCTGTAGACCTGCTCAATCTTCTCGGGAGCAACGTACTCGCCTTGCGACAGCTTGAAAATGTGCTTCTTCCGGTCAATGATCTTCAGAAAGCCGTCCTGATTCCACTGACCAATGTCACCGGTGTGCAACCAGCCGGTGGGATCAATAGCTTTGACAGTCTCCGCTTCCAAGCGGAAGTAACCGGTCGTAATGTTCAAGCCTTTGACGCAGACTTCGCCTGAACCATCCTTGGCGAAATAGTTCATTTCCGGCACGTCCTGCAGTTGGACGATATTGTTGAAGAGCGGCATTCCCACGTTGCCAGTCTGCGAGTTACCGGGCAGAGTGACGGTGGAGCCACCCGTGGTCTCGGTCTGGCCGTAGCCTTCCAGTACCGGACAGCCGAAAGCAGCCCTTGAGAAGCGCATTACCTCTTCGGCTAAGGGTGCTGATCCCACTATGACAAGTCGGATCCGGTTGCCCGTCGCCACCTGGTCGAATGAGTTCAAAATGAGAGAAAATGTGAAAAAAAATTGCGTTAAACTTCTTAGAATGCCCCAATTAATAAATTACCTGAATCTTGCTAAACACCAGCCAGTCCCAGATCGAATTCTTCCGAATAATACCTCGACTGACTTCGACCCCTTTGCGTCTGAGAGCAGATCGGAAGATGGCAGCCTTCAGACAGTTGGACGTGGCCTGAGCCACCGTTTTATCGTAGATGCGATTCAGCAGGCGGGGCACCGTGCAAAAAATGGTGGGCTTGAGCTCCTTCATGTCGTCGACCAATGTGAGAACATCCCCCCTGTAGAATCCGATGCGGATGCCTTGCATGAAGCAGAACACGTGCATTATTCGCTCGAAGATGTGGGCCAGCGGCAGATAGCTCAGGTAGACATCGTCGCCCGTGGCGGCTGACAAGTACTAGAAAGTTTTCAAAGGCGGTTCACGGACATTGTCTCACGATGAAGAATAAAAATCCAGCAGCCCTGCCCGTCCAAGTGAGTCATTTCACCAAAAGAGATCTATCTTCGAAGGGCTCAAATTCAATTAAATAATCTGCCTATCCCTACACAATGCTACACAAGATGTGAAGCCCTTTAGTTCCTCCCACTCACCGACTTGCCGTAGGTCAATAAGAAGTCATTCATGGCCACGGATTCGGAAATCAAGTTTCCGTGAGTAATCTGAACGCCCTTTGGTAGGCCTGAGTAAGATGTTTTGGTTTGAGTAATTTGCATTAGATCAGGCATGAGTACCAGTAAAAGCACTTTCGAACTACTCTAGGTAATCCCTTCGTTCATATAGTTTTAATTATTTTGTTTGCTCGATTACCAAAAACATCCTATAAGTACGATCTGGCCCCATGCAGAGTGTGAGCAGAGAAAACAGTCCGGTGAGCTCACCAGTTGTTCCACTTGTGTAGCACAGCAGAGCCAGGCTTTTCCTATTCGGCTGTTGGGTCTGCTCGGCTGGATTCTCTCGTCCGGCTTTGAGCGCCTCCTGCCAGCTCCAAATCTGCTGCTTGGACTCGTTCAGCTTTGGTATCCGGCCGTCCAGCTGGACGATGTGCTGCAGCTGGCCGGCGTTTTTCAACCGCTGCAAATTGGCCACGTGCTGCGGGTTCTCGCACAGCATGACGCTGATTCGAGTCTGCTGCAAGATGTAGTCGGTGGCCTCCGGGCCCAGGGTGTCGTACAGTGGCACAGGCACCAGGCAGTACAGGTAGCATCCCAGCTCCAGAATGACCCACTCAGGCCGGTTCTTAGTGTAGATGCCGATAAATGTGTTTGGCGGCAGTTTAAGAACGGCGGCTAGGTATGAGCCGATGTTGATCGCTTCGGTGAAGACCTGGGCGGTATTATGAGTCGATTGAACTTTCTTGCAAACTTTGGATCTAGTCAGATCAGCGGGGATTAAGACCTAATACCCCTCACTATCTTGAATACAATTTCTAATCAAATAATTTACAAGCATCCGTATTATATGAATAGCCGTTAACTCACCTCCTGGTAAGAGCGCCAGGTGAAGGGCGAGCTAATATCCGTCCGGGTGCCGAGGCACGGCCTGGAGGCCGAGACTCGCATGCCCCTTTTGAATACGTCGATTACGCTGTTGTCTGGCAGTTCTTCGAATTTGCGCTTGAATACTTCGAAACGCTATAATGAATGGATGAATGTTTAGCATTCGAACCATTATGCTTGGATAGTGGGCTGTCAGTAATTTTGAATTCTAGTAATATTAACAAAAATCAAGCAAAGGGATGTCAACTTAAGAGCCAAAATGGAGTGGGTAATTTTGAATGCTCGGGGTGCAATTTTGAATGCTCGGGGGAAATGCTACATGCTCGGGGGAAATGCTACATGCTCGGGGGAAACGCGACATGCTCGGGGGAAATGCTACATGCTCGGGGGAAACGCGACATGCTCGGGGGAAATGCTACATGCTCGGGGGAAACGCGACATGCTCGGGGGAAATGCTTCATGCTCGGGGGAAATGCGACATGCTCGCGGAAATGCTACATGCTCGGAGGGAATGCTATATGGTGATTAATTCTGAATGTTTGGGGAAAAGCTACATTGTGAGCAATTTGAAATCTCGTGGAAACGCTACATTTGTCTCATTTTACGTCATTTGAAAGTCCGTTGTATTCAGTGAAAATACGTAACATCAGTTCTGCATACAATCGAACGTTCCTAATATTTGTGCGCCCCCAAGGTGCTAGTCCCAATTAACTCCCACCAACCAGATGGGTCCTGCGATCGCAGTTAGTTTTGGTCCGGCTGGCTCTTTTGACGTTGACATCCTCTTTTAAGAGAGCTAACTCTTACGAATTCTGTATACTTCTAACCGCATGTGAGACAAATAGATCCAAAAAATCCATTTGAACGATTCTCAGTGAGTGCGCACCTGCTAACTATCAAAACCTACGGCTGACAATGGCTTGTCCTTCAATCGTACCCTGTCTCCAGCCTATGGTCCCATTTATGTACTGACGGTTTTTTATAAACTTACCTCATTCTGCTTGTCGATGGATGTGGACTGCAGAATTTCGGCATCCTTGTCGAAATCCTCATTTGCCGGGCCGACCTTTCCCCGCGGCATTCCAGCATGCATAGAAGTTGACAGTTTTGAAAGCTCTTCCGGTTTATTAATATCAAACTATTTGGTTTTATCTTCACCCAGTAGCCAATGTACTCTGCTTTGTTTATGTCAAAATTTTCTCTAAATCTGCTCAGAATTTTCTCGCCTCGGCAGGATCTATGGCAGAAATGTATTGCAACGCGCTCAAATCTTGATAGATTTAAGAAGTGAAACCTTTTATATGACATTGGTCATGTTCCTCATTGGCAAGCGCGTGATTGGCTAGTTCGAGCCAACTTGTCTGCTTCGTCCATCCAGCATTGCACTGATGTCGCCTCCGCAAGATTTTTATAAGTGCAGATTTTCAGGGCGTCACCAAGCCAATCCGGAAGTTAAAAAATAAAATTGCATTACATTATGCTGTGATAAACAGATGTATTTGATTGCCGGCTCGAAGGTATCAGCAGCATATCGATCAATAATTATTCTGTGTTACACAGTAAAGAAATCGGCTTAGCGCTCGAGTCTTTGAAGAAAGTAGTTTGGATTTAGACCTCTAAGAGAAGATCGCCAATCTGAGGTTTAGCAGCAGGGATCTCAGAGCGTTCAGCGTTGATCCTTTCTGGCAACCATTTCTCTAGGTCCAGTTGCCCTTTTTCAGCTTATTGCTGTTATTCCAGAATGCACGGTTACTTAAGGCCAAAACCGGATCTTTCTCCACTTTGAAGACCCGAGAGCAATTTGCCGGTGAGGGCTAAGAAGGACTGAGCTACAGGCGCGACAGACATCTCAAAAACGCGAAAGGCTTCCCCAGAAGTCATGTGATTGCCAGGATGAGGTAGGCGACTTAGCAAAGGGCCTGTTTTTTTAAGCTGGATATTAACCAAAAAGTCTCATGTTGCAAAATTGAGGCTTTCAGTATAAAGTATTTGAAGTGGCTAATGGTGAGTGAAAAAATACATTTAAATTGATAGTTACGAGCGCGTATATCAAAAATACTGCGTTTCGGGCAGCCCTCGAATGTCTCCGTTGCCGATCGCTGCTTGCCTGCCAGCGATAAAATTTGGATTCACATAGCAGCTGGGATAGACAGACGCTCTTCTGTGTCGGTATCTTCCGTTTTCCAGCTCCATGGAGACAGCTGGATGCTGGCTTGACAATTCCTGCGTGTCACCGTAGCCGCATCTGCAGATTTTAGAGCTGACAGCGCAGCAGTGCTGGCTCAGAGCCAGTCTGATGTAGCTTAAAACCAGGTCGAGAACTTCCAGCACTGTCAGCACGCTGACACCGACCCACAGGCCGAGGTTTCCACCCAGATCTGACAGCAGCTTCTCAAGCGTGTAAGACAGCTCTTCGACTTCTAGATCAGCCAAGTAGCTCTCAGCGAGCACGTCGATTTTGGTGACTCGCTGTTTCAGCTCGCTCATCGATAGGCTGCTCCTGTTGTTGGCAAACTCTTTGAGCACTGTGAATCTGGGGTTTGGGGGTGGCAGGGAGCGATACGTCATCTTGGTGCATTCCCGGAATCAAGTAATAACTGGCTTGGACCTAGAACAAAATTTACAGGGCATCGAGCACAGTGTAGCGCACATTAATTTGGGGGTTGCTGCCAAAATGCAAGCCAAGGGTGGGTGTTAAATGTACACCCATGAGGGCTAATAAGGTGTACACGTGTGTGTTATATGTACAATAGATGCGTGCTATCGACAGTCAACGAAATTGGCATATTTTTATTAGCAAGGAATGAAGACAAATAAATAGAGGGAGAGATGAAGCAATGCTGAGAAGGGAAGAGAAACCATGCAGAATAAAAATATTACTCCACCTGCCGCTTCGATTGGATCTGTGGAACATAGTGTTCAGCCGGGTCATTAGTACCGGATAGGCGGCCTCAGTGGGCCACTTAGCCATGGAGACCACGTTGGTGTAAGACTGCCGGACACACGGATGCGCACAGCTGTTTAGCGCCTCGCTGGTTGCCGTGGCCTCCGGACTATTGTAGTATCGGTCGTGGCAGAGGCATCGATCTGTTAGCTGGGCCACCACCTTGGGTTTAGGAATGAGATGAACTCTGAGCTTCTTACGTTTTTTTAGATAGCGTGGGCACAATTAACAACAACAGATAAACATTTTAATATTTACTGGATACTCATTCTATTGGCTAAAAACATAAACAGTCGATTGAAAAAAGGGCCCTATTACGCATTCAATGTGAAGAAGAAAGAGACACTCTTTCGCATCTGCTCCTAATCATCGCCATCATAATTTGGGATTCTGTTTTATGCTCAGAAGTATCTTAACATCTCTTGCTACCGGAAATCAAATTCTCGACAAGAATAAATCCGATTGCGCTGCAAAAGAAGAAGCTAGTCTTGAATCGTTAGACAGCATTACCTCCCTCGCGGTGCTGTTCCAATTCACGTAGTTGTTAGTTGCCAGGTAGTGTAGCCAGTCGGCGGGCAGATAGTGGCACTGGTCCCGCAAGCGGTACTGCTCAAACACCGGATAGGCGTAGGAGATGCAGCCGCACTGCCTGTACAACAGCGTCTGATAAGAGCGCATCAGGCAGACCTCTTGGTCGTAGGCGAACTCCTTGAGCTTGCCGCTGGCCCTGTCCAGCACGCGGACCAGGCCGGCCGACTTATCCGCCTGGCACGGCTTGGCGGGCGTCGGGAGGCTGCGCGTCTCCAGCATCCGCACTCTGAACTGGTAGGCCTTCGCCGAGGCCATCGTGACACCGCGAAACTCCGGCACCGGGTAGGTTGTGTGCGGGTGAATTACCGTCTTGATGCCTTCAACTCGGTCCAGCAGTTCAGCTTCGGATCCGCCTGTGATGACCAGGGGATCATCCTCCGCTGAGGGATCAGCTGTGCTGCTGTTGCTACTGCCGCTTCTGCTCTCATTCTGCGTGTACAGCACCAGCCGCATTCCGTAGGAGAACAGGTCCACCTGAGGGGTTGCAAATAGTTGAAGAGTTGGAGCCTTTCTGTTCTGTTTTAGTTTTTGGCATTGGTTGTGAGTTTGGTGTACGAAAAAGATTCGATTTTGTAGGAGTTATCAAGTTCAGTCTAGTGGTTACAGGATGGCGCAAATATTTTTGAAGACAACTCATCCATTCAGCTGAGATTGTGTACAAGTGTGAGCAGGGAAAACTTAGGGTTGGTATTGTGGCCCCTCACGCCCTTCAGGACTGAGCGGCTGTACACAGCCCTCCGCTGCTTTGTGGGCTGTACATCCGGTTGAAAGGTCAGTTTTCACAATTATTGAATGCAAGGCAAATTAATTTCTGGAAAAATCAGCAATTCGCAAACCTTCTGCTCGTGCGACTCGCCATCGATTCTATCGCTGTGAAACGTGTAGCAGCCGCGGTACTGGCTGCTGCTGTGCCGGCTGAACATGCTGGCATTGCACCGCACACCGTGAATCACGCAGTCCACCAGCATGTCCTCCAGCGGCTGGTAGTACACGCTCTCGTCTAGACTGCAATACCTGAGGGTACGTTTTTAATCGATTTATAGATGCATGCTTGTTTTATAGTCTTTGATTGATTTGATTGATAAAGCATCGTTAAAACTACCACTCACTCAAGGAAAAGTTTTAGTACTGTGTGAATGGTGATGAGTTTCTATGAAGATACAAATAAGGGGTGAAATATCGAATTCTAATTATAGATTTATTATCTGGCTTCTCACTCACTGCTTTTCCAATCGCCTAAATGTGACATTGCAGTGTGCTGCTCGGGCAAAATGACGCGTGAAGGTAAAGTCTGAATTTATTTTGAAAACATTTTTTTTCACCTGGCGCAGCTCGCTTTATCCTATAGATTTTCAAGCGCGTGACTTGCCCAAAAAATTTGCTCAGAACACGCAAAAGCAAGAAAACGTTGGCGGTCAGATTTCTTCTCAAAAGGCTTCAAAGGAAGATGGTGAAAAGACGCAAATAAAATTTGTGTACCAGAGCCGCAATCCAGGATTCTGTTAATGCACTCAGCTCAAGAATAGTTCCAATCAATATTATATTGGAACTATTCTTTCTTTTACGGATGTCAAATTAAATACGACGCAGACGGCACTGAACAATTTATTTTTGCGTTGCAGATGTCGCCACTCCAGACCCTGGACCTCCTGGTTGCGTCACTCGTTTTATCGGATATTTCAGGATTTATTGAATCACCTTCATTAAAACTGCAAGTACACTCGTATGTGGAGTGTAACGGAATATACCAATACCATAGACTTTCCGAGGGCAGAGAGAGGGAGAATCATGGATGAAAAATAACAACTTTTTTTTCATCCATGGGGAGATCTCTCTTTCTGCAGAAGGTCTATGGTATAGCTGTTCCTACACCTGATTTGGAACGGCGGCCCGAGAAACGAGTCACGCGTCACTTTCAGATTGGATTCTATGTAATTTATCAAGAAATCATCCCAGGAAAGAGAAATGACGTTTCTGCCCGCCATAGCAAATTGTAAAATACATGCCTTTGTCTATGGGTCAAATTTCCTTGTAAAGGATACCTTATTCCCCTTAATTTTTCTATGTACGAGTGTAAACAGAAAAATGGCAACAGTTTATTTTTCCCGTGGTTAGATGTAAGAAGACACTCACAGCCAGCCGCACCGAAAACAGCAATGCAAAGGTTTCCCCAGTCAGCAAAATTTCGACAAAACACTGAGAAAACATCAATATAAATCCAAAATTAAGCATCTTAGCTGCGTCAGTTTTCTTTCTAATTCACTGGAAAAGCTTGGTCCGCCGTCAAGGAAGTCAGGCAGGTCACTAAACAGACAATGTTGTGACAGGCTCTGATGGAATTTGCCTTGAAGTAATATAAATCTTGTGTTTAGGATTAACGTTTCAATAAAATAATTCTTACTAATTGACATTTAAAATGCATTTCACTTTCTTCCCTCTTAATCTGAATGTTTGCACAGATTTTTAGCGAAATATTTTTCCCGAAAACATTTCCCCAAAAAATTCTATGAGTTGTAGCCTTGGGCTTGGGTGTGGCTTGGGCGCCTTGCTTATGACTTGAACGTCGTGGGTTCGAGCGCCGTCTCTGGGTGAAAATTTGTCCCATTAAGCAGAGCACTTAACCCCGGCATTGCTTCAGGTCCACCCAGCTGAGATCGGATACCAGTTTGAGCTGGGAAATTTCAGTGTGGGTGTTGCGGCCCCTCCAACCAATCAGGACTGAGCAGCTGTACACAGCTCTCGGATGCGTTGTTGGCTATGCATTTAGTCGAAATATCGGATGCCATATTGTTTTTTTTGGAAAAAATCGGACTGCCTAAGAATGGCTCACCGAATCCTGGACACCAGTTTGAACAGATCCGGCAGGCGGCTGGTATTCTCCAGCCGGTATTCGTCCAGGTTGGTCTTCAGCTTCAGCAGCAATTGGCTCTGCTGCAGGTCCGGCCTATCAAGGAAGCTGCCGGCAACGCAGAAGGTCAAGTCGGGAAAATGGAAGGCAACGGCCTGGGACAGGCGCTCACAGACACGGGGAACTGCTTGTACTGGTCAAGCAGGATGCTGAACTGGATCAGAAAGCCCACCAGGCAGGAGACGGTGAGCAGAGACCAGCACAGCCGGGCGTTCATCGTCCGGGCGGTGGCTGCCCGCCGGACGCCGTGCATCGTGGTGGTCTCGGCGAACTCGCCCAGCAGGTGGCACGCTCGCGTGCAAAGCGAGTTTGAGGACTGGCCAGTTGGTTCCATCGTGGGAGGCATGCCTGAGCACCGCGCAGACATTGAGCACTAATTGTACGTTTTAAAATTTAAGAATTTTGAGAACGATTGCAGACTCGCTTGAGAAATATTGCAGACTCGCTTGAGCACGATTGCAGACTCGCGTGAGCACGATTGCAGCCTCTGTTGAGCTCGATTGCAGACTCGCTTAAGCCCGATTGCAGACTCGCTTAAGCCCGATTGCAGACTCGCTTGAGCTCGATTGCAGACTCGCTTGAGCCCGATTGCAGACTCACTTGAGCTCGATTGCAGACTCGCTTGAGAGCGATGGCAGACTCACTTGAGCTCGATTGCAGACTCGCTTGAGAGCGATGGCAGACTCACTTGAGCTCGATTGCAGACTCGCTTGAGAACGATTGCGGACTCGCTTGAGAACGATCGCAGACTCGCTTTGGAACGATGGCAGACTCGCTTGAGAACGATTGCAGACTCACTTGAGCTCGATTGCAGACTCGCTTGAGCTCGATTGCAGACTCGCTTGAGCTCGATTGCAGACTTGCTTGAGCTCGATTGCAGACTCGCTTGAGCTCGATTGCAGACTCGCTTGAGCTCGATGGCAGACTCGCTTGCGGTCTGGTATAGTTCTATCTCTTGATTCACAATTAAGTTCCAGAGCAGACGCAGCTGAAGTTTTCACTCGAACTGAGTTGAGCTTCCGTTTAAAAAAATTCTGATTTTAATCCACCTGAGCCTGCTTTCAGTTCAAATCAAGTTCGATCAGGTTTACATTGGGAGCTTGTGAACTTAAAAATTTGCGAGACAAAAAACTGCCGACCCTTAAAATCTGTCTTTATATGATTGAACCTTGCCGGGAGCTTCTGGGGGCAGCTGAATTTTTTTCAGTGAAGCTTTGTCAACTTTATCGATCTGATTTTTTGGCTGTCAATTTTCAACCAAAACTCGGTAGCTGATTATTCGAGTCTGTTCGCTTTGTGATTAACGACTGCTAGTTTGTACATTGCTTAGTGGCTTCAAGCGGTGAAAAAGCCATATCAATTGGGAATCCGCTGTCATTCGCTTTTGATTCCACAATCCTCTACACACTGCCCACTTCGAAGAAGTTCAATTGGTGCTTTCATTATGGATTTTTTCTTGTCAACATAAAAAATATTTAAATTGGCCAATTTCTCAATAAACTCCTTCGGTGCTTTTTACTGGGATGTGCTAAACAGACTACTTGTAGTAAGCAAAAAAATGATAATTTAACTCTACAATGGCTGCCAAGAAAAAATAAATTTGTTTATTTGCGTGCAAATTTGCATTTTTTACGTTTTCATCAACTTATGTATTCATCAAAGCGAGTTTTACGAGTATAATCCATCATTATGACTTGGTAAATAAAAACAAGGCGTCAGCGTATAGACACATACAAAAATCTGTTAAGAAGCAAATAAAGTGGAAATAACAGGAAAAAAATTAATCAATAACTTTTTTGAAGGAAAAAATCGGTCTGTGCAAACATTTTAGTGATCCTTTCCGTGACCGTTTCCGTGACCGTTTCCGTGACCGTTTCCATGACCGTGACCGTTTCCATGACCGTGGCCGTGGCCTTCAAGGTTCAAGGTTTGAATTACGAGCCAGGTGGTGTTTAATCTCATTAAAAAAACGATTCGAATGAATAAATTGCTGAACGGGACTCACCGTGGCCGCCGCCACCGCAGATCAGTTTTCCATTGACTCCTCCCATTGTGTATTGCTTGTATAGGCAGGCAAGGCTTGCGGCTGCTCAAAGTTGCTTCAACTTGGACTGGCTTGCTGGCCTTCTCTGCTGACCTTTCATTTCGCCTATTTATATAGGTTATAGGTTATCAAGGGTGGGTCTGGACAAATAACACAACAACATCATTCATAGGACCATGTGACGCGCGCTGTACGCAACAATGCACTTGCTCAGACTGGGCGTGCACTAGCTGGATACTGAAGCTGTGCGCATATTTTTCTCCCTGCGTGCCATTGGCTGGCGGTTGAGGCGGGAATTTCGAAAAAAATTTTCGACAAAGTTCGTGACAGAAGCATTCTGAATTGGTTCTGTTTCAGCAATGAAGGCTATTGATTGTTGCTTGCTGCTGGATAAGTGCGAACTAGGTTGCTTTCAGTGTGTTCGCAGAAGCAAAAAATACTGAGGGAAGGGGATTTTTTGTTTCTGTTTCTGTTTTTTGTATTAAAACATTTTTTGCTTTTCTTACGTCAGTTAAACAACTAAACCTAGTGTTTCGTAATTTTTATTTTACAAAAATTATTTTTTGCCTCTTTACTTCGCATACAATTTGCGCCCATCGGAAAGCTCACACTGAAATCAAGAAATGCATAAAAAATATAGAAGTTTCCACCTTAATTGCGTAAGCATTAAACTCATACAAGCTAGAAGAGATGCCCAACACAGATGAGGGGCGCTCACCTCATAGACAGGGGCGGCCAACTCATAGACAAAGGTTGCTCACCTCATAGACAAGGGGCGGCCACCTCATAGACAGGGGCGGCCACCTCATAGACAAGAGGCGGCCACCTCATAGATAAGGGCACGCACCTCATAGACAAGGGGCGCTCACCTCATAGACAAGGGGCGGCCACCTCATAGACAAAGGGCACGCACCTCATAGACAAGGGGCGCTCACCTCACATCGTATCCCTAATCCTGCAAGAAAATACTAAAGCCGTTAGACCAAAGGTCAACAGGCTATTTCAATGACAAACTGCCTAGCTACAATACTGGGTGCGTTTAATATAAAGCACGCCCACTGTCTCACTATTTTTCTCACCCCCAACTTACCCCCAACTGAACTGAATACAATGTACTGCGGCGTAGACTGGTTATTGACAGCTTCATCTGGTTGGCCTAGCAACTAGGCTGACTGCTATAGAAAAGTCTACCCTGAGAATAACAATCGTTAAAGTACTTAGCTGCGTGGAAGAAATGAAAAAAACGGAGTCTGGGTTTTCTCTCACCTCTCTCACGACCACCTCTCTCTTATTTTGCTGTCCAACCCCCGCAGTTTGAGTGGAGAGGCGACATTCTGAGCAATTTTTTCTGAGCAAAGGTCAAGCGAAACAAGCCAACCCATGCATTTGCACCAATTTGATGACTGTTAAGTAAGATTTTTTTGGAATCATTGCAGGTAACAACAAAAAAAACAAACAAAAATGTAATTAAGGAAAAGAGAATGGAGATTTTAATAATAATAATAATAACAAACGCTGACAGGTAAACCTGTAGCGCGGGTGCTGATGCAGGTGAAGACTGCACACCCGTTGCACCTGAAACACTCTCGGGCATGGTAGGCACCCCACTGCCAGCTCCATTTTTTTATTTTGAACCTGCCTGGCGAACAGTGAATCTTCACTCACAAAGCCGCACAGTGACCGGATAAGATGGGCCTGCTTCAGGATCAGTTATTACCCAGCATATGCTGGTACCCAATCACAGCTGGATCGACTGAAGCAATGCGGGATTAAGTGCCTTGCTCAAGGGCACAAATTGTCTCCTAGGGGCCGGGACTCGAACCCACGACCTTCCGGTCATAAGGCAGGCGCCCTAGCCACTAGGCTACAACTCCCTAAATGGAGATTTTAGGGAGACAGATAGAGAGGGAGACAAAAGATATCAAGAAAAGGGAGAAAGAGAGGGTGATAAAATATGAGCGGCTGGTAGCAAGGCTTGAGTTCAGCTAACAATGGATACGCTTGCTCAAGGAATTTCCATTGTTTTATTGAGAAACGTCAAGCAATTGTCAAGGATACTCAGCAGCATTAAACAGTCGTAATCACTCTTTGATTTGAAAGCGTTTTTAATTATAAATTTAAATAAGAAGCTTCATCCTTGTACTGTGCTACTCTTAGTAATTCATTGCGCACAGCCTCTCGCATGGCTATGGCTTTAGGGAAGGAAAAACGAATAAATTTTTTACGAGAGACAATCATACTCTGCGAGGCATCAGTGAACCTTGTCTTAAATTGTTTTATTTTGATTATTTAATTTTAATTTTTGCTCAAATACAAACAATAGACAATTAATTTGGCTTCATTAATGCATGTAATAGTAAAAATCAAATCACACTTCAACTGGAAATAATCAATTGAAATTTCTCGTTGCCTTGCATTGTCCTCGCTACTCGGATTCTGAAATCATAAAAACTTATCGTCAAGTTCCAATAAAATACAAATTTTAACATTTTTTCATCGCTTACTTTGCTCAGCGGACTCTGCTGCAGCTTCATCATCGTTGGTCTTTGTAGCGGTGGCATTGTCAGCCTCTTCGTCTGGCTTGGCAGGTGCCTCTGAAAATAATGGATGCTGGGATTTTGCTTCGCTGACTTGTGGGGAATACACGGGCTTAGTCTTAATCTACAATTATTGGATTTCGATTGATTCTGTTCGTCTAGCCACGTTGGATAGATTAGCAATCCATTGTGTTCCTTCATCTCAAAACTAGCTAGATTAGCAATCCTTTGTGTTTTTTTATCTCAAAACTAGCTAGATTAGCAATGCATTGTGTTCCTTTATCTCAAAACTAGCTAGATTAGCAATGCATTGTGTTCCATCATCTCAAAACTAGCTAGATTAGCAATCCATTGTGTTCCTTCATCTCAAAACTAGCTAGACTAGCAATCCACTCTGTTCCTTTATCTCAAAACTAGCTAGATTAGCAATCCATTGTGTTCCTTCATCTCAAAACTAGCTAGACTAGCAATCCACTCTGTTCCTTTATCTCAAAACTAGCTAGATTAGCAATCCTTTGTGTTCCTTTATCTCAAAACTAGCTAGATTAGCAATGCATTGTGTTCCATCATCTCAAAACTAGCTAGATTAGCAATGCATTGTGTTCCATCATCTCAAAACTAGCTAGACTAGCAATCCACTCTGTTCCTTTATCTCAAAACTAGCTAGATTAGCAATCCTTTGTGTTCCTGTATCTCAAAACTAGCTAGATTAGCAATCCATTGTGTTCCATCATCTCAAAACTAGCTAGATTAGCAATCCATTGTGTTCCTTCATCTCAAAACTAGCTAGACTAGCAATCCATTGTGTTCCTTTCTCTTAAAACTAGCTAGATTAGCAATCCATAGTGTTCCTTCATCTCAAAACTAGCTAGACTAGCAATCCATTGTGTTCTTTCATCTCAAAACTAGCTAGATTAGCAATCCATTGTGTTCTTTCATCTTAAAACTAGTAAGATTAGCAAACCCTCCTTTTCCTTTAGCCACGCTGGATAGATTAGCAATGCATTATGTATATTTATTTTTCTTTTTGGGCAGTAACACTGCTGGCAACAATTTATTACCTCCTGCATCTTCGCTCGGAGCAGTTGCGGCCTCATCCAGCTTGGGAGCGGATTCAGCGGTCGGGCTGACAGCGTCGGGCTCCGCAGCCGCCGCCCGCCGGTCTCCCACCGCAGCCGCAGCGGCCTGCCGCCCCGGCTTGTCAGCGGCTGCTGCACGGCCCGATCCTGCGTGTTGCAGGACGGGGCGAAAGTGTGAAAGGGCTGATGAGGAAGAGAAGCTGGGCGATTGGCGGAAGGATTTTTGGCATCTTAGTGAGAGGAAAAAGAGGTGAGAGATAAATACTGGATAGAAACAGCAGGAGAGGGACTGGAAAAGATGAAGGCAGAGCCAGTCAGGGGATTTTTCGGAGAAAGGAGAATACGGACATATAAAAGGTTGAGAATTTAGTAATTCGACGATATGTATCGTAAATAACAAATTAAATTATGTATGTGCTCACCCTGTCCCTGATTTCCCACGGCCGCCGCTTTGCTGCCTTCGCAACCCATGCCGACTCTCCGACGCTGCAGTGGAAATAGCCAAGAAACAATAAAGAAAATTCAGGCTTGCTAAAGCAAATTTTGTTGCTTCTTTCAAATTCAGCTCCGGTTTCTTTTGAAGTCACGGGTATTTATAGAAACAGGGTTTATCTTGATTGCAGTGTCCACGGCAGAGTTTGTTGTCATTAGCGACGGTCATAGCGATGGCGACGCACAAAAATTCGAGTTTGCTAAGTTATTTCATATTTTTCATGTAGCTTAACTTACAGGCCTGCGCAAATTGGCTAATTTAATGTTGTCAATGGCAACAGACGACGCAAAGCAAATAATTAGCGAACTGACTGCGGCAGGCGGAGAGTGAGTATCTTATCAGCAAGTTGGGAGGCCACAGCACTGTAGATTCGACTACAAACGAAGTCAAGAATGACAAGTTGGTTTTCTTAACACAGTTTGTCTGTATTAGTCTAAGCATGCCTCAGGCTGTAGCTGTTATCTGAGTACGCTAGATAATTTTAGCAACTCGCTAATTTGTTGCCCAGTGATTATTAATATTTTATAATAAAATACTCAAGGATGATGCTAAATATTCTAACTATCCCTAACAGCAGGTGGCTACTTATTAATTTTATAAACATTGTTTATTTCTTCTCAATACTGAGTCTAGAATTTGAGGATTATGTGAAGCAAGCAACTCATTATTTTTGTCTAAAATTCATTCACGTTGCTCACACGACAGCAGTTAGTTTTTAAATGATCTTGTTGCCCGAGCGAGTCTGTCAGCGTCAAGGTCTCGGCGTTGAAAGTACTTGAAAGTATAGGTGCTTGTCACGGATGAAAAATCAAGGACACCTTTATAAGTAGAAGGACGGGACACTTCGTTTCCTAGAAAGTTTTTGGAGTCCAATTTTCGCTTCCAATCGAGTGCAATCTCTAATTTTATGTCGAAAATCTGCAAAATCCCTACCTTCGTAGTGTATTTTTTCGCAAAATTGGACTCCAAAAACTTTCCAAGGTGTCCTTGTGAAAATATACTACTCATTTATACTACTGAACAGATTTAGGCAGTAGTGAAGATGGAATTGTTCTGACGTTTTAAAGCAAGTTATGGTTTAAAAATCAATAGTTCTGGTTTCAGAACCAATTTATTTCTGTCCTAGATGAAATCTATGGTTTTGCAGACAAATACTGAGAGCTATCAATCGCATCCAATAGGATCAGTAGCAATAGTTTAGGCCTTGCCGAAAAATAAAATATCTAAGGATAGATACAGAATCTCAAATGATGGAAACTTTTTAATCTTAAAAGTGCTCAATAGACTGTTGATCTTGTCAGCTTAGCGCTGGCTAATTGGAAGTGCAAAGTTCTGTTTATGTTGGGTAACGAGTTAAAACAATTATGACGCCATGGACCGCAATTTTTCACAGAAATCAGTCCAAAAATAGAATCTGCAGTGCCAAGGGAATACCAGATGGTCTACGCGAATAGGGAATTGTTTTTCTTTGGGCGATCAGCGGTGTTAAGCGAACGTACAGGGGAGTTATTTATTGGGAAAATATTATTTTCGTATAGCGGGACTGGGGTGAGCTCGCTCGGAAATTGAAACAGCTGTTGGGAAAGCTGCAAAACTGCTTCCAAGTAGGCTAGAACGAAAATAAAGTTGCTTTTATGCCTAAAAATAGTTGGTAAATAGTTATTAGCGATTCTATAGGCTTAGCGTTTCACATTAGCAACCTGAAACATGAGCAGGGGGTTGCGAGTATGGATTGCAATCCCGGGATCCCGGGATTGGGCCCAAATCCCGGGATTATATATCCTGGGATTTAGGGTCCAAATTCCCGACCCATTTTGTCTTTTTTCGAACATAAAATGCAAAAAACTAACAGATTTTTCAATTCCGAATTTAAAAAAATTACTTAAATATTTTTGCTTGTAATTTTTTTTGTTAAACTCGTTAAAACTACAACTAGTCGACAACTTAAATTAGATTCTTAGAAGTCAACTCATATTGTGTCACTCGTGTCGTGTCGTGCATGTTCTCGTTTAGTCGTGTCGTGTCGTGACTCGTGACTCGTGTCTTGTCCTGTCCTGCAGTCCTGGCTCCTGCCCCTGACCTGACCTTACCTCTGCAATCTGTATTGAAAGTTGAAAGTTGAAGGTTGAAATGAAAGCTTTATTAATACATATTGACTTCGACAGTCACTAGAGTCTCATAGACCATACCATTAGGCATTAACCAGTCGTAGTCTCGTAGATATATAATTATGGAATTTATTTTCAATACTTTTTATATGTACATCAGTGATGTCATCACATCACATCACGGAAAGTAGAACTTTGATACTTACTATAATTAGAACATTACATAGGGTGTCAAATTGTCAATGTGTCATCAAGAGTTGAGGCCCAGTCTTCTTGTCTCAGTGACTCAAGTCTCAAGAGCTTGAGACTTGAGAAAAACAATAATAAGGATCTTACACCTTAAAATTTCACTCTGAGAGCTTTGAAATCCCTCTTTTCCCGATCCCGAGATTCAATCCCGGGATTGGCCAAATTCCGGGATTGAATCCCGTGGTCCCGGGATCACGAAAACCCGGGATTTTGCAATCCCTAGTTGAGTTTTAGACTAAGAGGTTCGGCTTATGATCGGTAGGTTGCAAACCTGCAAGAGTTTCCTGCCGTCTATAATTATCTGTTTAAATCCATCATTTTTAATCCTCACTTTTAAACAGTCTCCAAAATCGATTCCTCAAGAAGAGGATTTGTCTGTCCTGTCGTCAAAGTGACGCAATACTCAACCGAGCAACTAAAAGCATTGAAAAATGCACTTTTGTTGCTAATTAATGTACTTAGCCAGCAAATGCACAAGTACTTGGTGCTGCTTTAGTGCGCATCACCGATGGCAGGGCAGCGCAGCTGATTGAGGATCCCATGGGATTGCCAGTGCAAAGCCATTGCGGTCCTTTATTGGCCCGCCCCCGATCCACTTGGGTAATGGCAGGGGAGAATGGGGGAGCAGAGGGCTGGGAGAGACCGGTTGTGCGCAAATAACCCAGCTGACTGCCCTTCCCCATGGCCGCAGTCCCGCCCAGCAACCGCCCAGCAACCGCCAGAACAACCCGCCCCCAAGATACTCCGCCATTCACCTTCTCCCCCAACTGCCATTCCAGCGCCGCCCTCAGAGCAGCGTGCGATTTGCAACCGCATAAATACAGAGCCAAGGTGGGGAGGCGCCTGCCCATCTGACAGACTGGAGAGAGCAGATTTGACTGTGAAGCCTTTGAAGCCATGCAGTCGCCGAAATTCGACCACCTGCAGTGCGACATTGAACGTCGGCGCCAGAGGAGAATCTCCTTTCAGTGCCAAGAAGACGACGACGGAGACGACTGCGACTCCGGCTGCGGCGACTTCGACAACAACCTGCGTCAGAGCAACTGCCGGGCATCCTGCGCCGAGTCGCTGATTAGCACCGCCTCTGCGAATGAGTCCTGCTTTGGCGCTGCGCTGTGCAGGTGAGATATTTAGGTAGATATATAAATAGATAGATAGATAGCATAATGCGGAGCCACTCATGCGGATCTAAAGGGAGAAGATTGTCCAGTTTGCTGCCTAATTAATAGCTAGCCAGTTTTATGGCTGCAAAAGCTGGGATCTACACGCTCTGTCAATATTGCCCCAATCCCCTGCCAGCTAATCTTTCAGCACTCCCCCAATTCTTCTGAAAACACTGTTTAGCCATCAAACCATAGTTGTGGGGGGCGAATCCCCATTGACCGGCAGCCGCCGCGGTCAGGCTAAAAAATCACGCCAGCAGTGAGTGGCCGGGTGATAATGAAAGTGCAGGGACGCGCTTTCTACAGGGACATCCGGCGCTAACCGGACTGATCTCTGCGCCGCCTGCCTTTATCCTGTTCTCTTCGGACAGATCCGGAGGCGAGGTTGAGGGGATAAGGGAGAGCGAAGGGACTCAGTTCCGCTGAGGACTTTTTAGTCGAAAAGCAGCCAAGAAGCCGGCAGCTCAATCTCAAAAAAAGCCAATTTCCTGTGGGCGGCGTTGCTTTGACAACCGAAGTGTCTCTCTTTCGCGCGCGCACGCCAAGGAAATTCAGCATTCAGCTGAGCCAAAGTTTTGTTCTTGCCTGTACTAATTGGTTGGCCTCTTCTTCTCCGTGTCGCTCCGTCTGTCTTTCTGTCTCTCACGTTGGCAATGAATGAATGCAGCTTGGAAGTTGGAAGGCCAGGTTAGGAAGGGAAGAAACATAGCGGTGTCTTTTTGTGGCTAGAAACCATTAAGAGAGCTTCACACGGAGCTGACGGTAAACATTCCCGGCGGAGTTTATTACGGCTTATTGCGCGCAAAAGCTTTTCCTGCACTTTACAAGCTAGAGTGCGCTAACACGAAGAAAATAGTTCGTTTTTGGGAGTCTGACTTACCTAGATACTCGTATAGAAGGAAAGCATGGAATGTCTACAAACTACCTCATTAGTATTGCGCCGCATTTTGCAAGCCCAGTTTCAGTGTGTAAACGCGACCATAAACGTGTAAAATAGATCAAGCTGGCGTCAAAAAATGGCTAATATTGCATCGATTTTTCGCAGCAATTCGCACCTCCGCCTTCAACCAAACCGCCTTATCCAAACCAAACCAAACCAAACCTTTGCAGCCTCAGCCCCGCCACTGAAGACGACTGCCGGCTGGCTTTGAAAGCCTGGGCTAGGAAGCGGTTCCTACTTTGCGGCGGCAAGATCAAAGAGATCAAATTTCGGAATATCATCCAGCGGAAGGCTTTCCAGGTGGGGGCGAAATCTTATTTCGGAAGGTTTTTAGTTGATGAACTTTACAATCTCTTATCGGTACAAAACTGATTGAGCGAAATAATTACTGCTGCGACCGCTTTTCTATATTTTTACGCTCGTATTAATTTAGGCAGCATAAAATAAATTAAAATTCTTAGAGATTGGGCGGTTCAGTGTACGGGAGCAAACAAAATTACTGTACAGCATCCACCAATCAGACAATAGCGAACTTTTTCCTGCTAAATCTGTGAGCCAATCACAATTGAGGTCTTTATTCAGACCGGAAGAGTTGTAGCCTAGGGAGGAGTTGTAGCCTAGTGGCTAGGGCGCCTGCCTCATCACCGGAAGGTCGTGAGTTCGAGTCCCGGCCCTACGAGACAATTTGTGCCCTTGAGCAAGGCACTTAATCCCGCATTGCTTCAGTCCACCCAGCTGAGATCGGGTACCAGTTTGAGCTGGGTAAATTTAGGGTGAGTGTTGCGGCTCCTCCAGCCCGTCAGGCTGAAAGCTGTACACAGCCCTCGGATGCGCCGCGCAACTAGCTGCGGCTGTGCCTTGGGCTGTACATCCTTGGGCTGATCGAAAGGTCGGGTGTCTAAATGTATTATTTATTTATTTTTATTTATTATTGAACGCTGCCTCCTCGCAGTACTCGCTTGACACGTACGTTGAGACGCGCAACGTTCACTCGGCCGTGGAGCCGCTGGAGAATCTGAAGAACGCGTGCCGCCAATTTCCGCAGTCCTTGTGGGACATCGAGTGCCGTCCCGGAGGCCGGCCGTTCGAGAGCTCCGAGCAGCGCGTGGCGATCCCGGGCACGGCGCGCATCATCCTGTGCTCCGCCTGCAACGGGCGCGGCTGGCAGATCTGCGTCGCCTGTCACGGCCGCGGCCAGGCCGACTGCGACACCTGCTTCGGCGGCGACTTCGCCGGGCCGGGCAGCCGCCGGCTGGAGTTCCCGTCGCAGGCGGTGTACGGCCGGCACGCGTGTCACGAGTGCAACGAGACCGGGGAGTACGGCTGCCCCTACTGCAGCGGGGTGGGCCACCTGCACTGCAAGGCCTGCCTGGGCAAGGGCAAGCTGCAGCGCTATATGCAGCTCACGGTCAGATTGTGAGCGCCTCAGCTGGCTTAGCGCATTAAAACAAGCACAGCTTACATTTTCTAAGAAAGATTTTGCACTTTGAATTTCGCTTCAGCGACAGCATCTCGTCCAGTCAGCTGATGTGCGAGCGTATGGACCTGCTGGAGAGCCGCCTGTCGAAGGTCACGGGCGTCCTGCTGCACGAGACCGACTCCGCCGCCGAGGGCCTCCCGCTCAGCCAGTTCTCCAAGGAGGTGCGCCAGCTGTCGCAGACGATGCTGGATTATCACGCCGAGCAGGCGAAGCGAACCGAGGCTCGAATCCTGCGCCAGCGCCAGATGCTGCACGCGGTGCCCATCACCCAGGTGGATTACACCTGGCGCGGGCGCAACGGCACTTTGTGGATCTACGGCAACGAGCGGAAGTGCTTCTGTCCGCAGTTAGCCAATTCTAGCTGCACCGTTCTGTGAGCTAGCAAGCATGAAGATGTCAACTGCTACGCGATTTCAGCACTGAATAATAAAAGTTTTGAAACCTCAAAGCACGCAGAACCTTTTCAAATTCAAATTACTGTCGTTTCGGAAATTTAATGCTGTGAAAAAACCACTTTGAACTGGCATAATTTTGTGATCAATGCGTCATCTAAAGCCGAAAAATGACAGTAGTTATGTTTCTCTGAATATCAGAGAAACATAATATCCAGTTACGATGAACAATGACATGCGTTCGCCATGCTAACTGTCCTCTGTGTACTTCATCTATACCGTAATGCTCACCCACTCGCCCGCATTTCATAAGTAAAGTTAGAAATTGTTTATTTTTTTCTGAAAATCACATCTGTTACTGTAGTGTAGCTTTGATTGTTTGTAAACGTTAGATTGTCATAATTTTTGCGTCAATCTGTCAGTCTTGGTGATCGGAGGATTTCATGCTAATCCATTGCTGCTATTCTGATAGACCATGCGTTGTTGCTTGTTTTGACTGCTGTTTTGGAAGCTTCATCCGCTGACAGCACCGACTTTCAATCAGTAAATGCACTTTGCTCGAAAGCGAAAATATTTACAGCTTGATGGCCTCCACTATGCAGTTCTTGATTTTAGATTTCCAGATTGGAAACATTTCCCGAGTAGCTTGCTCTCCCGAATCCTAATTTCAGGCTCTGGGAGTTTCCACTGGTCAATGCACTTTTGCATACTAATCAGCTGCATGAACTCCCTGATCGCCAATATTTCCTGGATGGAGTGAAGTTCGCCTTCCTGGAAAGCTTCACTGGAGAGAGAGAGAATGAAACTGACCGGGAGAAACAAAAATTCCACCTCATTTGACCCGGCTGTGTTGCACTATTGAAAATATCGGCTAATATAGTTGCTGACTCGTACGCTGCAGTTATGGCCCATTGCATTCGAATGAGAAACCGAGAAACAGCTAAGTGTTAACGGCTGCAAAAGGGATAGAAAATGCGTTCGTACATTCGAGGAGTAGCTAGAAAAAGGGGCACAGTTGAGCATAGGGGATTGATAAGTAGACTAAGATTGAGAAATTCGGAGATTGAGATCGACAAATGTGGAATTATTAAACCATACGGAAACTACATTCATGCATCGCATGGAAAACACACAGAAACCGCATTAACATGATATAGAAATCGGTGGAAAAGTACGCATGCATTGCAAAGTCAATCAAAGAAAAAGACAGGTGGCAAAAGAAATAGCCTAGCTATAGTGAAAAGGGGATAGGAAAGACAGAGTGGCACGGGTGAGTGACACGGAGACAGAAATTGGACAGTGGAAGGTGCAGTTCGAGCTGCAGCAGATCCGAACTTTTACTCTGGGACTCTCGCTAAAGCAGAAATCTTGCTTTCTATAGTTTGTTTTGTTGATTGCACGCAACAGCAAGGGTCCGCAGAGTTTCTCGACCCCCGTCACTCAGCTGTGAAGCCGCACTTGTTGGAGAGAAACCTGTCCTGCGATGCTCAGGCAAGCAAACTCCATGTCAGTGGGGGAGCAGTTGCTGAGTCTTACAAGAAAAATGTATTGCAATAGTTGCTAAGAGTGTATCAGAGTGAAGGCAATGCCATGGGAAAGTGGTATTGATCCAGTTAACAATATTGCACAAGCTCAGTTTATATTGCTTGCGATTCAAATGCACCAAAAAAGTTTGAGTGCCCACTGGATTTCACTAGACTTAATCTTTTCGAAAGTGTCAATAAAAGTGCTGACAAAGGAAGCCAATGAGTTAAAAATTTTTAAAGTACAGAAAAAAGATACAAAATAGACTAACTGACAGACAGACAGACAGAGACAGACAGAGAGACAGACAGACAGACAGACAGACAGACAGACAGACAGACAGACAGACAGACAGACAGACAGACAGACAGACAGACAGACAGACAGACAGACAAAGACAGACAGGCTGACAGACAGGCAGACAGAAAGACAGACAGACAGACAGACAGACAGAAAGACAGACAGACAGACAGACAGACAGACAGACAGACAGACAGACAGACAAAGACAGACAGACAGACAGACAGACAGACAGACAGACAGACAGACAGACAGACAGACAGACAGACAGACAGACAGACAGACAGACACAGACAGACAGAGAGACAGACAGACAGACAGACAGACAGACAGACAGACAGACAGACAGACAGACAGACAGACAGACAGACAGACAGACAGACAGACAGAAATAAATTCATAGAAACAAACAGAGTTTTGGCACGCTTTAGCAAACTTTGATTCAAGGACAGTGTGTGCAATCAATATTTTTCTCAATTAAGTCACTGCAGACAGAGTTGAATCGTCATGAGCTGCTTCAGTTCAGATTCATTAGATGTCCGGAAGCTTCGGAAAAACCCAGCCTGTGGAAAAGAGCGGAAAAAGTTTACTTCGCAGTCACGCACACAAAGCCATAGCCCCTAGTCTGTGTGCGCATTGAGGGAACAGGCACTGCGGGCAGTGCGCCAAATTAGAGACGGATTTCGCTTCGTGATCAATAATATATTGACAGGGCTGCGGTGGCCCTGGGGCTTATGGGGTACTTCGTAGCTACAGCTCATCGAGTGATCAGCATCACGAGGCAGTCAGTGAATTAATCAATCCATCAATTAATCAATCCATCTAACTATCTAACTATCTATCTATCTATCTATCTATCTATCTATCTATCTATCTATCTATCTATCTATCTATCTATCTATCTATCTATCTATCTATCTATCTATCTATCTATCTATCTATCTATCTATCTATCTATCTATCTATCTATCTATCTATCTATCTATCTATCTATCTATCTATCTATCTATCTATCTATCTATCTATCTATCTATCTATCTATCTATCTATCTATCTATCTATCTATCTATCTATCTATCTATCTATCTATCTATCTATCTATCTATCTATCTATCTATCTATCTATCTATCTATCTATCTATCTATCTATCTATCTATCTATCTATCTATCTATCTATCTATCTATCTATCTATCTATCTATCTATCTATCTATCTATCTATCTATCTATCTATCTATCTATCTATCTATCTATCTATCTATCTATCTATCTATCTATCTATCTATCTATCTATCTATCTATCTATCTATCTATCTATCTATCTATCTATCTATCTATCTATCTATCTATCTATCTATCTATCTATCTATCTATCTATCTATCTATCTATCTATCTATCTATCTATCTATCTATCTATCTATCTATCTATCTATCTATCTATCTATCTATCTATCTATCTATCTATCTATCTATCTATCTATCTATCTATCTATCTATCTATCTATCTATCTATCTATCTATCTATCTATCTATCTATCTATCTATCTATCTATCTATCTGTTTTTCAGTCTGTCTGTCTGTCTGTCTTTTTGTTAGTTTGTCTGTCTGTCTTTCCGTCTGTCTGTCCATCTGTCTATCTTTGTGTCTGTTTTTCTGTCTTTTTTAATGTTGTATTTTAAGTGTTTAGTCTAGAAGTATGAAAATATGTTATTGTGTTGCGTAATATCGTATATCTATTCACTTTATTTAATTTGCCCCTGTGTGGCTTTACTCAATAGATAAGCGTGGTAAAATGTGAGTTTAGAGCAATAACAGAGCTTTACACAATAGCAGGCGAAAATTTTTTTGCAAGTTGCATGCAATAAGTTTGTCAACTTAATACAGCATTAGGTAGTCAAAATACGTGCTCAGTCACACAATAAAACAACGATATTCTAAAAAGGCGAAAACCAGTAGCAAAAAATTCCCGTCAGTAGCGGGCCGTCTCAGACCATCATCTCCAGCTTCATCAATCGTAGTGCTTTGGCAGCGGATTGACAATGTGGCTCTCCAGCGTCTCGAACACCGTCTCCACATCCTGGTCGCAGTTGACGTCCAGCGCAAGCGACTTGGCGGCATAGAAATCGCGCAGCTCCTCGCGGAATGTCGAATAGCGCGATAGTCGGCGATTGACTTCAAGTTCGGTGTCGCGCGGATGCTGCACCAGCCGCTCCTTCACCTGGGCGTCAGTTGGTGGGTCGTAGAGGCTCTGGTAGCGGCGGCCCGTGACAGGGTCCGTCATGCGGTTGGTGAGGCGCTCCAGCACCTGCGCGTTGCCCAGCTCCATGAAGAACACGCTGAGGGGCAGGGGTGAGTCGTCTGAGCAATTTTGGTATCCGCTTATTTAACTATCTATCTATCTACTCGTATGCAAGCATCAGGTTGGCTTTCGTTTTAAAATACTTCAAAAATTTTCCTGTAACCAACTTGTCATCAACTTGTGTGTGAGCAGGCTTGTCAATAGTCTTTCTGCTCATTAAAAATTGATACAGCAAGGATAAATTATTATCTGCGAAAATTTGATTTTGTCGATACGGCTGCGATGGGTCAGTGAAATATTTCTAAGCTTGCACATGAGCCAACCCTAACTTGATTCGGTTTTCCAATTTTCCAGTCTTATAGAATTCTGTAAAAAACCTTCATCATGTATCTTCGTAAAGTGAAAAGCGTGACAAAATATCAAGTTATAGATAATTGTTACTATCTATAACTTGATAAGCACTATCAAAGCACTACGATAGATGGATAGATAGATGTATTACTTATTCAGTTGATTTGCAGCTGTATAAGGAGGCGGTGCTATGTCTTTCTTTCACTTGCGTATCCCCATATCAGAATCACTTTTACTTCAGCTAAACAACAGGAAGACAGCGTGAGTCAGAACTAAGCAAATTGAGTTTCCTCAGCATGAGATTGATGATGGTTGGATGAGTAATTGCTGAACCTGCTATCTGGGGCCAATATCTCTTTCTATATTATCCCAAAATCGCGCAGCAACAAACTGACGTACGACGTGAGTCAGCAATGTGATGTGAGCAGTAAGACATTCGTCTGTCCGACAGAAATCATCTCTTTCGATAGTCCATTTTATTCCCAAATAGCTTTAGCGCCAAAAGAAGCCAAGCATAAAACTGCTACTTGCACTGGTTTGCATGCAATCGGTAGGTCATTTCGTACAGCCAGTTAAAGCCAGTTAGTTTGACTTTATTGATTGTTATTGGCCACGGGGTCTCTAGCTGGCCCTGTTGCTAATGCGCTGCTCAGTGCAAGACGCCTTGCTAACTCAAAAGTGTACTTTTACTAAAGGAGCACTGTGAAACGCGCACAAAAATATTCCCTTTCGCAGTGCTAATCCCCATATGGGAAAAAACTGTAATCTGGGCATGCGAAATTGTATAGCGTTTTCCCCTGTATCAGATTTCCGACTAAAACAAGTTCTCCTTGCTCCCCCAATAATACTATAGTCAGCTGATATGTGAGTAAGATTTACCACTTGATTTGATATTTAGCGACGCTCAAAATTCGTATATTCCTACTAACCATTTTCTAATCAGTAGTGCAAAGCGAATATTTGAGAATAAAACGGCAAAAATGCTTGCCCACCCACCGATTAGGCTGAAATCCGGCGTCGGCCAGCTGCTCGGCCTGGCCGCGGGTGCGCGGATAGCCGTGCAGCACCCAGCCGCGGGTGACGCAGTCCAGCTGGCACAGCCGCTCCTTCAGCAGCTTCAACAGGATGGCATCGGGCACTGGCATGCCTCTGCAGTTCGGTGGAAATTTTTGAAACAGATTAACATTTCCCTTTAATCCGTAGCTCTGAACTCACTCGAAGGGCTCCAGCCTCACCTATCGACGTAGTTTTTCATAGCGCCGCCAGCCTTGGTCTCGCCGGAGATGGCCTGCTTGATCATGAGGCCGCAGTTCAGATTCACCAGGCCGTATTTGGCCGCCAGCAGGGCCGCCTGCGTGTCCCGGCCGCTGCCCGGCGGCCCGATCAGAATGACGCGCGGGTTGCGCGGTGCCGAGCTGCGTCTCGGCGAGCTGACGAACTCCAGGGCGTGGTGGAAGACGTCGGCCACAGGTTGGTCGGCGTTCACCTAACATGCGATTTCGTATTTTGAGTTCCTGAGAGCTGGTTTACAGATTTCCACATTCTCCACTAAGCTTAAAATCTTTGTCTATCTAACGAACAACCACTTTCACTCGGGTGCGGTCACAACGCCGAAAAGACACAACGCAGAAACTTTTTCCGTCAGTCAGTCAGTCAATCAGTCACTTACTCACTCACTCACTCACTCACTCACTCCCTCACTCCCTCACTCACTCCCTCACTCACTCACTCCCTCACTCCCTCACTCACTCACTCACTCACTCACTCACTCACTCAACCAAGAACTCCCTCCCTCGCTCACTCACTCACTCACTCACTCACTCACTCACTCACTCACTCACTCACTCACTCACTCACTCACTCACTCACTCACTCACTCACTCAACCAAGAACTCCCTCCCTCGCTCACTCACTCACTCACTCACTCACTCACTTACTCACTCACTCACTCACTCACTCACTCACTCACTCCCTCACTCACTCACTCAACCAAGAACTCCCTCCCTCGCTCACTCACTCACTCACTCACTCACTCACTCACTCACTCACTCACTCCCTCACTCACTCACTCACTCACTCACTCACTCACTCACTCACTCACTCACTCTGTCAGCCACTTACTCCTTCATCAATTCCACTCGTTCACTCAAGCATGTATTGATAAAATCCTATGCCGTCATAAAACAATAAGGAAACAATCTTCAACCCACCTTGAGTCCCACGCTGGAGAAACAGGGTGCCAGCTCGATGATTCTGCTTTCGAATTCGCGAATCCTTTCGTTAATTTCGGTCTCTGAATTTCCGGGGCACTCCACCAGACGCTCAAGCACCTCGTCATCAGTGGGCTGGTCAAATACCAGGTGATAAATGTCGCCAGTCTCCGGGTCCCATCGCTTGCCGATAGCTCGCTCCACCAGCACCGTTGGCTTCGCCTCCAGAAAGATCACGTGATCGGGAATTACACCGGCGGTTTGCAGGGCGATGGCTTGATCTCGCGTCTGCGGAAATCCGGACATCACCCAGCCTTTGCGGTTGCAGTCTTGGATGCTCAGCCGGTTCTTCACGATGCTGGTCCACAGCTCTGTTGGTATTGGCTGTGACAGATTTGGGGTGAGCTTTGGGATAATTAAAGCTCCGAAATCGCTTAGGCACATAAAATAAGGCAAACGAAACAAATACAAATGTTCAGAATTTTCAAATCGTACCTGCTTCTCCTGAAGATAAAACTCGGCCTTCTGCCTCAGTTTGCGATCCACTTCCGGGATCATGTTCTGCATGGTAAGATGCGGGCAGCGCAAACGCCCGGCTAGCATCTTGCCGATGGTGTGCTTGCCAGAGGCCGGTGGCCCGAGCACGATAACAGTGCTCACGTGGGCATTGTCCTTCTCTAGAGTTTCAATTAGAAATTGCAACGGATCTGCCGGCTTATGAATCAAAAGCTGCGAGATCAAGTCCTGAAATTAAGTTGGAATTTCTGAAGATGAATACAAAGGACTAGTGGTTGGGGTCAAGATTCAAAAAGGTAATAAAATGTAATCCTGGAAAGCTAAAAAAGATAGATTTTACAAAAATTTAAATTTAAATTCGACTGTGCATTTATATAGCTAATAAAAATCAAACCAGTAAAAATACTGCTAGAGCGAGGAACAATATTTTGCAGAAACCAACAATTTTTTTGGTTTAAACTTGACATTTAGACTTATCACTAAAATCCACTACAGTACTGTTTCATTTTTTGCATTATGTGCTTCAGTAAGATGTTAATTTAATTTTAAGTTTCAATAACTTACATGGTATAGGTCAAAAAGATTATGCTTCTCTGCATACAAAGCGAAAGATGGTGGAATCTGAAGTGGCCGTGACGTCTGATCCATGGCGAAATAAAAAACGATTTCTCTATGTCATCAAATGCACCGAACACAATAAAATAATTGCCTGTGTTTGAATTCAAACTGTGCAGTGTTGCTACGATAATTTATTAGAGCTAAAGTTTAAAACTAAAAAGTGTACGTAATTTAGATAGTATCTTATTTTTTACTAATGGGTAATAGTCACTATAACAGTTAACATTTTTTTTCATAGCAAAAAGGAGTATGACTTAAACACTCTTCACACTTTCAATGCTAGTTAAAAAACAAAAACCTTGATTACAAGAAACACTGATTTTCATTAAACGAGTAGTGGCTTTAACTCGCAAACATTAAACGTTTTTACTTTTCCTGCACTCATCCCTCGAAATCCTTTAAAAATAGAAAAAGTAGTCATTATTCTGATAACGTACCACTATCATTTATTTAGTGCTGGTTTCTTGTTGTGGAAAATTGAGTGCTAATAGTCTTTTTTATAGTCTTTGTAATGGGTAATGATGTATCAGTCAGTGCATCAGATTTCACCTCTACAAATTTGCAGACCTTTAAGTTTGGTAGCTATATTGTTAATTTTTCTATCTTCCATGTAACTGAAACTAATCAGAAGTTTGTTAAATCATCTCATTTGAATACTTCCTTGACATGTTTTATGTTTAAAAGTGAGGAAGAGGCAGTTGCTAAAGAGTGTTTTAACAATGCTCTGGTGAGTAAATTACTACTTAATAAAATGCCTAATTTTTCGCCTAAAGCTGTATAAAGTCATGCATAGCTTGATGCTTGATTAAAGCAAAAATAATTTAGACTTGCAAGAGAAGAACATATGTATTTGCAATGGACATATTAAAGGATTTTGTCAAAGTCATCATATAGGTAAACTATAAGTGCTAGGCCTAGTTTACTTTTTCTTTAGTAAACATGTACTAAGTAAAAAATGAAATAATAAACCATTTTTTTTATTTTTTACAAATTAATTACAAATTTTATTATAAAAAGTTTTTTAGAATAGAATTAAAAATAAAAATATCCTTATAACATTTTATTAGCTTTGGTATATTGGATCATAAAGTTTTTTAATGCATGATTAAAATTGTATAAGTGTTGAAATACTATAGCTAATTGTAATATAGACATTCAAACATGATAAATAATCATATTAAACATTTTGTCGTATATATATTCAACTATTCATGCAAGGGCTATTTTTGCTTCATCATTATTGCTACTTGCATTTCCAATATGGCAACTATATATCCAATTTTTTTATAATGGCTCACAAACCTATGTGACTGAAAGCTATTCTATTTAGTTCTAATCTGCTCTGTTCTAACTATCAAATCTATCTTCGGACTCTATTTACATTTGTAACACCTTCAACAACTTTATTGATATATTTAAAAAAATTCTACTCATCAATATTTATAAAAATGCTTATTGATTCATTTAAAATGAATACTTAGCTGAATATAACTTGCACACACAGGCAATAAAGTCCCTGCGGCATCCCTCTATAGTGAAGTTTTTGGACTCAATGCAGCAATCCTGGCTGACTGGAATCATCACTGAGCTAGTGTCACCCTTAGAAGATTACATTCCTGACCTCTACCCAGATGAAGCTATGCAAGGCTTTCACAGCATCTGCTCAGCGCTGGCATTCCTTCATACTAAGGTAAGTTGCCCATCAATACGCATTTTACACCAATGGATCCCTAAATCATCCATTAAATGCTTAAATCCTTAACCCCCAAGGATCACCCATTTCAAGAATCTCTCTTAATCTTCCGAGTCCCAAAAGGCAAGCCACGTACCAGACTGTCATCAGTCAGTCAGCAGAGTCCTAAAATCTTGCACAATCGTCTCGTTCCCGCAGGCGCAACTGTCCCACAACAATGTGTCCCTGCGCAGCATATTCTGCACCAGCCAGGGCCAGTGGAAGCTGGGCGGCTTCGAGCTCTGCCGGCCATTTAGTCAGATGTCGCCGGAGGCGCTGAAGGCGGTGCGGACTCGCCTCGGCGACTGCGGAATCGGCGATAACGAGGTTAGTACTATTACTAGCTCTTCAGTGCCCCCCAAGGGGGCGCAGACAGACATTTTAAATCACTCATGTACTCAACAGAAATCTCCCCAAGCAGCTAGAAAATCTCTTCATCAAAATGAAAGTCTCCCGAAAAGCATCAAATCCTTCCGTGTACTTGCGAAATCTTCTAAATAGAAAGAAAATCTCCCTGAGCAGTTGGAAAATCGCCCGAAAATCTCATTCAAGCAGTTAAAAACTTTCCCCGAGCAGTTAGAAAATCTACCCCAGGCAGTTAGAAAAACTCTTCATGCAGCTACAAATCTCCCGCAACATAAAAAAAATCACCCTCGAGCAGTCCGAAATCACCCAAGCAAGCTAAGCATGCTAAGCTACTTACGTTCTAGCCTACTATCAGTAGGTCAGCGCGAATGTTATCAAAACGATTTTTTCCGCAGGCCTACGCGTTCAGCGCTGACAGGCGCGACTCGTTCGATCTTTACTGTTTGGGCTGCACCGCTGTGGCCGTCTGCGACTCGATTGACGCTTCAGAATTGTCTGACAATCCGACGGACAAGCAGCAGCGGCGCCAGCTGGACCAGCTGCGCAACCTGGCTAAGAACTGCCTGCGCTGCGCCTCGCCGTCGGATCGAACACCCGCCCAACGGCTGCAGCGGCACGCCGCATTTTCCAGCCACGGCTTCACCCGGCTGGCCGCCTTTCTGGCCGACTTTTCTTTAAAAAGCGAAGACGAATTGAGGCAATTCTATGTTGGATTGAAGAGTCGTCTTTTTGAGCTGCCTGAGGGATTAGTTGCTAGGTGGGTGATCCAAGCCATAAGAATGGCTCGTTAAAATTTCTTTTTAACTCGTTTGGAGAATTGTCCTTTTAACCTGCCGGAGAATCACTCCTAATTATTACTCTTAACAAGAGTCGCCTTTAATCCTCTTTCTAAGAATCAACTTTTCATCATCTTTTTGAGAATCGTCTTTAATCCTCTTTCTAAGAATTCGCTTTTAATCCTCTTTCTAAGAATCGCAATTTAATCCTCTTTCTAAGAATCGCCTTTTAATCCTTTTTCTAAGAATCGCTTTTTAATCCTCTTTCTAAGAATCGCCTTTTAATCCTTTTTCTAAGAATCGCTTTTTAATCCTCTTTCTAAGAATCGCCTTTTAATCCTGTTTCTAAGAATCGCCTTTTAATCCTCTTTCTAATGAACGTCTTTTGATCCTCTTTCTAAGAATCGCCTTCAATCCTCTTTCTAAGAATCCGCTTTTAGTCGTCTTTCTAAAAATCACCTTTTAATCCTCTTCCTCAGATTTCCAGAGAATCGACTCTCCATCCTATTTCTAAGAATCATATTTTTTAATCCTTAATAATACGATTCTATTTTCCCATATCGCCTTGCCTAACCGAATTCTCCCTTGCAGGCGCCTTGGCAGGCTGCTGCTCGGCCGGTTGCCGCTGACCCACCCGATGGCGTCCACCTACCTGCTGCCCTACCTGCTGCGGCCCTACAGGGGCGCCGTCAGGCCGCCAGACGGCGATTCCCTGCTTAGCGAGGCCGATTTCCGACGCGAACTCGTGCCCTACCTGGCCATGGTGCTTCGCATCCGGGATCTGCCGGTCCGCTGCGCCCTGTTAGATCATTTCCCAGCCTATTGCCACCTCATGGACTGGCGCGAGAACGGGTCAGTCTGCTTTGTCTTGGGGTGTCTGCCCATAGAGACTGGGGTGTCTGCCCATAGAGACTGGGGTGTCTGCCCATAGAGACTGGGGTGTCTGCCCATAGAGACTGGGGTGTCTGCCGATAGCGACTGGGGTGTCTGCCCATAGCGACTGGGGTGTCTTCCCATAGAGACTGGGGTGTCTTCCCATAGAGACTGGGGTGTCTGCCCATAGAGACTGGGGTGTCTGCCGATAGCGACTGGGGTGTCTTCCCATAGCGACTGGGGTGTCTTCCCATAGAGACTGGGGTGTCTGCCCGTAGCGACTGGGTGTCTGGCTCATTAAGCTTCAAAACTGCCGCACGCAGCGCGCACCGATCGCTGATCCCGGAGCTGCTGGTCGGCCTTCGTGACCGGCACGACCGTCTGGTGGCGCTGACCCACCTGGCCGTCGCCGCCCTCCTGCCCCTGGCCGGATTCGCCGCTCTGTTCGGCGACAAAGCCGACGCCGCCCGGCAGTCTTTGTTCACGGACGCTCAGCCGCGTAGGCGCCTCCTGGGCGCGGCACCTGGCGACCCCGGCCAGCTGGAGTCCTCGGACTCGCCCGACAGAGCTGGCGGGTTCGACAACAGCAACAACAGCAGCCTCGGCGGCAGCTCCGCCCCGGCTGGCACCCGGCTGCGGGACCTGGCCGCCCTTAGCGACCGCTACCGCGGCCCGGAGGAGGCCGCCGCCGCGGAGGCGCAACGCCAGGCGGCTCTGGTTGAGGCTGAGTCGGCCCGCATTCTCGCCGACAGGCAGCGCGGGTGAGCGCCGGGCTGCCTTCGGGTAGGTCGAGGCGGTTATGCCTGCTCTACTTCTCTCTTTGTTTGCTTTTAGAAAATCGGCAACAGCGTCCCTAGCAACGGTTGCCACGGCGTCATCCGATCACCAAGCGGCAACTTTTGGCGCTTCTTCGGAGAGCGAATCCGAAGTCGACGACGGCTGGGGCAACGACTGGGACGGCGCCGGCGCCGGCGCGGCTGCCGAGGACGCCAGCGACGTTAACGAGGATCAGGCGGCCAGCCAGCCTCCAGCGACTTCGACTTCGGTGCAAAAGCCCGCCCAGACTCTTCCGTCTTCATCGTCAGGGGGACTGACAGCCGAGGCGCTGACCATCCGGCCTGTGGTGACCTCGGCTGGCAGGCAGATCGACGAATTCCTGGCCGAATTAGAGCCCAGCATCCGCGCCGGCGCTTCATCAACGGTTGCCATGGAGACTAATAAACAGCAACATGCGGATCCAAACATTGCAGTTTCAGCATCGGTTACCATGGAGACTAAAGCATCAACCCCATCCGGGTTAGCTCTGACCATTCAGGCTGACGAAGCCGACGGTTGGAGCGACGATGGCGACGACGCCTGGGGCCTGCAAGATGAAGCTGAGGATGCTGCGGAGCCTGACACTGCCGCTGATGCTTCCAGTAGATGCAACGGCGAAGCTGGCGCTGACAACATGGAGAAGCAGCCGCATCAGGTGGACAGCCTGTCCACTTTGTCTCCTTGATTTCGGAGCATTTTGCCGGCCTAGTAACTCGTTGACATTCCTGCACCCAGTGCCGAAGCTGATTTGCTTTTATCATTAGCTAAATCCGTAGTTATTATTTTCTTCCACAGTTTTTTTCGTTGCCGGCAAAAAGGGGTGCATTTTTTTTCTAGTCTGTTGAAGCCTTGAAAATATCCTTCGATTCATGCATGGGTTGCAGTCTTTATAAAACTGATTGACGGATTGCAGCCTTTAAGAGATAAATAGTTAGATAGGTAGTTATAGATTTGTAGATAGTTAGAGACTTAGATAGTTAGATAGATGGATAGAATGATTAATTGATTGATTGATTGATTGATTGATTGATCGATCGACTGATTGATTGATTGATCGATTGATTGATCGATTGATTGATTGATTGATCGATCGATTGATTGATTGATCGATCGATTGATTGATTGATCGATCGATTGATTGATTGATTGATTGATTGATTGATTGATAGATAGATAGATAGATAGATAGACAGAAAGATAGATAAATAGATAGATAGATAGATAAATAGATAGATAGACAGATAAATAGATAGATAGACAGATACATAGATCGATACCAGTCTTGAGCAGACTGGCTAAAAGACAATAAACCTTAATCGACCTATTGATAAATAGACCCTAAACAAAAGTGTTAAAAAATCCATATAATGGCCTTGCAGAATGGCTTTACCGGTCTTGCAAAAAGTCCAAAAAATTTGACATACTCGTAAATTGAAAATAAGATTTCTCAAAAATTTATACTTTTCTAAATTTATTTCTTACGGTGATAAGATAGATTTTACGTTATTGGTGTTTTATACTACGTTAAACTGCCTTATTTATTCATTATAATGTAGCCTTGCCTAATTATTTGTATAACAGTAAACTGGGTTGTCTTGATTTGAAAATACTGTTTATTTATCTCAGTTTCTCAGTTGTTTACATTTCCGCATCCCTTGTTCACATTGCGTTTCTATTATTAACATGATGCAGGCTTATAAATAAGCAGAGCAAGTTTATTCACTTGTTGCTTTTTTGATTTTGTTATTTCGCTGTTTCAAATTTTCGTTTTGCGTGCCTTAATAGAAAGTTTGTTGCATCTTGATCCAGATTGTCTTGGTTTTATTGATTTTTTGGTTCAGCGATTGATACCTAGGAAAGCCTAAATCCCTCCCTGCACTGCAGCCAGAATCCCACCCTGAACTGCAGCCAGAATCCCTCCCTGCACTGCAGCCAGAATCCCACCCTGCACTGCAGCCAGAATCCCACCCTGCACTGCAGCCAGAATCCCTCCCTGCACTGCAGCCAGAATCCCTCCCTGCACTGCAGCCAGAATCCCTCCCTGAACTGCAGCCAGAATCCCACCCTGCACTGCAGCCAGAATCCCTCCCTGCACTGCAGCCAGAATCCCACCCTGCACTGCAGCCAGAATCCCACCCTGCACTGCAGCCAGAATCCCACCCTGCACTGCAGCCAGAATCCCACCCTGCACTGCAGCCAGAATCCCACCCTGCACTGCAGCCAGAATCCCACCCTGCACTGCAGCCAGAATCCCTGCACTGCAGCCAGAATCCCACCCTGCACTGCAGCCAGAATCCCTCCCTGCACTGCAGCCAGAATCCCACCCTGCACTGCAGCCAGAATCCCTCCCTGCACTGCAGCCCTTAAATCTCTTTTCCCGGAGGGATTCCGAACCAAGCCTGCATTTCTCTGTCCAAATTTAGCTGTTTAATTAGCAAATAAGCATTTGCAGACCAGAGCTGAGACGGTCTGGTTTTACTACTTCAAGTAGACGCAGCAGTTTGTGGCGCCAATTTTCAAGCCGAGCCAACCCCCGGCCCGAAAGCATTCCATGCAGCCGGACTGCTCCGCCAGCGGCTTCCGATTGGCTGCCGAAGTGGCACTAGCTTTCGCCTGCTGGACTGGCGCCTACAAATCCCTGGCTGCGCTTGGCGCCACGCGCCATTTGACGCGAGAATGGCGCTGCCGCCTCGTAACAGTCGTTCACGCCTGCCTTGTCACCTGGCTTGCCGGCTACGATTTGCTGGTCTATGGGAGAAACGCTGTGTACTGGGAGCTGCAGGGTGAGCCGCTTGTTTGTTTAAATGGGTTTAAACAAACATGGGAATGGGAAACACGGGAATTTAAATGAGTCCTTGGGGGTATTTCGGGTTGTCAGGCGAATTCTGATGTATCCTGGGAGTATTTAGGGTTGTCAGAGGAATTCTGATGTATCCTGGGAGTATTTAGCGTTGTCAGGGGAATTCCGATGAATCCTTGGGGTATTTAGCGTTGTCATGGGAATTCTAATTAATCCTTGGGGTATTCAGGGTTGTCCGGGGAATTCCGATGTATCCTGGGGGTATTTAGGGTCGTCAGGGGGATTCCGATGAATCTTGGGGGTATTTAGAGTTTTCAGGGGAATTCTGATGTATCCTGGGGGTATTTAGGGCCTTCAGTAGAATTCTGATGAATCTTAGGGGTATTCAGGGTCGTCAGGGGAATTTCGATGAATCTTGGGGGTATTTAGGGTCGTCAGGGGAATTCTGATGAATCCTTGGGGTATGTATGTAGGGTTTTCAGGGTAATTAAAATAAAAAAAGACTTTTTTAAAACATATTGTGTATTATGATTAAAGGGAATTATTCGCAATCTTGTCACACATTGCTGCAACCCGAATGTGTTGTAAAAACCGCTTTAATTTGCATTCTAGGAGCCATGTTATCTTTTTTGTTGCATCTCTGTTTTTGTAGAAAAATTCTGAGACTCCTTGTTCTTTTGTGTTCAACTAATGGTATTTCCTGGAAAAAAGTTTGAATTTTTTCAATTCTTTGTTTTTTTCAAATCTTACCTGTAGCTTCTACACTACCCGAACCTGGATCACTTCTGCTGCATTTTATATTATTTTAAAGTGTTAAGGATGACCAAAAAGAACCCATGACCAACAGACAGATTCCTAAGTCCCACAAGTGTCCTTATATGAGTAGTTAGTTTGGCTTTTATGAGTCATTTTGTCACACACTCAAATTGAAATCACCTTTCTCTGACTAGATATTTTTCTTTTCTCTTTTACTTATGCTGTAAATGTTCTAGATTTATTTCAAAGTTTGCTTTTAAACTGCTTGCTTTTTGTTCATAGCAGATTTTATTTGCATTTCTGAAAAGTTTGTGTGTTAAACTCATTGGTTTGTCAAAGTAAACCCCCTGCTGTGTGTCCTGAGTCCTCAGATAAACCCTTCTCCTCATTTACTCCTTTGCCCCTTTATGTCCTCAGGTAAACCTTTGTACTCAGTTGCCCCTTTATATCCTCAGATAAACCCTTCTCCTCATTTACTCCTTTGCCCCTTTATATCCTCAGATAAACCCTTCTCCTCATTTACTCCTTTGCCCCTTTATATCCTCAGATAAACCCTTCTCCTCATTTACTCCTTTGCCCCTTTATATCCTCAGGTAAACCCTTGTCCTCGGTTGCCCCTTTATATCCTCAGGTAAACCCTTGTCCTCGGTTGTCCTATTGTCCCTTTATATCCTCAGATAAACCCTTGGCCTCGGTTGTCCTATTGCCCTTTATGTCCTCAGATAAACCCTTGTCTTCGGTTGTCCTATTGCCCTTTATGTCCTCAGATAAACCCTTGTCATCGGTTGTCCTATTGTCCCTTTATATCCTCAGATAAACCCTTGTCTTCGGTTGTCCTATTGCCCTTTATATCCTCAGATAAACCCTTGTCTTCGGTTGTCCTATTGCCCTTTATATCCTCAGATAAACCCTTGTCTTCGGTTGTCCTATTGCCCCTTTATATCCTCAGGTAAACCCTTGTCTTCGGTTGTCCTATTGCCCCTTTATATCCTCAGGTAAACCCTTGTCCTCGGTTGTCCTATTGCCCCTTTATGTCCTCAGATAAACCCTTGTCCTTGGTTGTCCTATTGCCCCTTTATATCCTCAGATATCATAAGTCTTAACTTACCCCCTTTGGCCTCTGTCCTCTGATGAACCCTTGCTTCGCTTGCTCCCTAGATGAGGACACCCATGATTTCCTAGTGACCCATCGCTTCCTCAACTCCTAGATTACTCTGACAACTATAGTTGCTTTGATCTTTGGGAAAACTTGCTAGATGCACTCGGATGACCTCTGGCTCCTGTTGATCAGCGATATTCAAATTTTGTTGCTTTCTTGTAAAGAAATTCTTGCTCAACAGTATTTTGGTACTCGCTTGCAGGCCAGCCTTACAACAGCCTGGAACGGTTTCTGTTCACCGTCTGCCTCGGCTACTTCCTGTTCGATCTGGCCTGGTGCCTGGCGCACCGCACCGAGGGTCCCCTGATGCTGCTGCACCACTGCGCCAGCGTCTTCGGCCTCGCCATGTCGCTGTTCAGCTGCCGGTGGGCGCCGGAGCTCACCATCACTATTGGCGGCAGCGAGATCACCAACCCGCTGCTGCAGCTGCGCTGGTTCTTGAGGAATAGCGGCGGCGGCGACAGTCCAATCAGGTTGGCTAGCAAGAATTTGTGTCATTGGGGTCATACCGTTTGTAGTATTGTCATAGACAGCTCGGAGTGTTGGTCATAGACAGCTCGGAGTGTTGGTCATAGACAGCTCGGAGTGTTGGTCATAGACAGCTTGGAGTGTTGGTCATAGACAGCTTGGAGTGTTGGTCATAGACAGATAGTTGTGTTGGTCATAGACAGCTAGGAGTGTTGGTCATAGACAGCTAGGAGTGTTGGTCATAGACAGCTTGGAGTGTTGGTCATAGACAGCTAGGAGTGTTGGTCATAGACAGCTAGGAGTGTTGGTCATAGACAGCTTGGAGTGTTGGTCATAGACAGCTAGGAGTGTTGGTCATAGACAGCTAGGAGTGTTGGTCATAGACAGCTTGGAGTGTTGGTCATAGACAGCTTGGAGTGTTGGTCATAGACAGCTAGGAGTGTTGGTCATAGACAGCTAGGAGTGTTGATCATAGACAGCTAGGAGTGTTGGTCATAGACAGCTTGGAGTGTTGGTCATAGACAGCTAGGAGTGTTGGTCATAGACAGCTAGGAGTGTTGGTCATAGACAGCTAGGAGTGTTGGTCATAGACAGCTAGGAGTGTTGGTCATAGACAGCTCGGAGTTTTGGTCATAGATAGCTAGGAGTGTTGGTCATAGACAGCTAGGAGTGTTTGTCATAGACAGCTAGGAGTGTTGGTCATAGACAGCTTGGAGTGTTGGTCATAGATAGCTAGGAGTGTTGGTCATAGACAACTTGATATGTTCTTCATAGACGTGTCATTTGCTTTATTGTTGAGCTCATATCCAAAGCCTCTGAGCAGCTGTGTGCGAAATCTCTTCAGAGCCCGACTGCTCCTCTGCGTGGAGCTGGCCTTCCTCATCACCTTCTGCCTGATGCGGCTGTGCGTGGGCGGCTGCCTGACCGTCTCCTACCTGGCCAATCCGGGCACGGACTTCCTGGGCCGGCTGGGCGCCCTCACCATGTTCGGCATCGGCCTCGGCTTCCTCGGCCAGATCTTCGGCCAGGCGGCCAGGCGGATTCGCCGGGCCAGGAGCTCCGGCCGGAGCGAGTCGCCGACATTGTCAAAGAGTCGCCTGGACAATGGCGACAGCGCCGGCGCTCCTGGTGGTCGCAACGGACTTCAGCAGCGTCTGGTGAACCGCTGACCGCTCACGCAGTGAGTCATGCAATGCACTTTTAGCGCGCTTTTTTGTCTTTCCTGTCGCTCATTAAGCATGGGTAGTGCTCAATGTGGCTCATAGCCCGCCAGCAATTATTGGTCATAGTCACGTGACTATATTGTCATTTAGAGTCTAAACTAGTGGTCATAAACATTATAGTCATTTAGTCAGTCGCGTATATAAATCGTCACAGGCAAGGGCCACTACTTGGTCATGTAGAGAGAGAAAAGTCTATTGGTCATAGAGCTCTGTAAGCGTAGCAATTTTTAAGGCTATGTAAACATTTTTTGCAAAAGAACTCTACTTGCAAATTATTTTAATGTGATCTATAGAAGCTACTTTGAGTACTGGTATAGAGTTTTGAGGTGCCAACAAAATATGCCTACATTCCTTTGCGCGAACAAATCCTATGTGAGACTAAAAATCACCACTGTATCGATTTTTAACAGCTCTCTGTAAGAATTATTTACGATTTTTCAGCGATTCTACATAATAGATTTATACATTTCCCTTTTACTACTGACTGGATGAGTCAGCAATTTTTTTGTTAACCTACTTGAAATAATATTTAGGTTGATCTTCCATTTAATTACCCCACTTGCTTTGTGTCCTCAAATGACCCTTATCTTTTGTGTCCTCAGATGACTTATATATTTCGTAAAGCCCTCAGATGTCCCAGAATTCATAAGTCCTCAACTGACTCATATTTTTTGTTCTTCGATGACCCCAGCTCAATGTTGTCCTCAGATGACCCCAGCTCAATGTTGTCCTCAGATGACCCCAGCTCAATGTTGTCCTCAGATGACCCCATCTCAGCGTTGTCCTCAGATGACCCCATCTCAATGTTGTCCTCAGATGACCCCAGCTCAATGTTGTCCTCAGATGACCCCAGCTCAATGTTGTCCTCAGATGACCCCAGTTCATAGTGTCGAATAATTGGTCTCCTTATGCGACTTATAACTTAAGTCAAGCGCTTCTGCGCACAATGACTTGCAATTTTTTAACACTTGCATTATTGATTTTGAGCGTACGTTTATTCCACCAAAGCTCACTTTTGTGTTAAGAATTTACTATATTAGATCATATTTATAAAACTAAAGTAGTACTGTATAAAGTATATTTTACCCCAATCATTATATTTATTTGCCTTTTGATTTAGATTTTCTATTGATCAAATGTTTCCGAATAACAACTGATTACTGAATTCTGTGTCCTGAATTTATCATTGTCTTTATTTGAGTCGACATTTTAAAAGGCACGCAAGTCGGTTAGAGAATATTCGGAACTACTTTATGGCATTTAGTATCTCACCATTCAAAATGATAAAATTGTAAATTAGAATTTTCATAGCAGGTCTAATAGGAGCGTATGAATGTGACAAAATATTGCCATTACCAGAAGTCAGTCAGTCAGTCAGTCAGTCAGTCAGTCAGTCAGTCAGTCAGTCAGTCAGTCAGTCAGTCAGTCAGTCAGTCAGTCAGTCAGTCAGTCAGTCAGTCAGTCAGTCAGTCAGAGCATTGGGGGAAGCAAAAAAGGCAGCGGAAAATTGGCATCTGCTTGGCGCGGTCCTGCACTCGGCTGATTCACTCGGACGTCTGGCACGCGGCGTCCCTGCTGGCGGCTCCTCCGCGGGCGGCGGGCAGGGCGCCGCTGATCTCGCGGAGGCTGGCGGCGATCTCGCGCATGGCCGCCAGCTTCTCCCGCTCCAGCCGCAGCCGGCGCTCTTCAAGGCGAGCTAATCGACGCTCGGCGACGAAACTGTCGACGTCTCCGCCGTTGCCGCTGCCTTGGAATGATGAGCCGCAGCCGCAGCAGCACGGAGCTCGTCGAAGCTTGCGATTCTTGCCATAGTCGGCGTGCTGCTGCTGCTGTTGCGGCAGTGGCGGCGGCGGAGTCGGCGTTCGCGTTGTCGGCGTCAGCGCCTCCGAGCTGCTGGGCCCCGCTGCTGTCGCTTCAGCCAGCAGGCGGCGTTGAAGCGTCTCAACCACCGTCAAAATTGACGGCTTCAACTGCAGCGGCGGCGGCGGCGGCGGTGTCGGCATCAGCGTCAGAGTCTGCGTCGGTGGCGACTGCGGCAAACGGCGAGTCAGTATGATCTCCGACTGGTCGATCAGCAGCGGCTGATTCGGCTCGAAGTCGGCCTCCGGCTCCTCGTCGCAGTTGCTGCTGGCGCTGCCGGCGGTGTCGGCGCTGCGGTCGGCAGCAGCGGCGGCGTCATCCTCGGAGGCTGGCTTGGAATGTCTCTCGGCATCCAGGTCGGCCGCTGCCGCCGCCGCGGTCCGGCCCGATGCGGCCTCGAGTATCTCGACGACGCGACACTCGGCTGGCGTCAGCTGCTTAATCGCGGCCGCGGCTGCGTCGACCGCCGCCCCGCCGGCGGCGCCGCTGCGGCAGGCCTGGACGAGGTCGGACAGCAGGGCCTCCCGCTTGGCTTTGGTCACCATGCGGAGATTCTTCCACTTCTTCCTGACCTCGCCGACTGTCCGGCGCAGCGGGCTGACTTGGTTAACCCGGCTGGCGATGGTCAGCCACTCGCGCTCCTTGCTGGCCTTGGAGACGCGGCCGGGACAGGCGCTGGCCACGACCTCCCGGCTGGCCGCCACGCCGTCAATCAGGGCGTCCATCTCCGCGGCGCTGAAGTTCGGCCTGCGCTTCATCTTGCTTGCGAAAGTTGCGGCAGATCTGGCGCCGAATCTGACTGAGCTGAATCCGGCAGTCCAGCGGGCAAGCCGGGAATTAATCTTAAAGTCTCTGCGCTGAGCGGCTTTGCTTACCGCCGTGTGTCTCTGCGCGCGCTGAATCAGGGGAAGAGCTTGCGGGGATAGGGCTGGCGCGGGGAGCAGGGAGGCCTCCCCCCCCCCCCCCTAGGCGAGCGAGCAGTGCGCCGTTGCCCCCCTACTGCTGCAGAATTTGCAATTCACAAAGAAAAAAACTAGGCTTTGGGCCTGGACTTGGCCTGGGCGCTTGAAGGCGCCTCCCCCCCCTGCTGCGGGCTTGGGCTTTTCTCGGGGGCTTAGCGCCGGCTAAGTGTACACTGGCCCGATCTGTTCCGCCCTCGGTGGGAGAAAAATGCAGGCCAAAGCCAAGCAAGTCCGGGTGCCGCGCACGCTTTAAGACTGCCTAAGCGGCTAAGCAGATAGCTGCGGGCATGGCCAAGGTATTCCGCCTTCCCAGGTATTTCTTGTCTCAGCGAGCGTGCTATGGGAATAGGAACTTGGGAACAGGCGTCCCCGCTCTTCTGTTATAGCTTATTCCTGCTCCTCTCACCATTTTGGTCCTTGTGCCGCTCAAAATGTGGGGGGCTTTTCTGTTATTAGCCAAAAATAAGCTTCCTTTGCGAACTGTCTGGCTGGAAATTATTAAAAAACAGATCGCGTGATCCCTACTGACTGCGCTCGCTTTTATCTGGAGAGAGACTAAAAGGGGAGCAGCTTAATGTGCTTTATTTAGCCAGCTACAAAATCTGTAACAAAACTTAAGCTTCCACAATATTTTTTGTCAATAGTCAATTCGTAAAAATAGTTTATTTTTTATAAAATTAAAAACTACTAGTAAATATCGAGCGTACCATACGAAGCATCAAGAAATTGCTAAGCAAAGCATTAATTTAATCTATAAATATTAAACAAGCTATGGTCTGAAAATTCAATAAACGATTTGATGCGCCAATACGAGCGTATGACTAGTACATTGACCGTGGGTGTGACAGGTTGTTTTGGCATGCGGGTTTAGCCAAGTTTACGCAATCGTAAGCCGCTTCAAATCAATAAGCAAGGATAAAATTGGTTTACAAAGCCCGAACTGGTATTGATATTTTAGCCCTATCAACACAGACTCAAATTAAGACGGTACAAGGTTAAATTAATGAAAATGTGCTATTTCACTAGTTGGCATAGAAAGGAACAATTGAAGGTTAAATTAACACGCAGGCAACGACTGGGTTTGCTTGTTTAAGAATAACCATTTCTGCTTTAGTTTTGAAAAAGAAAATATCGCGCAAATGAGACCCTTATTGAGCATCCGGTGGCTTAGCGATGATGGGACCGAACAGGGCCTTGTACTTGCTGTGCGGGTCCTCGCCAAGGAAGTAGTCGCACCAGGCCGTCAGGTACTCGTCAGACGAGATTCGATTGTCCTGAATTCGTTAAGGGGAGGTAGATGAGTCAGAACGGGGCTGAGGCCCACCCTGGCGTGGCCGTTTTACTTCCTATCTCAGCTGCTGTGATTGGATACTCTCTCTAAGTCAAGCTCCCGATTGGGGCAAGGCGTTGACTGGGCACAGCCAAATGTACACTGGTTGGGGTGTCAGATTCTTTGTTGAGGTGGGTGGTCGGCACATTGCTTGGTCTCTCTATGTCTCTCTTGGCACAATACTAAGTTAATTTAAGAGTTATTTAGGAGATTAGGAAATCGAAAAAACATAGGAGCAGGATGTCCAAGCATGTATGTCTACACTCATATCCAAAAATGTATCTCCAGATATTTTGTCTGGTATGGCAGTCAACTCATTCTGACAAACCTTGTCCAAATCCAGCACGGTAAAGAAGCCATCAGCCTCTTCCCTAGTGACGCCCCAGGCCTCCTGAATGTTGCGGTACTCCTGCAGCTGGATAAACCCGTCCCCGGAAGTTTCCACTGCCTTGAAGAAGGTCCAGCCGAACTGGTCGATCTCGTGACGGAATTTTCCATTGATTAGTGCGCGCATGTTTTTGATAAATTCCTTCTCCGTGATCGATGCAAAGTGTTTTCCTGTTTGCCGAGAGGGATTGTTATTGTCGAATTCGGCTAATTGTTCAACTAGCTCACTCAACTCACCGTCTTTGTCCACGGCGATAAACTTAATCCACAACGACAGAATCGCTCGCATCACAGCGTTGCTTCGCTGCCTGTCCAGGTGGCTGCGCTGCGACAGAGTCCTGGCAATCTGGATGAAGTCCTTGCAGCTGATTTTGCCCTCGTTGGCGATGTCAAGCCGGCGGAACATGCAGCGCATTTTGCCCTCCCAGCAGGGACCGCAGGACACCTCGCCAAAGTCCTCCGGCCGCTTGTAGTTGATGAGCGGTCCGAAGACGCGCAAGCCTTTTGTTAAAAATTTTGTTTTTGTTTTAAAGTACACTTCTCGGCATGGTAAATATTGAGATGCTTCCATTCTCGGGTTATAGCCATGGAGTAGTGACTAAAGCCTAACCACAAGAAGCTGCAGACAGACTTGCTTTACAGAGCGTTAATGTGAACGGCGAGAAAAGGCCTTCAAACTCACCAGTTTTCTCATCCTCGCTGTAGAAATAGTTGGCCAGTGTGGCCCGGAATATTTCCAGGCTCATCTTTCCCTTGTGCTCGGTGTCCTGCAGCTTGAAGATGAGCTCGGAGTCTCGGTCGGGGACTTTGAATGCCTTCATCAGAGCTTTGTACTCCAGCACACTGATGAAGCCGTCAGCGTCGCAATCGGCCGCTCGAAACAGCGGCTTCACCAGGCTCTCGAACAGGTGCTCCTTAAAGCCGGCGTTGAAACTGTGCTTCAAGCTCTCGATGAGGTCATGCTCGAGCAGCTGGTGGTGGGAGCGATGGTCCTCTTCAACCGAGGTGCACAGGAAGCCGTACCAGAGGTCGATCATAGCTTTGACCAGTGCATCGCCAGATTCCGTGGCCATCTTGGGGAAGGCGTCCAGCATCAGGGTTGACAACTCGATCATGTCGTCAAGGCACAAGTAGCCGTTGCCAACTGCATCCAACTGCTTGTAGAGGGTGCGCATCTTGCGCAGCCAGAAGTCGCCGAACGCGCAGTCGGCATACTCTTGCTCGGTCTTAGTAGACGGCGCCTGCTGTATCATGCTGTGTGCGTCGGATTGCGTCCCGGAGCTGTTGCTCGAGTTGCTGTGGCTATATCAAATCAGTGAAGGCCCCGTAAACAAATACTTGTGGTTTGCAGCACCAGCAGGGGATTGGCAGATGAAAATTGAGAGTGGTAAGAGCGAGTCTCCCTGGCTACAGGGGATATTCCGCGGCGCTGGTCTGCAGGTTTTTTAATGTCAAGCCTTCAACCATCCCAGCCTCCCCTGCTTGGAATGAGGGGGGGGGCTGCAGCGCTGCGCTGTGACAGCCAGAATGAATTGCCGACGGTCGAGCGGGTGTGTTTTATCTTCAATAGCCGCAATACTGGAGCCCCAGCAGCAGTGCTTTATGCGTGTATTGATCTGTGAAAGTAAAGAGGTTGCAGCAGAAAATGAAACAAGAAAAGCGGCTTGAAGGAAAGGAAAGTCACTCCAACGTATGAAAACGAATTAACCAAAAAAGGGCCAATGGAATTCCTGACGGCACCGCTTGAACAAAACAACAGCCGGTGTCCGTTTTCGACCCCCCATGCGATCTTCGTCCACTAGGCTGCATTTAGCTGACATTTGTCGTGCCGCTTATCTGCATGCAGTTACGTAGAAGTGAAGAATCCCCAATGCATGGATTATCGCAATGACAGAGAAGCTGTACATGTGATTTCACTGATATACCTCGCTGCCAGCGTTGTTTCTAGTTCAGGTGTTCATAAAGTTTTCCACAACTTGTTCAGCATTGCACAGACAAAGCCTAATTTAGTATCTTCCGCGGCCATTTTATAGCACACAGTTTTACGGCCTACAGTTGATGACTCGAGGGTACTTTTTTCCTGTGCCATCTTAACTTTCTGCAAAAAATTTATTAGTTAAAAAATTAGCTGCAAAATTTTGACATTTTCGTACTTGCTGTTGCAATTTTTTAGCGTGCATGCGTAAACTGCATTAATCTGCTGACTATCTATATGTACAATAAACAAATAACTGACACCGTGCGTTATTCTCTACTGCTGCTCTTTTGCCGATACATGTACATGCCCATTTACTTTTAGTAGCAAGCAAAATTAAAACTTCTTTTGATCTCTCTTATTGAGTCAGAATGTTAAGCAGCTGCGAGCATCTGCTACTGTACGCTTCAAACATGTATATCAAAAGACGCACTTTGTCGCTCCCGAAGCAGCCAGATATATATTTTTTCATGTACCTCTATAAAGACCATTTCGATCCTTTCTTTTTTCGAGTAGTATAATCGCTATCCTAAATTTTTAGTTATAGTAAGGACAGCCAAGGCATTCAAGTACTTATTTTTATAGGGTCATAAGTAAGTTTTCTCAGGAATTTTGAATTCTATTTTGGCAGCCGCCAGGTGCCAAATTGAGCCAAATAGAGAGATAAATTAAAACCAAATGTTATTGCAAATGTTACACTTAAATATTTATTATCCCCTTAGGCTTATTAATTGCTATCCCTTTGCTTCTTAAGTGTCAAATCTGACAGCCAAGGTGTGCATGTATCCCTATAAGTTTCTCGGGATTTTAGCTTATCGTTTCTTCTTCATTAATTATCTTCAGTTTCTTCCTACTGTACACATGCACGTATGGATAAAAAACGCACATTTTTGTGTCTTTGAAGTAACTCCTGCAAAAAGCCATAAATCATTCGCTGAAAATCTTCGTTTTATCGCTTTTAAATGTCACTTATATGTCCTATTTTAGGTAGAATCAGATGGCAGCTAGCCCAAGCCGATAAAATGCATAAACTTTAGCTGCATGTTCCATCAAAAAATGTAGCAATCATTTTAACAAATCAAGGTGGGCACCAATTATTTCGCGCGCAGCTTTTTTTCGTCCTTTAGTAACTGTTTGGGCCAAAATGTTATGACTCTGGCTGAGCTTTATTCGCGAGCTTACTATTTTAGAAAAATAGCAAGTATTGTTAATTTATTCCGGAATGGATCAAAGAAATGATTTTAACAAATATAAAATTTATAATACTAAATACTGCACAAAAAGTGGAAATTTTTAGATATGTATTTTAAAAAACTTTTTAAATTTTACTATTAGAAGTTATGTATACTTTTAGTCCATTAAAATACAGTACTTTAAAACGAAAATTATGTGTTCCTCTGACAAATTTTGCACTACTTACGTTTGGCTAATTCGACTCGAAATAATGCCATCAAATTGCATGTAATAGTTGAAAGTTTACTAAATGCTAAGACAATTGTTAAAGCACTTTTATCAAGCAGTAATTTTGCTCCAAATTTAACACAGGCCAGTGAGGGCCGAGGGGATATTTAAAAGTTAGCTATGGCTCTAAGCAGGTTCTCCATATCATAAAATTTATGTTAATAAATTTTGATAAAATAATTGATTTATTAGTTTAGAATTTCTAAACTTAAAATTTAAACTACAAAAAACATGAACAACCAGTGAATTACAAAGTAATAATACTATTTATTAATAGCAAGACAATTAACTAGATTGTATGCTGAACCATAACAATGTTTTAAAAGCCTAGTGAAAAGTATTAATCTGTGTCGTTTGTGCACTAATCTAATATAATTTTAATTTATTCATGTATTATGATTAATATCCTATGCATGTTAATTTCATAATAGATATTGGCCTATACTCTCACTATAATTAACATGACTAACTAAGTTGAATTTACCAAATGACTGAGTTTATAAAAAACTACTTTGTTGTAAACCTAGCTATAGTATTTATATTCTAGTCAAATAGCAATGTAGGCGACCTGGGAGGGGAAAAAGTTTAATATAGATATCATCTATCAGCATAAGTATAGTTCCATTTGTTAAATTATTTTGACTTCAGAAAACAAATCTGTGACTAATTTTAAGTAAGAATAACTACTGCTGAGGGGCCTCAAGTCAGATTGAAAGCAATTTATACTTGTCAAAACTTGTTATACTGCGTATCTACTTTGACTGTGAGCCAAGAGCCAAAAATTGTAGTCTGTCGCCAAAACTGAAATGTCAGACTGTCAATTGGGGTTAGGATTCAAGCAAGATAAGCAAGATATATGCAAAGTTCTATATTCTCAATTCTCAAAAATTCTAAAAATTTTAAAGCATTTAGAAGCAATTTAAAAGTACAATGGCTAGACAACCACCAGCGCCAACTTCAATCATACAAGTATAACAAGTTTTGACAAGTATAAATCGCTTTCAATCTAACTTTAGGCCTCTCAGCAGTGGTTATTCTTACTTAAAATTAGTCACAGATTTATTTTCTGAAGTCAAAATAATTTAACAAATGGAATTATACTTATGCCCATCCATCAAATAGTTATAAAGAAAAAAGAACTGCATATGCATAGATGTACAAATATTTTTTACTTTTAAATATATTTTGCTTCTATTTTTATGAATGCAGAGTTTTTATAAAAAATTTAACAGCATATTTCTGAAAACTAAAGGTCAATTTTAAATAAATTTGATTTACAAATTAAAAGCAAAATATCTGGAAATTTTCTATAAAATAATATTTTAGTTACTTATATATTTCCTATTAATTATATTTTTATTTTATTTTTTTGTACTAGATATGAATCAAAAAATATTCTAGCCTTACTTTATGGGAGTTATGCAATGCATTATTATTCAGTCATTAAAATCATACATGTGCAACACCCGGCCGACCCGGCTGAATCGGCCGGGTGACAGGCCTGCCAAGCAAGGGACGTCGCAAAATCGGCGATGCAAGTCGAAAAATCGCCGATGTAAGTCACAAAATTGGTGAAAAACATGAGGGGGTAAGTCGCAAAATGGAGAAGAATTGGGAAGATTCAGGCAAGAATCGTTCGCGGGACCTTTTTTTTTTTTTTTTTGGTCCTTCAAAATTTTTGTGGCCAACTAAGTCACAAATTTTTCCACTGACAACCTATGTCGCACTTACACTGAACAACGTCGCACTTTTGGTCAGAAACAATGTCGCACTTACACTAAACAACGTCGCACTGGCCGGGTAAGATTCAGGAGGTTGCGCATGTATGATTAAAATGCAAAGAATATAGCAATATTTCCTTGCATTTTGTGCCATTGATTAAAAGTCATATATTAATATGTATATTTTGTAAATAGATTATTAATAATAAAAGCATATTAATAATATGCTTAAGAATTTTTTGCAACTTGAAATATATCTTAAAGTCCTATCTATGAATGCATAGTACATGTGCAGCTAATCTTTATTATATTTTTTCCAAAAGTAAAACCTTAATTATTTGCATATTATTTAAAGTAAGATATCAAAATTCAAATAAAAAAGATATATTAGATTGTGTATAGGCTCAACCTTGGGAATTACCTGGAAATTTTAAATAGTTATATACACAAGTAAGTTGCAATTGGTTAATGGCTGTCACATAATAGCCATTTATACTAACTTTAAAAGTCAAGGAACTGGTTACTATTTGAACAATGCTTTTAAAAGATAGACTTTAAATAACTAACTTGAAAGTAATTTGAAAAAATAAAAACTTGCAATTGTAGGAATTTGGAATTTGGACTTAGCAATATTATGAATAGCACTGAATGGCACTATTATTATTAGTATTTAAAAACTTTTTATTAAATTAAATTTTTACAACCATTTCTATGTATTATAGAACATATATTATACTTGCATGAAAAGTATGGATAACAAAAATTTTATTTATGTTTAAAGTTAGATAAAAATTTTCTATAATATATTATATTTATATTATAGTTCTAATATCCTAAATATTCTCCTGTATAAAATGCTAGCAATATAAATGAACTTATCTCTTAATTATAAAATTATCTCTACTTTTTGCTAAAAAATATATAATAATTACTTTTTAACAATTAAAATCTACTCCCTAAATTCCAGTAAAACTTTAGTATTTTAATTATTAAGTGTAATTCCATGGTTGTTTTGAGTTCTTAGAATATTGATATTTTTATTTTAATAACAATTATTATCAGTATCAACTATATTTAAATTTAGACAACCTATGGCTATATATAGATTTTTGTCTTTCCTCAGTGTATTGAATATATGAATTGTAATTAATATTGCACTTGCATCATTAAATAATACTTATTATGTTTTGTATGTATGTGTATGTTATGTTTTGTCTAAAAACTTTACATGTGTGCAATTTAGCTGTGAAAAGGCTTAGACTTTCAATAAAATTCTTTGCAAAGCCAAAAGACCCAAATTTTAAAGGCCTTCACATTTGCTTAATAGTAGTTAAGCATGATTTTTTAAATATTGGTCTAAATTTTTTTGAATTAGCTAAAATTGAATCAATAATTGAGCTGTTTGGTAATTTTGGTTTAATGTGTAAAAACTTTGTTATCAATAACTGCATTTTCCAGATTATGCTAATTACTAATGTTAGAGTAACTTCTAATTATGATAGAACATGTACATGTAGATTAAATTCTAGTCTGCAAATTTCACCCAGTCTTATTAGAAATGGGGTAAGTTGCTTTGTTTTTTATTATAATTTTAGTTTATTTGTAACTATATAAGCAGTATTCATTATTTCAGATTGTCTACACATCTATCGATGCTAAATTACCTGTGTATCTGGCATGCTCTGTAACATTTGGTGTCAATGCTCCATCATCAACTTTAAGCATTCCAAATTATCTTCTTAAGAAGATTCATTTGAAGCCGGATGACTTCGTAAGCTTTATCGAAATGCTATCTGTATATGTTTTTATTTATATAACAGTTTGTTTAGTTGTTGCTTTGACTTTTAGATAACATTGTCCATCATTGATCCAAGCACAGTTCCTCTGCTCTCGACTGTTTCGCTAGATGTGTCTTCATTCGATTTGGACGTTTTTGTAAGCTTTTCTTTAACCTTGTTAAAACCCTCTTGAACTGATGATTATTGACGTCATATTTTTAATAAATATAATATTTTAGCCCTGGCTTTTAATTTTCCCCATTGAATACAATGACAGCGCAGCAACGAGACAGAGCTCGAACAGGGCTTCCTACTGCAGTGCTCGTTTGTGTACGTGGGCATGCAACTGCCCGTGTGGTGCGGCGGCCAGCTGGTTTACTGCGCTGTGGACAATTTCCATCCAATCAGTATTGACAGTCGGTTTGGTCGGCTTGGCGTTAACACCACTCTGCATTTGGATTGTCGTCAGCACGGCCTTGGCAGCGTTGGACGGGCTGTTGCCCTTGGAAACGGGTTAGCAACGACGGAAACCGTGCAAGCAGAGCGGCCTCCAACGGCTGCTGTGTCAGTTGTAAGAGACTGCGATGGTACTGCAAAGCCAGCTTGGCTGCCCAATGTAATTTGGCTGCTAGCCAACTTTATTTGCCGCTGGTTGCTAGGCTACGGTTTGAGTCTTGGCCAATTGTTGCGATTGCGCGCCGCTTGTCGTCGCTGCGTCGGTCGCCTAACCGAAGGTCCAGTTGGCGCGTCGCCAATTTCGGGATTCCAGCGCCCGCTTCTGCTGCAGGTGAGCTAACATTTGTAGGTGAGTTGGCGTAGGTTATCTGTTCAAAGTCTTCAAACATATGGCCAGTCTATTTGTCTCTGCTGCATTCTTAATTCTATATCAAGCATATCAATCCATCTAATGATCCGCGTGACCCCCCTTGGCAGGTCCGCCCAGTCGCTGAGGCCTCAGACCTGATCGCCGAGCCCAACTGCGCTCTGGTCAGTCCGCGCCACCTGGCGCCAGCGAGCGAGTCCGACTCTGCAGGCGCCGATACGCGCTGGCGCCTGGTCCAAGTCCAGCCGTTGGGCCCGCGTGAAGCGTCAGCCGGTCAAGCCGATAACTCCAATGCTGGTCCTCTGCTACTCAAGCTGCTGCCCTGCGAGTCCGTGCCGCCACACTGCCTGCGGCTGACCCCGGCCTCCGCTGCCGCTCTTGGCCTCGCCTGCGGCTGCTGGGTTCGGCTGTTAAAGCCGCATCTGTTTGAGTCTGGCGGCGACGCTACCTCCGCCCTTATTAGCAGCTGCCTTCGATTGAAAGAGTTGCGCCTGTCGCGCGGCTCCTCTGCGGACGCGTTGCAGGTTAGTGCTGGCTGTCTGTTTTGGCTGGCTCTCAGTCTCAGGCCCCGTTGATTGTCAACTTCATCCTCGCACTTGCAGGCTACAAGGCAAGCCATGGATGAATTTATTAAGAGCCGGTCGGCCAAAAATCCAGTCGTGATTTTGCACAATAGACGGCTTGATTTTACAGGTACGATGTCTGTTTTGGTGTTGTTCAGGTTGATCAATAAATCACTGATGCGCCTTCTATGGACTGACTTACCCGCTCCCGTTTGTAAATCACCGCAGATGCCAACGGACTCCGTCACGCCTGTTTTACCGAACTGGTCTTTCAAAGCAGTGCCGCTGCCACCCAACAGCCCCAGCAGTTGCCATGCGCCTTGCTATGTAGCGAGCTTGGACCTCGCCTAAGCGTCTTCACTGCTAATTCAGCGTCATCAGCTGTTGAATCAACTGAAAATGCGTCGGTGAGCGATCAGCCAGACGAAGCTGACGATAGCGGCGAGCTGCCAGACTGGCTGGCTGACGCCCTGGAGCCGCTGGTTTCCGTGCTGGCTCGGCAATTCACTTTAGTGGCCGGCCCGAGCCGCTCAAGCTTCCTAGCGTTGCTTCGCGACGATGGCGGCGCCGGCCAGGGCAAAACTGCGCTACTGCGCCGCTTCGCTAATCGGCTACGCCAGCGCGGCTGCTTCGCCGGCGACCTCGTCGACTGCAGGCGTCTGGCCCGGCTGGAATTTGCCTCGGCGCACAGGCGGCTGTGGCGAATGGCCAGACTGACGGCGGCGAGAGCGCCCGCCTGCCTGCTGTTGGACAATCTGGATGCCGCCTGCGCGCCTGTTGAGGACGGCCTGGTTGGCACTGGGGCTGAGGTGGGTGCGCCCGATGCGTAAAATATGCACAGGCTAAAGTATTATGTTTAGCAAAGAAGCGTATAAAATTATAAAGTCATGTCTGCTGGAATTAACAGCAGTTTAATTAGAACTATAATTCTTCGCCGCTTCCATGCCATCGAGTCATTTCAATCTAAGCCTTGATTTCTTATCTTTTCTACCCGCTTTTCGTTCACATTGGCGGCCTGCAGGTTTTTAACACTTAAGTGTACAAATTCAGTGCTCTGTGAGAGCCGTGTAGTGTTTCCTGTCTTTACCTGGGCTTTGAGATACAGCGCTTCATTGTATGTCTGTAGGCGCTTACTGTAAGTCAGTGACCACGACTCGGAGCCGAGTGTAGTGGCGGTACAGAATGGCAGGGGCAGAAGCTAGCGTATTCTGGAAACACTAATGCTAATGCACGCTATTGACTAATCAAGCCATTTCTAAACGGGAGCTTCAGAGCGGTTAGGCTCAGACTAAACTCGGTTGCTAGCTAAAAGATCAATTCCGCTCAGTTTTTTAACTTAGCTGACTGACCCATTTTGTCCTTACTGGGGGCTGCATTAATTTCGTTAGGCCGCCCAACTCCCAGCCAGCAGTAAAACATGCGGCCCCTTGCCTCTGCAGGTGCACCTCATCCGCCTGTGCCACATGATACGCAGCCTCCTGAAGTGGATTCGCCATCAGCCAGGCGTCATGCTGATAGCCACCGCAGGCGGGCCGCTCAACAATCAGCTGATTGACTCGGCCGCTGGCCAGTGCCTGTTCGACCTGGACAGGCGGCTGGACATTCGCGTGCCGCCTACCGACAGCATGCGGCGTCTTCTGATGCTCTCTGGCGACTCAACTGGCAACTGTCTAACACTGGGCGAGTACGCCAGATGCAGCTGCATTCTGGAGTACTGCTCGCCTGAAGCTGCCGCCCGCATCAGTCTGGAAGTGACGCTGGGAGCTGTCAGGCAGGCGCGTGACGAGTGCGATCCGGCTAGGGCCCGCCTGCCGCTTGAGTACGACGAGGTAAGCCGAGTTGAGTCCGCTGAGAATTCCCACTTTGTATATATAGTAGCGTGTAATTCATCAGCATCCTCATTTTGTTGACTTCAGATCCGCGGCTTGGACGCCGCCAAGTCGGTGCTGGAACGCGCCATTGTCTGGCCGCTGCGCTTTCCACGGCTTGTTCAACGCGTACGCGGCGTCGTGGCTGACAATGGCGGCGGCGTCGCCCCGGCCGGAGTGTTGCTGACCGGCCCCTCCGGCTGCGGCAAGTCCCTGCTAGTCAGGGCGCTGGCCCGCAAACTCCGCCTGCGTCTGTTGGCCGTGCGCGGGCCTGAATTGCTGAGCAAATTTGTTGGCGCCAGCGAGCGGGCCGTGCGCGATCTCTTTGCCAAAGCGCGCCGTCTGAGGCCTTGCATGGTGTTTCTGGACGAGGTTAGCATGCTTGACTCTGGCGTCTCCAACTCTTCTGCTTCTTGTTTTTTTTGCCTTCATCAATTCACCTTCTCTCCGCCAATCTTTTAGGTTGACGCACTGGCGCCAAGACGCGGCAACGACAGCACCGGCGTCACTGACCGAGTTGTCAATCAGCTGCTCACCGAGCTGGACGGATTGGACACGGACGGGCTAGCGGGCGTGGCCCTCCTGGCCGCCACCAACCGCCCGGACCTGGTTGACCCCGCCCTGCTCCGGCCAGGCCGCATCGGCCTGCGCGCTGTCTGCCAGCTGCCCGACCGTCTAGATCGTCGAAACATCGTTGCATCGTTGCTAACTGCCGACGGGTTCGCCGATTGCGACGACTTTGACGCGCTGTTAGACCGGCTCGCCGACTCCACCGAGGGCTACTGTTCCGCCGATTTCAATGCCCTGCTGCTGGCGGCCGCTGCCCAGGCCGACGGCGGCCGCTGCTATGGCCGACTGGAACTGATTGACGCGCTGGACAAAGTGCGCCCGTCGATGCTGAATTCGGGGGGCGAGGCTGCTGCGAACGCTTTGCTGCGACCTGGACAGAGGCTGATGTTCGCCTGATAATTGACTTGCCTTGCTTGACTATTTGCGTCTGCTAGCAGTGCTAGAGTTTATTTTTAATTTTTATGATTGTGAAACGCTCAATTAATTCGCAACAAGGCCGATTAATTTTTTCTTTAGTTTCGTGCTCGCTTGTTTTCTGGTTTATTTAAAGAAATAGGGCATACTTATGACCAACCCTCCCGTCCCTGTTAGTGTGACCAGCGGCGCTATGACCAACCCTACCTTCCCTGTTAGTATGACCAGCGGCGCTATGACCAACCCTACCTTCCCTGTTAGTGTGACCAGCGGCGCTATGACCAACCCTCCCGTCCCTGTTAGTGTGACCAGCGGCACTATGACCAACCCTACCTTCCCTGTTGGTAATGACTAGCTGCACTATGACCAATCCTACTATCTTACTGCTCATACATATTAATAGTGCTAGCTACGTAACTTAAATAAGCCAACGCAAATTACCGACAGACCAAAGACCCTGGACCCTGTCTCGTACAAAGACAACTCTCAGCTATCGGTCTTTGTCACAAATTCCAGCAGCCCGGACTGTTGAAATTCGCGGCCTCATTGCCGCCAGCAAGTCTTTGTCGCCGCCTCTCTACTGCTGGCATCTGCAGAGCTTCTCACACTGCAACGTTGCCATGGCAATGGCGGCGGCAGCAGCAGCAGCCGGCAATGCTTGGAGGCTCCGGGATGCTGCAGCTGCAGTCAAGACAGTCGCTGCCGCTGATGCCCGCCTGTCGCAGCTTCGTTACGCTGGACAAACTGCACGCCTGGTTCATCGAGGGCCCCGAAGCCGCACCTCCTTTGTCGCCGCCGAGTGAGGTTCCAGTGACACCGCCAGCAGAGACCTCCTCCTTCTTTGTGGAAGACACGCCTGAAGTTTTTCAGGTGAGAATCGGGGCTTTCGGTCTCAATCTAAAAAATGTGCAAGAAAAGATGCTTTAAACCTACTGAAATGCCGTTTCCCTTCGTCATAAAGGAACTCGCCGATGCCGCTTCGTCGCTTGCTGAGCCGACCTTCGCCAGCCTGGGCCTCGGTACCGGCCTGTGGCCCTCCAGCATGGCCTTGAAAATGATGGAATCAGTGCACACAGTACTTGACATGCCATGGTGGCTGTGCATCGTCTCAATGGGAATTGGCGTTCGCATTCTGCTATTTTTGCCTCAGATGTACAATCAGCGGATTATTCGCGTTGATATACCCAAATTAAGGCAATTAACTATTTTTAAGAAACAACTCGATTTTTATCTTCAAACTGGAAATACGCAAGGCGTCAAACTCATCAGTATAAAGGTGAGTAGCTGTCGTGTATGCAAAGGGTTGGTGAGAACTGTGCTGGACAGACAGGGCAGCCGGGGTCAGTCAGTGCAGGAGCAGCCGGGGTCAGTGCAGGACAGGCAAAAGTAGGGTGTGCATTCTAGTGACAGAATGCGTCAAATTTTTCCTTTTCAGGCCCTAGAAAAGTTTCCAGAATTTTCGACGACCGCTGGAGTGCGAAAATTCCGAACGAGACTAACGGCTTCCTATTTGAGCCTGGCGTTCAGCTTCATTTTCGTACAATTGGCTAGCATTCGGGCCATCTACAATGTCACCAGCCTGCCAGTGGAAAGCTTTCAGCAGGGCGGCATTCTGTGGGTGAACGATCTCACCTGCATTGATCCTTATTTCCTGCTGCCGGCTGCCATTAGCGGATTATTGATTTTCAATTTGCGCCAGAATTTCTCCAACTTGTCGGCATTAAACTCCAAGTCGAATCTAATGGTAAATTACTGTTTTAGTTACCCTATATGGCTTTTACTTACTGCCATGTAGAGTGAGCTGAATCTTGAGAACTTTCCTCCATGCTGTCCACTTGAACTCCAGGTGCAGGCGAAACCGCTGATTTTCACTCTGCTGCCAGCCTGCGTGTTCACTGTTGCTTTGAACTTCGCCAGCGCGCATCAGCTCTTCTTTTTAGCTACGGGCAGCGCTGCCTCCCTGCTGCACATTCTCAACAGAACTGACCTGGCCAAGGACTTTTGGAAGCGGACGCTGGGCTTGCCCCGTATTGAAGATGCGCCGCAGTTATCGGAGGGACTTGAGGAACTGTCAGAACAAATCAACAATAGCCTGGCGATGCTCAACAATAAGAAATACGAGGCCTCCAAAGCGCCTGATGAGTCTGCGGACGCTCAGGTGCCCAAGACTTACAGAATTCGGCGCAAGCACCCTCCTCAGAAGCAGCAGTTTGAACAGAGCAACAGGATTATCTGAGCTTGCCGTCTCAGCGTAGCTAAGGATGCGTCATTTACTATTTACGGCTAAACTATATTGGCATTTGTCCACTACCAGCGATTCTAGGCCGTCATTTGTGCCTAGAAATGTTTTAAAAAAGTTATTGAAATTATTAAGCACTCAGTTCGCTCTTATTAATTTGTTGATTTTTTTACTTACAGTTATTGCATTGCCCGTTGAGCATCATGATTAAATTGTACCTTGAACTCAAAGCTTTAATGCTTATGGCCTTTGGAGTTGAATTTGATCTGTTATTTCATCCTGTTATAATCCCATTGACATAAGCTTTGTGTATAGTTAGTCAGTAATCCAGGTTAGCGCTGAGCTGTAGGAGACAAACAGTAGCTATCGCATAAATCTCCCTTGACCGTCTCCCAGATAGATCAAGACACTTCCCCAGGCAGATGGAGACACTCAGCAGACAGTTCAGAGAATCTCACAGGTAGGACAGGACACTTACAGTTAGATAAGACACTTGCAGTTAGTCCAGGATTGTCTCATGGGCCTTAAAGTACACAGAAATTCAGTCGTATAAAAAATCATGCGTCACGTGATGTGGTCGTCCCGCAGCTGTTTAGCCCGATTTTCTTCACTCAAAGCCGCAACAATGAAAGCCAGCCTGCCAACCATCAGTCGCATCACCGGCCTGCTCATGGGCCGCGGTCGCTTCCTGCAGCAGCTGGGCAGCCAGCAGCTGCACACCGGAGCTGTTAGACGCGCTGAAGCGCCCGAAGTGAGCGCCATCCTTGAAGAGCGAATCCTCGGCCAGACGGCCCAGGCCAACTTGGAGGAGACCGGCCGCGTCCTCAGCATCGGCGACGGTATCGCCCGCGTCTACGGCCTGAAGAACATCCAGGCCGAGGAGATGGTGGAGTTCAGCTCCGGCCTGAAGGGCATGGCTCTCAACCTGGAGCCCGACAATGTCGGCGTTGTCGTCTTCGGTAACGACAAGCTCATCCGCGAGGGCGACGTTGTCAAGCGGACTGGTGCCATTGTCGACGTGCCGGTGCGTTGCTATCTGAGACAGTCTGCTTCAGCTTGGTTCTGTCTGTCTGTTATGGGGCTTGTGTGTCTGTTCTTACAGCTTCTGTGTGCTGTGCTGTGCTGTTATCTGGCTTGTGTGTCTGTTCTACAGCTTCTGTGTGCTGTGCTGTGCTGTTATCTGGCTTGTGTGTCTGTTCTTACAGCTTCTGTGTGCTGTGCTGTGCTGTTATCTGGCTTGTGTGTCTGTTCTTACAGCTTCTGTGTGCTGTGCTGTGCTGTTATCTGGCTTGTGTGTCTGTTCTTACAGCTTCTGTGTGCTGTGCTGTTATCTGGCTTGTGTGTCTGTTCTTACAGCTTCTGTGTGCTGTGCTGTGCTGTTATCTGGCTTGTGTGTCTGTTCTTACAGCTTCTGCCTGCTTACAAAATCACGTCACGTGACGCCCCCGCGCGCAGGTCGGTGAGGAGCTGCTCGGCCGCGTTGTTGACGCCTTGGGCAACCCGATCGACGGCAAGGGCGCCATCAACTCCAGCCGCGCCCGTGTCGGCGTCAAGGCGCCGGGCATCATCCCGCGCACCAGCGTCAAAGAGCCGATGCAGACCGGCATCAAGGCCGTGGACAGCCTGGTGCCCATCGGCCGCGGCCAGCGCGAGCTGATTATCGGCGATCGCCAGACTGGCAAGACCGCCATCGCCATCGACACCATCATCAACCAGAAGCGATTCAACGACGGCCAGGACGAAAAGAAGAAGCTCTACTGCATCTACGTGGCCGTCGGCCAGAAGCGCTCCACCGTCGCCCAGCTGGTCAAGCGCCTTACTGACGCCGACGCCATGAAGTACTCGATTGTGGTGTCCGCCACCGCCTCGGACGCCGCCCCGCTGCAGTACCTGGCGCCCTACTCCGGCTGCGCCATGGGCGAATACTTCCGCGACAACGGCAAGCACGCCCTGATCATCTACGATGACCTGTCCAAGCAGGCCGTGGCCTACCGTCAGATGTCTCTGCTGCTCCGGCGTCCGCCAGGTGAGCGGGATCGTTCCTGCATGCCACACTCATCAGCCCACTTGCTGGCCCACTCAGCCCACTTGCCGGCCCATTCATTGGCTTACTCACCGGCCCACTCATCAGCCCACTTGCCGGCCCATTCATTGGCCCACTTGTTAGCCCGTAACAGTGTGCAATAGTACTGTTATTCGAAATGACGATCAGCTAATCCCGTTATCCTCTGGTTGCCAGGTCGCGAGGCCTACCCCGGCGATGTGTTCTACCTGCACAGCCGTCTGCTCGAGCGAGCCGCCAAGATGTCCGACGAGTACAAGGGCGGCTCCCTGACCGCCCTGCCGGTCATCGAGACCCAGGCCGGCGACGTGTCCGCCTACATCCCCACCAACGTGATCTCCATCACAGACGGCCAGATCTTCCTGGAGACCGAGCTGTTCTACAAGGGCATCCGCCCGGCCATCAACGTCGGCCTGTCCGTTAGCCGCGTCGGCTCCGCCGCCCAGACCAAGGCCATGAAGCAGGTTGCCGGCTCCATGAAGCTGGACCTGGCCCAGTACCGCGAGGTGGCCGCCTTTGCCCAGTTCGGCTCCGACCTTGACGCCTCCACGCAGAGTCTGCTGAGCCGCGGTGTCCGCCTTACCGAGCTGCTCAA